>OZ038502.1:95419665-95542165 GCA_964036315.1 Acanthosepion esculentum
GTACTTGACAAACACTTTGGATAAAATGTAAAGGTTTATTGTAAAAAAACCAGTACAATAAGAATAAATGTAACAGTTATGCACAAGATCGTCGCAAGTCAATCCAGTAGTGAGTGCTACTATTGGGAGGTCGGTAGTTCTTGCGTAAGTCTGAGTCATACTCAACAGATCCCAGCTAGACAATATTTACCAGTCTCCCCATGAGGTAGGATGTGGCACAGGGCCGAGTTTAATGTGGGGTAATCCGAGCCCGTAAGCTCAGCCAAAAATTCCCATAGAACCCATGTAAAACTTGGTCGGGTACCTGTTTCGCGAGATAAGACTCTGCCCTTTGGCATAGCCTTGTCTGGGAATCCTCTCTGCTCGGAGTCAGAGAGTTCGACCAGCACAGCCGAAAAATATTTCAGCTAGGGTATCTAGCAACTGCCCCATGCGGTCACATGTGGCACAAGGCTGAATTTAATGTGGGCTTCCCCGAGCCTGTAGGCTCTGCCAAAAGTTCCCCGTAGACGCCGCATAAATGAGATTGGGTCGGTCTACCTCCCTGAACAAGACTCTGTCCTTCGGCATAGCATCATTCGGGTTCCTCTCTGCCCAAAAGCAGAGAGTTCGACCAGCACAGCCGAAAAAAGATTTCAGATAGGCTCGGTAATCCCTTGACTTACAACTACCTATAGTGTAGTCACTTATGGGGGTGACAGGTTATTCCATTACATCACTAATAAAAAGAAAAAAGGTATCTATAACACTTGGGAAAGACGCCAAAAGCTAGAGAAAATAGTGAGCAACCAACTTTACAAGTTTAATAATAAAATGGTGGAACAAGTGCCATAAGGCTAAAAAGGTTGAGAGCAACAAAAGACTGGAAGCTGTGGAGAATCATGCACGTGTACATTCTAGATAATCTGTCTATATAAACTGTTCTATTGCAACTACAATAGTAACTAATCAATTGCTGTTCAAAGAATGGAGGTAAAAATGACCTAATGTTTAAGGACACTGAGTGGAATTGGCAAGCAAGGTCCAGTTGCAACAACTTGCTCTCACTTCACCAGAATCTTTGAGAATGTCAGTAATCAACTTCCTCTCCCCATTTTGGGTAAATATTAAGATGGCTGACGAAGCTGTTTAGCTCTGTAAGGCAATAATCTATTTTGACTGTCTAGCATCACAGGCCTCTTTAAAAAAAATGCACTTACTATTGAAACTACAGCAACAATATTTGTTGAAGACCTATATTCCACAAAGAGCTTGCAGAAACACATTTTTTGGTCAAAAAAAGGTTTGGTGCCAGAAACTTTTTTTGTAAAGTTTTGTATATTTGAAGAAGTGAATGCAAGTGTCTGTTTTTTGTTTTTTATCATTTCACCCGTCCCCAACCAAGCAAGGTGATATTGTCACTAAGACGGAAGGGGTTACTTGAAGTTGAAGTGAATTAGAAGAATTTAGTGAGAAAGAAGAAAAAACAGGATTCCAGTCAACAATAAAATTGTGACTGATGTTGCATTTAAATTTCTGTAGGTGGTAGGGAAACCAGAATGAGTTCCACAGGTGAATTTACATCTAGCGAGTAAAATTATGAGACCTAGTTGCCAATCTAGTAGTATGCTTACATTCATGTGAACAAGGTACCAAGGAGGAAAGCTCATTAGAACAACTGCCATGATATATATATATATATATATATGGAAGCCACATCATGCCAGTGGTAAGTGACTGAAGTCGAGATGCCAGGTCAGAACCTATAACATTTCGATATTGAATGTGAAATCAGATTCTTACTGTACCTGTTATCTCATTTTCGTATTCATCTACCTCTTCCCCGTGTTTTAAATATAGCTTAGGTAGAATGAGCAATAGCCACTCTCAGTGGAGGACTTCTCCAAAGACAAAAGGCCATAGCAGGGTGTTGGGTACCAAATCTGCTATCTTTCCCAAATATCAATGAAGACATGATTCCATTTTATTACTGGTACCATGTAAGTCGCTCTTTCCGGTTGCATGACAAGATTCTCATGGGTCATTGTTTGGATTTTGATATCTAAAATGTCATTGAAACTCTAAAATATATAATAAATAAAGCTCCATATTGGACAAAGTGGTATCGACTGTGGTATCATGAGAAAAAATCCTGTTTTACATGCAAAAGATTTCTTCTTTTTTTTCTCTCCATATTATTGTTGCACTACTTGAAACCATTATGCTAAAGGAATTTTGTGGAAGAGAAGTTGACAATCACATTTGCTTCATAATGAATATAAAGAACACACATATACACACACACACACACACACACACATATATATATATATATATATATATATATATATATATATTTGTTAATAAGCTTTGTTGAATTCCCATAAGACAGGAAAGCCATTTAAGGCTGTCTTCATTTCCATGAAAGCCCACAGGTAATTTTGGTACAAAAATAATATCATGGAAATATGCTAAGTGAATTGTTTTGAAATGTGCACAAAAAATTTGGGAAGCGGTAAGGATTTACCCTGATAATTACATTTTTCATCTTTTTCCTTTTATTCAAATAACCATGTCTTGAAGAGAATGTATGCACATCTGTGTAATGTAAGGTTAAGGTGACTCAGATCACCCCGTCCTAACTTGAATATCTCTCTCCCATTCAGGTCATCTTTGTCTTTACTTTCACGGGGTCAAAATGGTAGCAAAGAATTACGGAATATTTCATCTCCATGAACATAAAATTTTTTTTTATTGTCTATTACCATTGGAACACTGAATTATTTGTACAGGGGTTAGACAAAATAATTGGAACAGGTGCAAATTCCACTCCTACATTTCATATTAAAAACTTTGACTAAAACTTCGTAATTGCAGGTTATATCTATTATAAATACGTTTATTTATCTAATTTACTGTCTTTGGCTTTTAGAATTTAGTAAAATTTAAGCTAAATGCGTGACCTCTCTGAGTTCGAAAAAGGGCAAATTGTTGGAGCTCGAATGGCAGGAGCCTCGATCACTAAGGTTGCTGAACTGTTTGGTTTTTCAAGAGCTACCATATCAAGAACTATGACGCAATTCGAGAAACAGGGCAAAACCTCTAGCAACCATAGCAATTCGGGCCAGACTTGCAAACTTACTGACAGGAACCAAAGTGCATTGAAACGCAATGTGGTGAAAAATAATTGGACTACTGCGGCCAAAGTGACTGCTGAGTTGAATAATCATCTGAATAGTCCAGTTTCTACTAAAACTGTTCGTCGTGAGCTCCATAAGGCTGGATATCATGGAAGAGCTGCCGTAAGGAAACCTCTTCTCTTCACTCACAACATTCAGAAGTGGTTGAAGTGGTGCAGAGATCACAATGCCTGGTCTGCAGATGGAAGCAAGTCATATTCTCAGACTAGTACAGTTTTTCTCTTTTCCCAACTTCAGGGCGAGTTTATTTGTGGAGGCAGCCCAAAGAAGCTTACAACCCTGACTGCCTTCTTCCAACAGTAAAGCATGGTGGTGGATCAGTGATAGTTTGGGTCGCTATATGATGGAAATGTCTCGGTCCAATAGTTGCCCTGCATGGTAGAATCAACAGCAAAGATTACCTGAACATTTTGGGAGATCATGTTCATCCAATGGCTCAGACTTTATTCCCTGATGGTGACTGCATCTTCCAAGATGATAATGCTCCAATACATACCGCTCGAGTGGTTAAGAATTGGTATGAAGAGCATGAAAGTGAGCTAGAACATATGGAGTGGCCTCCCCAATCTCCAGATATCAATATTATTAAACATTTGTGGTGCATTTTAGTGCAAGTTAGGAGCCACTATCCTCCACCATTGTGTCTTAAAGAGCTAGGGCAGGTGTTAATGGAATAATGTCTGAAAATTCCTCTGGATGAAGTCAGGAAGCTGTATGATTTCCATTCCTAGACGTATTAAAGCTGTATGTGAGGCTAAAGGAGGACCAACTCCATATTAAATAAATTTTCTTTGAATTTAACAAGCGTTTCAATTATTTTCTCCAACCCCTGTATTTATATAATGTTCACTAGAGTATATATCATGGCTTTAAGTGGAAGTCATGTGACAGCATGTCTCCTTAAGTCCAGCACTCTCATCAGTATTCTGGCTGTATTCAGCAATGTTGTCATCTTTCTATTTTTTTTCTCGCACTTTTAAATTTTTTTGCAGGACTGACTCTTTAGGGACCCTACGCACAATTCTGGTAACGATTGTCAGCTTCATATTTTTTTAGTTTTATTTCTTTGGTAATGTTGATAGTCTTTCACTTTTCATGCCATTTCACTGAAGAGTCATCTGAAACAGTTCTTTGCATTAACAGGATTTAGTCTACTGATCTAGATCGGTTGTTCCATTTGAGTTAACGTCCTGGGTAAGACGTTAAACTACATCCGCGTCCTGGGTAAGATGATAAACTACGTCCAGCAGCAAGGCCTTTGAGCAGGAGGTTTTGAAGAGCGTAGAACCACCTCTTAATTGCTGGTGTTCCCAGGTCCACCCTGACCCGGAGTGGTAGCACCTGTAAGGGTCCCAGCTATGGGCAAATAGTTAACTATTACCAGCAATACGTTTTTGGAAAAAATTATTACCAGCAATACAATTGTGAAGGAAAATATTACCAGAAACAGACTTTTGACAAAACAAAATATTACCAGCAATAAAAAATTTTGTTGGCATTAAATAACCCTCTGAGGTTGATGTCGTAAAACAAAATAAACCAAATCAACTAAATCAAAGAATACATATTTTATTCATACGAATCTATCCTAAAAATGTTGTCAGCATTAAATAACCCATTGAGGTTGATATGCCATAAAACAAAATAAACCAAACCAAACCATTTGAATTAACCCATCACCTGCCCGTCCTGGGTATGATGATAAACTGCATCTGCATTCCGGGTAAGATGATAAGCTACATCCAACAGCAAAACCTCTGATAAGGTTTTGAGGAGTGTAGAACTACCTCTTAATTGCTGGTGTTCCCAGGTCAACCCTGACCCGGGGTGGTAGCAACTGTTAGGATCCCAGCTATGAGCAAATAGTTAACACTCAGATTGCATCCTTGGTAAGACGATAAACTACGTCCAACAGCAAGCCCTCTGATAATACGTTTTTGAAAAAATAATGTTGCCAAGTGTACGTCTTTGAAAAAAAAATATTACCAGCTATACGTTTTGGAGAAAAAAAAATATTAACAGAAATGGATTTTTGACAAAACAAAAATATTTTCAAGAAAAAAGTTGTCGGCATTAAATGACCCATTGAGGTTGATATGTGATAAAACGACAAATCAAATCATTACCCGCCATGAGCCTCATTTGGGGATCGGTTAAAATTAAACTGACTACATGTTATTCCTTGTATTTACATTGAATTGCTTACATACATTGCATTTGCAGAGGTATATTTTACATCACTTAGCCGTTAAAGTTTTTATTATTAGCCGTAAGAAGACACTTTCTGTCGTAATTTTACATTTCACGAGTAGAAAAATAATGACTATTTTGAAAAGTATTTTTTTATTATTTCTAATCAATATTATTTTTTGATGTTTTATACACATATATATTTGATGTTCTAGTTTCTATAAAAACGACAATGGTAACTACTGAAATTAAACATAAGGAATAAATAAACTCCTAAGACACCTGTCTGGGCTAAAAATGCGCATTAAAAATTTGGGCAGTTAATAGGTTAATGTCATAGAATGTTTTCATAATCTCTAAGAATAGCATGCACCAATCCTTGTCTCTTCCTGTACCCTCCCTCTGGACCAGTTCAATTATTAGGATTAATAGTTATATCTAGTATTCTGCCATATCTTGTTTTCCCTATTATTCCCTAGGCGAATACTGATGACTTCCATTGGAGTTGAAGTGACAGCATCTCTGTTCAATACTGCAGTGCTCTTAACGGTTTCACAATGTGCAAATGGTACCAGCCTTTTATGTCCAAATGCTGCAATCTTTTACCTGTACTTTTGGGGTCTGCCTCCGATAATGACTGGCATCTTTCCATTCCACAATTATCACATGTCGAGGGATATTTATTTAGCTTAAGTGTTCAAAATGGCAAAAACAGGTTACTCCCACTGTATTTGTCTTATGTTCATTGGTATTACTACTATTTTAGTAGTGATAGTGCTGGCTGTTCAGTCAATGAATGCCGAATGTTTTCTTATAAGGAAACAGCTACTATTAGCATCAGAGAGAACAGATACTACACTTGGTATCTACTTGACCCCCAACTGAGTCAGGTTGTGACACAAGGTCGGTTTTTCACGTGGGGACCCGAGTGTTTTCACCCGGGCTGCTGGTCTTTGCTGATCTTAGCTAGACGTAGCCGTGATACTACCAGCGCAGGGACGAATCCCTGCGCCAGGCATGTATCAGTGATCGAATCTCAGCCAAAAGGCGATCAAGCAAGCGATCTGAGAACAGATACTACACTTTGATCATGGTCTGATAGCCAGGATGTGAAGAAAAACATGGCCGCAATATTTATTCTTGTTACTTAGAGACCAAAAGAAGGACAGGGAAGACTAGTCTTCATTTGTCCTATATTTAACTTAACGAGTGACAATCATGAACCCAAACATAATTTTCCTCACACCAAAACGAACACATTATTTTTTCTTTTTAATCTTGCTTCAATCGTCAGGTGTTACCTGAGGACAGAAGAAAAAAAACTGTGTTTCTTCTTCTGCATGTTCTTTTCAGAGGGCTTTCAGTTAACTTGGAGGCAACCAACTTCTCTCCAAGCTCCTGACCGAGAGCTGAAGAACACAAAATATGGTGTAGGTAACACTTGATCTGTAAACTAGTCCTGCAGGTTTTAAATTCAGACTTAAAAAGGAAACGACTAATATTACCCTTAACATACAGATCTCAAGAGGTTTCCCATAAACACAATAACGAAAATATGCCCTAATATAATTTTAAAAAATTAAAATAACCTACTTCAAAATTTTAAAACTTGTTTTGTTTAGAGTATGATCCAGAATATTTAATTTAGTATGTTAAATCTGTGTTTCTGAGTGAGGTATTGTAATTATTTACATTGTTCAAACTGTTGTCCTCATATTTGTCATGTTCACAATGTTTCGGCCGTTGTACACACTGGCCTTCTTCAGGTGTTTGGAATTTTGATCCAGATCTTATTTTGTCCAACTGGGTAGATTTTTATATTCCCAGGTGCCATGCCTCTTCTGGATTTCTCAGTTATATCCCTTTAACTCAATTCTGTGTCTTTGTTCACCACTGCAATAGCCAAGTACTGAACTCACAACTCTTTGGGTTCAGTTCGAAATTCCAATCATCTGAGGAAGGCTAGAGCATACAACAGCTGAAATGTTGTGAACATTACGAAGATGACAACAGTCCAAACAATGTAAATAATATAGGTTAAATCTGTTCACTATTATCAAAGTCCACAATTTTTAAACTTCCATTTTAACTTATACAATTCATATGGGTTAAATGCATTGAGCAATTAACTTGTTTAAGAATAAATAAATGATTGATAAAAGTTGTTTTCAGGGCCATAAATCAGTGGTTCCCAAATGGTGTGGCCTGCCTCATAATTGCCACAAAAGAGAATAGCAGAGGAGGTGAAATGGTTGAAAGTCAATCAAAGATTTAGAAACAGTTTCTAAAAATTCATATGCCAAAAATAAATGATTTCAGAATTTAAAATATGGATTACTTTTAATTGCAGGCATGAGTCCCATTATAAATAATTATAGACCGATTTTATCATTGTGATATTTTTGGATTATATCAAATATTAAGAATATAGTAATTAGTCTGCAAATTGGAGGAGAGAGTTAACAATAATGTTTTAACTTCAAATCTGCTGTTGTTTCCATTTAACCTTCTCTAGTTTGTAGCATTTTTCAATAGGTGATATTTGAACACAGGATTTTATGTCACATGTGACTAAATTTATGACATTGTAATGACTCTTTCTATATGACTCATGTGGTGATTGTGAATTTTAAATCTCTTCTTTAACAGTAAGAAGGGATAGATGTTCTCTTTGATTTTGGAAACAAAGTGCCATACACAATATATGTTTGGGCGATCATGTCACTTTCAATTCATTTACATAAAAAATTTGGTATTTATTGACTGAACAGCCAGTGCTACTGGTTTATGCTTTTCTTTCACTTCCAGGTCATCAGACTGGGATCAAAGTCTAGTATCTGTTCACCTCCAGTTAAGTGCGGTACATGCTTCAGCAATCATGTCTTTTGATTCATGACTGGCTAAGCAGAAGAATTTCCTGCAGTAGATGGCTTTCTTTCTATGGTAGACTGGTTGCCAACCAAGGCTATAAAACTCAGTCTGTCCAACTATTCAACCCATAGCTGGGCATGAGAGATAGATTCATACCTTTCCCAAATATTGGATAATGCCTTACGCTCAATAACTCCAGAAAGGAAAACGCTTGTTCATACAGGAGAAAAATATAATAAAATACTTAACAAAAATCCCTTATCAGTCTCGTTTAACTTGTATTAAAGATAAATAGATACAAGATACAAATGAAATATATATAAAGCAAACCCCTTCAAATTATTATTATGGCAAATCCCCTCAGCTCTGCAATTCATCCCGAGATGTTATACATTACACTACAATGCACATCCGGAAACAGTAAAAACTTTTGGTATTCATTGACCGAGCAGCCAATGCTATTCAGGTTATGCTTTTCTTTCACTCCCAGGTCATCTGGCAGGGATCAAAGTCTAGTATCTGTTCTCCTTCAGTTAAGTGCTATACATGCTTTGATAATCATGTCTTTCAATTCAAGACTGACTAAGCAGGAGACTTTACTGTAGTAAATTGCTATTTCCTTCTATGGTAGACTGGTTGCCAGCCGAGGCTATAGAACCCTGTCTGTCCTACTATTCAACCCATAGCTGGGCATGAGTGATAGATTCATACCTTTACCCAAGCATATTTACATGTAAGTGAATGTAACTGTAGAATCAAAAATATGATATTCAACCTTGCAAGGAAGTTCCCAACTAGCATCAAGTTGGCAGACAAAAAGAAAGCTGGCTGTAACTCAATAGAGACCCCGTACTCAAGCATTCATAGCATAATAATATTTATTGATCAAAGTATCCACACCAAACAGCCAATCAGAACCTAGAGAATAGGCTTGCCCAAATAGCAGAATGGAACATCCCAGTCTGTTATATAAACCACTCACCAATTGTTCCAAACACAAGTTGTCATAGCAGACTTAACTTGCAAGAGAGTCAAGTACTGGTCGGTTTATCCAACTAAATCTTACAGTAACAAACCTCAATGGAATTTGAACTTGGCTCTCCAGTTTAACAAAAATTCCTTATCAGACTTGTTTAACTTGTATAAAAGATATATAGATAGATACAAGATACAAATGAAATATATATAAAGCAAACCCCTTCAAATTATTATGGCAAATCCCCTCAGCTCTGCAATTCATCCCGAGATGTTATACATTACACTACAATGCACATCTGGAAACAGTAAAAATAGTAACAAAATTTGACATTTATGGAGATGGTGCTGCAAGAGCACTGTTTGCTCAGTCCAGAAGTGGAAACATTAATTTTGGAAGATCAAGAACATTCTGGCAAGCCTGCAGTCAAAGATGCCCAAAATGAAACACATATCTCGTATTGTAAGTCATTTGAAAAGACTTGGGGATGTGAAACCATTACCCCTGCAGTAATGGTTCACTTCCCCCTTTATCATTGACCATTCAGTTTTTTTGCTACCATACTCAACTACATTTAGTAAATGTCAAGTTTCCTTTGATAAGTAAAAGAACAAAAGTTATGTTTACCTTAGCTTTTGGCATCGTAAACAGCATCTTTTCTGTCCTGTGTTCATAATGGTGAGGTGCTGACTCAATCAGTTGGTTGACTACAAGCATAAAGTCATCTTTCCATCCCCCGAACGTCACCACGGATTTGTAATCAAAATTATTAATAGGTTGCTGCAAGAGAGACAAGAGAAGGCTTCGTAAAAATGAAAAGGGGATCATATAAATGCAAAGACACTGAATAAGACAAACAAAAGGAAAGAAAGTTATTCGAAAAAGAAAATGTATAAAGTATGTGTGTTTAAAATTTGGTTACTTTTCTGGGCAAGAATGATCCGTACTGGGGATAGAGCTTTTATAAAATTTAGGAACACAAATAAACACTGGGGCAATGTGACATGGTGCAATGCTAAGCAAACTTCTCACTAGATCAATTATGACTGACTAGTGAGTTTGATACTCACTGAGTTCTCCACATTTTTGGCTTTGTGCCACATCTAAACTATGCTTAGATAACTACCATACAAATCAACACCTGTCTCTGAGGAGTTGCTGTAGAGTAGGGCTTAGCGTACTTCCTACTCTTCCCTACTACGGTGACAATGGACTGCTCATACTTATAAATCTGGCAAGTAGCCACATTAGAGGAGGATTTGAGTAGGATTTAATTTACTCAAGTATTTCTGTTCTATATATGAGTATTTAATAAGCCACCTCTTCTTTGCTTTCCCTACCTAGTCTTCTGTTCCTTTGTTTCTCTATGGCCTTCCTAATTCTTGGCTATTTTGAACTCCTATGTATAATAAACCTTTTCTTCCTTGTCTTCCCAACCTAGTCTACTGTTCCTTCGATACTCTCTAACTATAGCCTTCCTAATTCTTGACTATTTCGAACAAAGACAACATTACAACAGGAGTGTTGAAAAGTTCTGATCAACAAGGGATTCTAAAAGAAAATGTTTACATTTTGAGACCTGGATCTTATCACATAATTTTACACTGTGTTTTATATTACGGAATACACAAAATTCTGAAATCAACATAGATGATTATTGCTAACTCCTCCTTATGTCACCTGTCTGAAATAATTATACACCTCTTTGCTATATGAGATGTTACTCAAAATCAATAAGCAAAGATTTCTCGTCTTAATGAGATACTTCTTTATTTACATTATTTCCATTGTTTCAATTTTATGCCAAAACAATTGTTTTGTTTTTTATGGTTTATCAACCTTTTGCAAGTTATTTACAGCCATACAATTTTTAGATTGTAAGAATATTTTTTTAGATAATGCTTTACAGATAAAACTACTAATTAACCCATAGCTGGGGAGAAGAGGTGGAATCCTACATTTTCTAAGGGTATTTGTACATTAGTGAATATAATTAATTGATAACATCAGCTTGTTTGTGCAAAATCTTACAGCCCTATCCCGTTGAAGCACTAGTCCTCATACAACCACCAAAGTTAAATAATACTGAGCCTATTCAGTGCCTAGATGGGGGTGACTACTTGGGAATACCAGGTGCTATAAGCTTGGATGTCATGTGGCGTAAGTAAAACATGGCTCAGAATTGGAAATCAGAGAGCAGAGTTCCAATTCTAGTTGGGTTCATTATTAGAAAATGTAGGATTCCACCTCTTCTCCCCAGCTATGGGTTAATTAGTAGGAGTTTTATCTGTAAAGCATTATCTAAAAAAAATAATCTTACATTCTAAAAATTTTATGGCTGTAAATAACTTGCAAAAGGTTGATAAACCATAAAAAACAAAACAATTGTTTTGGTATAAAATTGAAACAATGCAACTGCAAAATATTTCTGTGATGGAAAATGAGCATAAATTCTAACATACAAAACAACTAGTCTGTTAGTTTCAAATTCAGTCTTGGGTTTTTCACAGGTGCCTTGTCGAAGCTATTTCTCTGTATAGATCAGGGGTTACTTTCTGTTTGAAGTATAAGTCATTAGAATTGGTCACATAATATGTGGAGAAGATGTGCCTCAAGAAATGCCATTAAGGACAATTTCCTATATCATGAAATAATTCGAGGTACTCTTATGTTTATAGCTAAATAATATTTCTATTTTTGCTATGAAGAATCCTTTGCGCAAAGCTATATTTATCGATCTTACTGAAAGATGAAATACAACTGGACACACACCAGTAAGCATACAATGTCTGGGAATAATGATGGGAGATGAGAATGGTAAATAGCTTCCTTAATGCTTGATTGATTTAACTCTGAGATGATTAACAGTTCTCTTTGGATACCTAAAGACTAAAAGAGCTCTTCAAGATGCCATCACAAAATGAAGCAGTTTTGAAAAGCCATTTCACTAATGCAATTATGTCCAATATCAATCAACGTCGAGGGGCTCATTTTACTGCCATTTATTTATGTTTCATGCTCACGAACTGCAAACAAGAATCGGACTTTGCAGATCTTATTGGCTTTGTTATTTCTTAGAGACATTGAGCCACCCTGTGAGAATCAAAATCAATGCATTAACAATTAAGCAAGCATCCACAGTTTCCAAATCTTTCTGCTAAGTTTCAAAGTCTAGCAAAAGGTGAAAAAGAGCAAAGTACTGAACAGGAACTCACTTAAAATATATTAACCTTAAAACTTAAGCCACGTTCGTAAATAGCCTCGTCAGATTGACTTTCATATAGATATCAGGAATGATGCCAACCCTGTTCAGAAATATCTAAACTGTAAGCATTATGCAACTAGCATGCAGGGTATGACTATAGACAACATCTGGCAACAAGGCCTCTGATCAGGAGGTTTCGAGGCGTGTTGAATCACTGCTGCTGCTCCCAGGTCCATTTCCACATGAGGTGGTAGCACCTTTGAAGATATGGGCAAATAGTTAACCCCGCACACTGCAGTCAAAACACTATGAAAGTATAAAAATACATTTTTATAGTAAAAATACCAGCAATACATTTTTGAAAAAAAATGTTACCAGCAATACATTTGACTTGCCAAAAATATGCCAATGAAACTTCTTACAAAGAATACATATTCTATTCATACAAACCTATCCTAAAAAAATCTCATCATCTATTATATAGGAATAAAGTATTACTGGAAGTTGATCTGGTGATCTGTGTCCAAATTGGACACAGATCAACAGATCAACCTATGGTTGTATCTGCAATTACAAAGTCTACTATGAGCATTACGAAAGTGGCGGCAAGTGTTCGCCGACATTACGAAACCGCATTAAATAACCCATTAAGGTGAAATGCCATAAAATAAAATCAAACCAAACTTATACAACCACTTTCTCCATTCAATGGTTAAAATGGCTTTGAGTGAAAGAAACTTGCCAGTTTTGGTAAACATCATCCTTCATTGTGGACTTGTGCAACTGAATTACAAAGAACTGTACCAGATAACAGAAACCTCATCACTTGAGGGCTTTGAACAACTAAAATGGATATCACTTGTAAATCAAAAAGTAAATGACATAATCAAAACATTGATATTCCATACTATTTCAAATAAAAGGTTAGGAAGGAACCTCCCCCCCCCACACACACACCTGATTCATACTGGATGTTGTAATTGTTCATGGTGATTATGATGTGATTCAACTAGGATTGTAATAATACTGAAAGACAATAACTCATACCATTCTTCTATGTACTATGTTCCTTCAGGATCATGGCTCTCCACAATTTCCTGTTTATAGCTCTTAGTTTTTTTTTGTTTTGTTTTTTTGCTACCCCTCCTCATTGCTGTTCTGCCAACCATTTAAACAAGCTCGTTAAGTAGGTTATGTGCTGCTTTCCTGTCCAGTGGGTGCCAAATATTCTAGACCCTCTTTTCTCATTATGTACCCTAAAAATTACAACTGTCTCTTCCTGATGCTAAGTAAAAGTGTCTTTTTGTTTCCATTTCCTCTCAAACTTCATTGCTTACATGTACAATCCATGGTATTCTCAGCATCCTTCTGTAGAATCACATCTGTTACTTAATGTCTCTTCTTCATCCATAAGGGGATTGCCCAGCATTTCCTGTTATATAGGAGGGTTGATATTATGTTCAATGCTCTCTTTGTTTCTCTTGCTTCAAGTCTCTTCTTCATCTTTGAGGAGATTGTCCAGCATTCACTGTCATATAGGATGACTGATACTACACAACATTCAGTTCTCTTTTCCTTGTTTCTAACAAAAAATTTCCTGTTTCTTAATACTTTGCTTAGCTTTTGGAAGGCATCTTTTGCTATCCAAATTGTTTAAATATTTTCCAATTGTTTGATTTTGATATCCCCAATTTGTAATTTGCATGTTGGGTTGTCCCTTTTGCTATCAATTATGCATCTTCTGATCATGGTATTATACATTCATAACTAAAAATACATGTTACGTGATTGTTTCAATTTCTGAAATGGAGAGTTATTTCTTCTTTTATATGCCATGTCCCTTCAGGACATAGGTGATCATGGTCCTCCACATCCTCCTGTCCCTTGTAGCTCTTAATATGCTTTAACTTTTTGTCATTTCCCCCAGACCTTGTTTTGCCATCCACTTGCTTAAGCCCATTAAGTATGTCACATGTTGCTTTCCCTTGTCCCTCTTTCCATCTATCCGCCCTGTGAGTATCAGATTTTCCAAGCCCTCCTTTCTCATTATGTGTCCCAGAAATTTCAGCTGCTCTTTCTGATGTTAAGCATGAATTTCCTTTTTGTTTGCATCCTCTCCAAGACCTCATCATTGCTCACATGTTTAGTCCATGGTATCCTTAGCATCCTTCTGTAGAACCACACCCCTCTGCTGCCTCAAGTCTCTTCATCTTTGAAGAGACCATCCAACATTCACTGCCATAAAGGAGGATAATATCACATAGCAGTTCAGTACTCTTTTCTACGTTACAAATGAAATCTTTCTGTCTCTTAATACTCTGCTTAGCTTTTGGAATGCATCTTTGGTCATCCTAATACGTCTTCGAATCTCTGTCATACTTACCGTCCTCTGTCAGAACACTTCCCAGATATCTAAATTTCTGCATGTGCTTGATTTTAGCATCTCTGACCTGTAAATCATATTTCAGGCTCATCATTTTGCTGATCATGCATTGTCTTCTTGTAGTTTATACATAGTCCCTTCTTCTTGCTCTCCTTCACTACCTTCTGTATGAGGTTTTGTAGTTTTCTTTCCATGTCTGTTATCAGCACAGTGTCATCTTCGTATCTTATGTTAAGATTGTGGCCACCAATGATGAATCTAGTAGGCTTTCCAGTTCTTTCAGACAGTCCAGCATTTACTGCCATATAAGAGGACTGTTATTATAAAAGTTTAGTATTGTACTAAGCAAAATGTTTACTTTCGTTATTGAGCACCTGACAGTTCTTTAGCCAGTCTTAATTCATCAGTAATGTTCACTATTGTCCATCTTCAAGACATAATATTTTTCGTTTTCGCAAGATTAAATACATATGTATTATAAACATTATTTTCAGTGTGAGTTGCTATCCCTGTTTCTTTCTTAAACAGAGAAATGAAAAACAACTGGCCTAGATCGAGAAGGCCTACTAAAGAAAAATTGTGCCTTTGACAGGAATCAAACCTGCATCCCTTTTTTTTTCCATCATTTTTTTCTTGAGACAAAGTGTGCCACTGCCAGTTCGGCCAACAAGACCACCCTGACTAAACCAGTTTTAATTACCAATTTAAGGAAAGCATCTTTCTCATTAAGACTTTTACAAATCTGTATCTGCTAGCTTCATTTTTGTACTCCGAAACGTAAATAACTCCAACCTGTAGACCAACTGATAATAACCTTTGTTGTAATAAGAAATAATGTTGGATAAAAATAAAAACTTTCAGATAGATATATAGTTGCATAATATATTTTAGATGCATCAAGGGTGGTCTTCAGTGATGCACTGTTCTCATTGCCGATTTCGGGTTTTGTATATATATCAGCTCAAACAGCAACCCTGTCCTGACTTCGGAAGAGTCAGGTTGCCTCCTTGATAGCACCGTGCCATGCACCTCAACATTGCAAAGAAAAATTCAGATATGGCTAGGAGTCCAACCATTCTTACTGACATATGTCAGTCAATGTCAGCTAATTTTATATATATATATATATATATATATATATATATATATAAAATGATTTAAGAACAATATTGTGGGGTGGGGATGTATGACAAAGCAGAAAATATTTTTTGTGTGACACATTTTGTTCCTTAGGAATTCATCAAATGAAATTTGTCATGCTGGTGCGACTACACATGTGCACAAACAAGGGATGCAGGGAATTTTGTGTTCTAATTTTTTTTTTAATCTACATGATTTCATTCATATTCTCTTTTTGATTCCATCACTTTTGATCAGAGTAGCATTATTCCAGTCAAAATTGTGTTCAATCTTGTTATGGTGAGAAACCAATGCATTTGATGTATTGTTTTGTAAAATGTCCCTTTTGTGTTCATATAAACTTTTACTTAGATTCCTTGAGGTTTCTCCTATGTATTTTTTGTGTCAATCATTACAGGTGATTGAGTCAATTCCTTAAAGTTCGAGCTGATTGTTTTGTTTAGTATTGATTAAGTCCTTTGTTGTTTTAGATGTAATAACAACAAATTTTATGTTGAGTTTAGATAAGTTCTTTTCAACTGTAGGTGTTATAGTTACTAGGACAAAAAGAAAAAGAATCTAAATGGAATCAGCTAGATAAAAAAAAAGTTTAAAATTCCCAGCATCCCTCATTTGTGCACATGTGTAGTCACACTAACATAACAAATTTAGTCCAATGATCTCCTAAGGGATGAAATGCATTGGACAAAGACTTTCCCTACTTGTCATACATTTTTCCATACATATATCAAACGTGTTCAGAATCTGGTGCAATCATAAAGAGAAAACATTTAACTGTGAAAAGATAACCTCAGGATAGCTGCAATCAAAATTATTTGAACACAGCCATGTGTACTTGTTTTTGCAATATGCTGCCGAGAAATTATATTGAATAATTTTCAATAAACGAAATAAGTTTATTGGTACAATTTTTCATTTTTGCACCATTTGTCAATAAGCAATGTTTTGCCTGGTCAGTACTGACTGTATCATTAGGTGAGAATCATAATTCTGCTTGTTTCTTCATTAGCATATACATTACATCCCGAGATAGCTTGCCTGTCCCTGCCCACCAATTCATGATTATGTATTTGTAAAAAGAAAGAAAGGGAAGATAGAGGAAGCTGTGGACTCATCCACAGCGGACAGCTTTAACTTTTTTAGAAAATGCACTCTTCCTATCTGGTAAATAACATCTACTTTCATACACAAAATATCAACGAGAAACCATTGGTCAATCATAGTAAATCCAACTTGCTGATTGGTCAGTTTCAACCAATCAGATCGCTCTCGCGTGCAGAGTCAATTTAGGTACAAAATTCATTTGGAGCCTCCCACGTGATATAGCGATGATTTATAAACCCAACACGTGTGACCAACAAAAGCAAACAGCCTTCAACCTCACGCTGGACTCCGGATGCTGACTCTCGTAATTCTCACTCACTCTTCTTGATTTGATAACGTCATTTCAACACAGCCATCAAGATGTAACCATCAAGGAACATTTGTCTCGACTGATTAAGTCAGGCGTTAAATGAACAATACTTTATTATATGCAAGTATTATTATTTCTGAACTTTACTAACTCACACTATACTTTCATAATATGAGCTCAATCACAATTTCATCAGGTCTAAGAGATGTAAGTCTGTCTCACATACATGTATAAATCCTATTGTTATGTTATTATCAACTTTATCTTCTGTCTTGTATTTTGTCATCTTCTGTTCTACATCAAATATAATTGATATAATACTTTCCACACCTTTTTCCTGTACAAAAATAAATAATTGTGGAGGACATCTTAACACACAACAAATATGGCCACTTCACTCATACTTCAACCAAAGCTCCTCTACAAAGTGATAATGCTCTTGTGCATTTATCATCTGCTTCACTGAAATGGTGTAGTAACATGGAATATTTTGATTAGTCACTGCAGTAAAAATGAGCAAAAATCATAAAGTTTTCGATGAGTACTCTGATTTTAGGGTAAGAGGCTGTCAAAAATTAATTTTTAAAATGCTGAAGCATTAAAACTGTTTTTGCACTTATATATAATTGACCTAATGCAAACAGATAGCCTTAGACATTTACATGAAAAGATGAACACTTCAAGGTCACTGTTGTATAAGACATCATTGTGATAAAATCCATTTTGAATATTGTGGAATTTCTGCAGGTTACTGCTCATAATAATAAACTGCTGAATTTTATTTTAAGAGAACTCTTTGTTTCCATAGAAAATGAGAAATCCCTATATTTGCTTGTCTGTGAAGATATACATATATCCATCAAATATATAAGTATTACAGATGGGCGGTCAAACACATGTTCTGGTGTCATAGAAGGAAGTTTATTCAGTGGGACATCACTAACAGTTGAAAGACGATCCCAATTTTTTCTCTTTTGTCAACATATTCAAACACGTTTTTATTTCCTTTTCCAGTTCTTTTTTTTTCTGTAAAGGCTTCATATTCATTCATGCACTGGAACAACTGACACAGAGATACTGAGAGAGATGCGCAGACAGACAGTTCTGGTGACCTCTGTCCTTGTAGGTGGCAAATTATTTTCCACCCTTCAACCCATTTCTCAAATATAAGATGTCACAAGTCTGCTGCTGCATCACTATTTCCACGGAGAGTGTTTGGATGAATTACACTCCTTAGATCCACCATGCCTTGCACATTGTTGTGAACCACCATGGAATTTCCACTCGAGCAACATCTTCCCACCAACCACTGCCTTGTGGACCCGATTCCCAAGACATTGCCTTTGCGACCATTGCAATCATAACCTGTTAACTGTTACCTTCCATACATATCCGCATACTCGGTAACCTACCTTCAGTGGCTCTTGGGCCTTGTACAAGGTGAACACTACTCTAACAAAAAACATTTTATTTTTTTTGGTTTTTACCAGTTTACAATTTACGTTTTTGATTGCAACTTTCTGATCTTTTGTTTAGCAGTTGTAGAATGTAAAACTATATAAATAATTTCTTCCAACTCTGAATCTATCTATACCTACACCATTTCTCCATGGGGACCTGTCAGACAGAGAGCAAAAGGTATAAAAGCCACCTTCAAATTTAGACATACCTTTGCTTCCTGATCTAATCCTACCTAATACTAGCAGTAGTAGTGTTAAGGTATTCAGATTTATCACAATTACATTTTCACAAATGTAGCTTTTCCTCTTATTTTGAAAAGCAAACAAGGTTAGAGAATATGGGTTCAAATCTTGTCCAAGGCTAATTTATTTTCTTATCCATAACATTTGATTAGTTTTGTAATCAGAATAATATTGTTAAATGAAAAAGGATGCATTAGATATCTCCTGTCTGAATTTCTGAAATGACACTTGATTATTTAATCGGACAAGTGTCCTAAACATTCTTTTTTTTTTTCTTTTTCTTTGTTATCAAAACATTTTGACCATTGGGCCCTCTGGTGAACTTTAGGACTCTTTTTATCTAGGTAACCTTCAGGAAATTTTGGACTGTATCCCTATATTTAATCTACTAGGGTAAACTGTTTTCATTTTGCTCTCTCCTTACAAGGATGTCACTCTCTACTGCAGCTGGAAATGATAGATTTGGCAAGATACACACACACACATGCACAGGTTGGTTGTGTGTGTGTATGTATATGTGTGTATATATATATATATATATATATATATATATATACACGCACGTGCGTTTCATTAAAAAGACTAAAGTAGAGCAGTTAAGCTGTTTGTATTATGTCTGTTTCGCTTGTTTATTTTTTTTTTTTTCATTTTCTGGACATAAAGTGAATAGATTTTACGTATCTAGAGTTATAGGACTGTTCATCATCTGTTATTGAACATTCGGACAATTTTTACATACTCTGTCCAGAAAAGAAAACACTTGAAAAGAATTAAATGAAATGTTTCTTGTCGGCCATCTTTAACAAAACTTGTATAAAAGAAGGTTTATTGCCCAAATACACAAAACATGTATGAATCCATACCTTTTTCTAATACTCTGAATTTTTCAGATTCAATTAGTTTTTGTTTTTTTTTCTAATTATCATTGTTCATTAGTTTTGGTTTTATTTCAATAAAACGTTATCAGACTAATAAAAGACTTGACAGTGGATAAAATTCTTCCTTAAGAATGCCGAAAAAATTGGACGTGGGGTGGGGAACAAATATGGGAAAAATCCAAAATATTGATTAATTAAAAAAAAAGCCAAAAGAACCCGACACACCTTCAATTTAGTGTTGTTTTAATCATTGCAGCCACACCTTTCAGTCGAGCTATTTCTGAATCTAAATACGTGTGCCTTGTAGAGTATTTAATCAATTGAAACATCTAATATCTCCTCGTCTTGATAGTGGCAAAGGCCACTAAATAAAATTTATATACAATAAGGAAGAACATAAAAACATTGTCTTCAGAATTGAGTATATGGAGAAAACACACACACAGAACTAAAATAAAGAGCTAGTAATTCCGAGTTCAATCCCCGCTTTGGGTAGTGTAGAAGAGTTCAGTTTGTATTACCATGAAGGTTACCTGGAGAAGCATGAAAAGAAAATGTTTTTTATGGCTTATCAACCCCTTGCAGATTATTTAAAGACAGAAAAATATTTTTAGATTGCAAGAATCTTTTGGGATAATGATTTATAGATAATTCGTACTAAGCTGCAGGGAGAAGTGGATTCATGCTTTTCACAAGGATATTTGTGCCTCAGTGAATATAATGAACATGACTAGAATTGAAAATTGGCTCTCCATTATCCATTACGCCCACCCACACATCCAAGCTTACAGCAGCCGGTATTTCCAAGTGGTCACCCATCAAGGTACTGACCAGGCTCGATGTTGTTTAACTTTGTTCATCCTACGAGAACCAGTGTTTCAATCTGATATGGCCCTAAGCCGTCTCCTTATGCAACAAAACAATCAGCAATAATGTTTTTGAAATTGACTTAGTATCTTAACATGAGTATGTTATTCATTTATATTTACATCTTACATTTGGACTAATTCTGTTTTAATCATTTCACCCCAAACAAGGCATTAAAGCCACTAAGACACAAGAGGGTTACTGAGTGTGAAAGAATAAAAAAAAAATGAAAAACATTGAGAAAGAATAATAAGAGGAGTAATCAAGAAGACAAGATAATGATTGACATTGTATTTAAATTTTTGAAGATAAAAATTGGCTGAAAGAGAGTTCCTGTTAGCAAAGAACATGTGGTTACATCTAGCAGCCAATTCAGTTGTAAAAGGATGTGACCTTGCTGCTAATCTAGTAGTACGCTTAAATTCATAGTCTAGGTATGACAGAGGAAAGTTCATCAGAACAATTACCATGAAAGTATTGATAGAAAAGGCACAGGGAAGCTACATTATGATGATGTGAAAGTGACTGAAGCTGGGATGTCAAGACAGGACCAATAACATTGCAGATTCTTTTCGGATTTTATCAAGAATCTCTAAATATATAGTACCAGACCATCTGTGGCTGTAATATTCAATGTATGGATGAATGGTGAACTTATAAATATAGAAAATAGATTCTGGAAAATAAAAAATGTCTAGCATGACACGATGAACCAACTTTCTTAGCGGAAAACTGACCAATTGATTCAATAGAATCTTTCCACTTTCAATGTTGGAACATTAACCCTAGCAGACACAAGTCACTCTTATAAGATGATTAAAAGAACACAGTTTTCTTTTCAAGGCAATAAAATTAACATGCCATTCCTTGCCCCAGTTAACAGAATTGCAGGTCACGTTTGAAATCTGCTGCCAATATGACCACATCAAACTGATCAGACTTACTATTAAGACAAGAGTAAATAGTGGTCATCAGCATCAGATGAGAGTTGAGATATATATATATATACATACACTCGACTCTCCCGTCTAATTTGACGTATGAGGGTCAAGCAGATCAGTTCCAAGGAAACCAACAGCACATGAGATTTGATTATAGAGGTGAAGGTTTCGTGCAGGACCATCCACACTTTTTGAAGGGCCGGATACAGAGACCTGGTGCACTAAGTGCCACAAGGTCCCCAAACGACCCCCCGCCCCGCAGGTTTTGCATTCAGAGTTGTCCTTCTCCTAGACCAGTTGCCATCCAAGGCTATAGAACCCAGTCTGTCCTGCTATTTACCCATAGCTGGAGGGAGAAGAGGATTCACACCTTTCCCAAGGGTATTAGCACGTAAGTGAATGTAATGGATTCGACTGGAATTCGAACTCTGCTCTCCGATTCCTCCAACCAAACCGTTATCCATTACTACACCGTGCCTCCTATATATATATATATATATATATATATATATACACACACACACACACACACACACACACTTGTCTTTGTTAGTAATATAATGTTTCAGTCATTGTGTCCACCTGCCTTCTTCAGAACTTTGAATTAATGACACGTGACAAAGGACAGAAGGTTGAAACATTGTGATGGGAACAAAGATAAATAATGTAACTCCTCATCTCAGAAATTGAATATTAATAAAGATAGTTTAATATTATAACAGTGAAATTCAAATGATTTGACCGTCCTGGGTATGACGTTAAACTGCATCCGAGTCCTGGACAAGAGGATAAACTACATCCAACAGCAAGGACTCTGATCAGGAGGTTTTGAGGAGTGTGGAACCACCTCTTAATTGCTGTTGTTCCTAGGTACCCCCTGACCCGGGGTGGTAGCACCTGTTAGGGTCCCAGCTAAGGGCAAATAATTAACTCCCAAGGTGTAGCCGCGTCCTGGGTATGATGAAAAGCTACATCCGCGTCCTGGGTATGACAAAGCTACATCCAACAGCAGGGCCTCTGATAATACATTTTTGGAAAATAATGTTGCCAGCCGTACAATTTTGGAAAAATATTACCAGCTATATTTTTTTTATTTTGAAAGAATATTGTTGCTAGCTATACATTTTTGGAAAAAATAACATTACCAGCTGTATGTTTTGGAAAAATAATACTACCAACTATACGTTTTTGAGGAAAAAAAACCTTACCAGCTATACATTCTTGAAGAAAAAATATTACCAGAAATAAAAATTCTTTTTCGGCATTAAATGACCCATTGAGGTTGATATGCTGTAAACCAAACCAAACCAAATGATTTGATACATATACCATATTTTCCAGCTTGGAAGATGCACACTAATATTGGAAAGAAATTTCTAAGAAAAAAAAAAGTAATTTCTCATACAAAAACACGTTCACCATGTGTCCCTCACATACTGGCACCATTTATTGTTTGCATTAATCACTCATTCAATTTTGTTTGTATGGCAATGACATACTAGTCAAAAGCAGAAAGGCTCCTGCAGCTGCTAATAAACAGAACGTTTAAGCTTGTGGCTCAGCTCCAGGAAGGTTCATAGCCTTGGAAATACTTGTAATAGCTAAGTACTGTGGTTACATAATATAAAAAGCTGAATTAGATAGCTAATATTATAGTGTAACGACTCAACATACAAATCCACATCCCTATTAGTCAAGCCATTTAGGTGACCGTCCAAGCTGACTTGAGCCTGGGTGTTGCCTTACATTCATCTTGGAAGATGTACACCTATTTTTCAGGGGATTTGTTTTTTTTTATGAAAAAATTGCATCTTGTACGGCAGAAAATACGGTAATTAAATAAACCCTCGCAGCACAGGACAAAAATGCTACTTGGATAATTTAATGCCGACAGGATATAAGCATGACTGTTGAAAGCTATAGTTTCTTTTCTATTTTTGAATTGCTATGATTTCTTTGGAATTGGTAGTCAAGTGGTTTCTCTTCTCTATGGTTTGGAATTCAGAGTAATGTGTGGTCAAAAGAAATTAGCAACTCTGTTTTGGGACGCACTCTCAGATTGGGTGTTTCTTCCCTCTATACTGGTTTCTTGGTATTTTTTGTTGTTCTCTTCCCTATATCCACTTCGTCGTTCATTCCTCCTTTCACAACTGTATGTACAGTATGATGTACCCTGACACAGACATCTCTCATCTCCGTGATGGACTACTTGTAATGGGGAATCACTCACCCGGATGATAGACATACAGACATCTTAGAATGGTGCACTAACACACCCAGATGTCCCTCCTTGATTCTATCCAACCATGCTAATATTATATACAGTTACTAATGAACCAATTTCTTGTGGGACAGCAAAGAAGAGTCTCTTTTGACGGAATGACATACTCACCTTCTCTTTAATCAGTCCTACATGCCAGACAAAGACGAACTCTTTCGTTGAGAATAAGACAAGTGCTTTCATTATTTCTGCCATTCAACTCCGGTTCTGGTTCACTATCTACCACATAATCATTCTCTATGATCCCAAGTCAAGGTTAAACAGGTCAGTGTACTCAACCATTTAACTCTTTCCTAGTGAGTAGAATGCGTGCATTCATACTCTTATGAGTAAGTGTGGATCTTTGAACTCTACTCTCTGATTCTTCTTTCTGAACCGATAACCGAATCACTGAATAGATTGGACAAAATAAATGAAGATGAAAACAAATGTGAATATTATTAACTAATCTCAAATTCTCAGACAAAAAGTGGAAAGAAAATCATGCATTTTCCTTTAATAAGAGACAGACATTTTGAAAGCTTCAAGTCTTGAGAAATGTCACAGCTGCTGAGAATATTTCGTTAGGAAAAGAGACCTATAAAAAAAAAAAAAGTCTGTAGGTGTTGATTCTAATGAGTTTAGAAATGAGATTCCTTTTCGTTGGAATGTATATTTATGTTCTCCTTTCGTTGAGTCTCCTTTCCCAAATAGTATGTCAGAGAATAACTGATCATTTTCAGATTTTAATTGCATTTATGTCCCTTCCTTTTGATTTTCTTTCATATATATATATATATATATATATATATATATATATATATATATTTTTAAATATATCTCATTTGTTTTCCTGTTTTTTTTTTTTTTTGGTGTTTTCATTCTTTGTTCTAATAGACGGTGATGCAAGATTATAGACATTACATAGACAAATATTTACAGGTTTTCCTCTTTGATTATAAAAAATTTCATGCTCAAGACAATACAAAATTTTACATGTGGACATCTCTAGAAGACTTGCAATGTGTCCACGTTAATCGTTAGCATAAAGAAAACTGATCTTTCGACATTTAAACTCACTACAAACAACTTGAAAAACAACAGTGCTGTCCATTATTGTTTTTTCTTCAAAGTTGATGTCACTGATGAGATAGATAATGGCAGCATGGCAACAGATGATACTTTTGATGGATACAAATAGACTGTCAGATAAAGATATTAAGAGAATGAGATAGATAAATGTTTAAGAACCAATGTAGTACAAATTTTTGCTACTGCTCTTTTTGAGCAGTAATCTCTGAAAACCACTAGTCAAGTGTTTGTCTTAAAAGAAACTCTAGCAACTAAGCATGAAAGTCATTTTTTTTTTTCATGAGCAATCTAAAATTTGTAAATATCAAGAAGGGAGAAAGAAAAGAACTGAAGTAAAGATAGACAAATCTGATCTTTCACTGTTTAATCCCTGTTTGTTAAATTTGTTGACTTAAGGCTTGACTGATGGACATACAGACAGCCTTTATCTTTATAGGCTTAAAAATTATTCAAAAGGAATCAAGGTTGAAAGACATCAAACCAAGGTGTAATGACAACATCACTTCACCCTGTACACAGAGGAAATGACAAGCATGCTCATCAGGCTGATGGCACCAATTATGGCGCAGATAAGACAGTTGGTGGCAGTGCTGATGTGGAAGATAATGGTGGGGTCAATACAAATAATACACTTAATAGATATGAAGATACTTTGTGCAGAATAAGAACAAGACACATGCACAAAATATATATATATATATATATATATATATATACGAGGGTCATTCAATAAATAAGGTGAATTTTTCGGTATAAGGACTTCTAATACAGATAGAAGCTTACACTTTTTTTATTTTTTTTTGTTTTACTTCATTTTCACATGGATTTAATTTCTTTTGCAGATTAAAAAAAAAAAACTTTCAGAGTTTTGGCAATTAACAAATATGGCCAACCAAGAAGCATGCTCCAGGATTGAACAGCGGTCAGTTATCAAGATTTTGGTTGCTGAAGGGTGCAAACCAGTTGAAATTCATAGGAGAATGTCAACTGTGTATGGTGCCACATGTTTCAGCCAAAAAATGTCTACAAGTGGGCTAAATTGTTTAAAGAAGGACGGAGCAGTGTTGAGGATGAAGACAGGCCTGGGAGGCCTACAGAAGTGAGGTCTCCTGAGGTGATCGAATCAGTCAATGACCTCATTCAGTCTGACAGAAGGGTGACAGTGGATGACATTGCAAGGACTTTGAGCTTATCTGTTGGGACAGCACACAAGGTCATCTGCCGGTGGGTGCCAAAGATGCTTACTGCAGAGCACAAACAGTGCAGCAGCCCAAACGGTGCAGACCATCAACGAGCTGGGCTGGGAACTGCTCCCTCATCGCCCTTACAGCCCAGACCTTGCCCCTTCAGACTTTCGCCTGTTTGGTCCCTTGAAAGCGTTCACGAGAGGCACGAAGTTTAAAAGTGACAAAGTCAAAAGTGTTGTGAGCGACTGGCTGAGACATCAGTCCAAAAATTTTTACGCTGAGGGAATACGGAAGCTTGTGCACAGATGAGAAAAGTGTGTGACAGTGCTGGGAAACTATGTTAAAAAAAAAAAAAGTAAGCTTCTATCTGTATTAGAAGTCCTTATACCAAAAAATTCACCTTATTTATTGAATGACCCTCATATATATATATATATATATATATATATATAGTTAATGGACTTATTTTTAATCTGACATTTTTTTATTACTTAAAACATTATTTTTAGTGAATACCAATGTTTGAAATAGACACCATATTTTTGTTTTAAAGCAGTATATTACATCCATTTACCTGTGCACTTGACAAAACTAAATAACTTAAAATGTGCTCTACAGCATTTTATCTCAAATACACAGGTCAATAGACATAATACACTGTTCAAAAACAAAAAATACAGGACGTCTATTTCAAGTATGGGTATCCTCTAAACATTTGAAGTAATAGAATATACTAGCAGTATAATCTGTCTTCAACCGGGTCTTTCTTTATTGGGAATTTTTGCTGTTCATTTGGAGCAGTTTAAGTTTGTCAGCCAACTCGAAAGTCAATATTAGTAACAACAACTGGATGCAACTGAGGTGCATCCCCAAAAGGTGGGGGGGGGGTCCAATTTGAATGGGAGTTGGCCCTGAAATGAGCTGTTTTGCATTCTCAATCTTGCAAGAAAGGAACCTCTTCTATGGACCGTCATAATCATAATATACGATATTGTATGTATGTCACTTGCTTATAGTGAAGATGTTTTCTCAGAGTGCACCAAAAAAAGGCTTTTTTAGGAAGGACAATTCTAGTGTGTGTGGTCACAACTTAATTTCTTCAAATTTTAGTTCTGTGCCCATTAGGATAACCAGCAAATTTATTTTTGGGGTATTTTTTAGATTTCAAGTGTCTGTGGTAATTTTTTTAAATAAGTGTTAAGGATGTGTTTTCTTTTCATATGTCGTATTTGCCTTGTTGAATTTTCAAATTTTAAACAACAATAGCAAGGAACATTTGACATGTTTTCTTTCATAGTCCTGGACATGGGGATAAAGTAAACTAGCAGTATAACCCTCCTTCGCCCGGGTCTTTCATTACCGGGAATTTTTGCCATTCAGTTGGAGCAGTTTCAGTTTAAAGTCAGTTCACCCGAAAATCAATATTAGTAACAACTGAGTGCAACTGAGGCACATCCCCCCCCCCAATTGTGGGGGGGGGTAACAATTTGAATGGGCAGGTGGCTCTGGAAAGGGCCGTTTTGTGTTCTCAATCTTGTTTCAGCCTCACGCACAGCAGCAGTTAAAGAGGCGTTTCTCCTCAGCCATTGAGTCCTTTGATCATTATTTTCAGCCTCACGCGCAGAAGCATTCGGATGAAAAACATGGCAATGCATAATCAACGTCCGATCTCACGCGCACGCACTCATTTTGAGAATTATAGATATAGATAATATTATTGTAATAATTTTAAATATTTATTTTTATTAAAGTTTTTATGAAAGATATATATCCAAGAACAGGCAGTAAATAGTAAAACATTGCTGAGAGTTATAATGGACAGGAAGTAGTGGAGAGCCATTGTCGCCAACAATTTGGGCTCAAAACTGGCAGTGAAGAATTACCAAAAAAAAAAAATTAATCGAAATCTGATGAAAACTGTGGAAATGCATAAACAAGATCCGATCTCACACACACACATACATACACACATACATACACATACACACATTTTGAGAATTATATATATAGATTAGACATTAAAAAAGAAGTTAAATTCAAATTATAAAAAAATAAATGAATTAATAAATAATTTAAAGCATTCTTATTTGTTGAAATGCTGGATCTCTTCAGGACGGAGGCGATCATGGCTCTCCACAATTTCCACTCCTTTTTAGCTCTTAATAATTTGTCTTTTTGTAATCTCTCCTAAATCTTCCTCTGTTGACTCAACCTTGCTAGTAGGTTATGCATTATTTTTTTTGTTCTGGTTTTTAATGTGCCCTGTGAGTATCAAATTTTCTAAGCCTTCTTTCCTCCTTACGTGTTCTAGTAATTTCAACTGTCTCTTCTTGATGTTAATTATAAGTGTTTTTGCTTCCATTTTCTCTAAAACTTTGTCATTGCTCACATGTTCGGTCTATCTTATTCTCATCATCCTTCTGTAGAATCGCATTTCAGTTTAAGGACAAGAATCCTTTCAGTAAGTTGACAGTATATGAGAACATTTTTTGCTTCTTCTGTGTGCCATTTCCTTTCAGGACGATGGTGATCATGGCTCTCCACAATTTCCTGTCCTTTGTAGCTTTTAATAACTTTTGTCTTTTTAGTATTTATAAATGACAAGTGAGTTAATATCCACAGCAAGGATCAGATTTCTGGGTTGATTGATATTGAGACATTTATCTTTCTATCCCTCTACTCTCACGGTGGGCATATGAGAGCATCATATCGTGTGCCAATTTTTAATACTCTTTTTTTCTTTCAGATGAATTTTGGGAGTATCAAAGTGCTTATTTAAAATCTGTTTCTAATTTGCAAGTTTATATTAAATTTTGTTTGGGAAAATGACACTGAATTGAGAATGTGTAGCTTTTTTTAAAAAAAAAAAATGAAAGGGAGGGGTCATTTTACACATACCTTGTTCATTTTTTGTATAGCTCTTTTTAAGGTGATGTTTGATTTGTTTTACGGCATAGCAATCTCAATCATTTATTTAATGCTGACAATTTTTATTGCTGGTAATTTTTTTTTTTTTTTTTTTTTTTTGAAAAATGCAATTGCTAGTAATAATTTGGTAATATTTGTCCTTCAAAAATGTATTGCTGATAATAATTTTTTTTTACAAAGTATTTCTGGTATTAAAAACACTTTCATAGTGTTTTAACCCCATTTTGAGGGTTAACTATTTGCCCATACCTGGGACCCTAACAGGTGCTGCCACCACGGGTCAGGGTGGACTTGTGAACACCAGCAATTAAGAGGTGGTTCCATGCTCCTGAAAACCACCTGATCAGAGGCCTTGCTGCTGGATGTAGTTTATCGTCTTACCCAGGATGGTGAGACCTGTGATCATTTTACATGCAGTCTTATTTTCAATTTTTTAAGGAGAGCAAGGGGTCATGTTAAGGATTGTTCATCACATACATTTCTTGCCAAATAACTTCTCAACCTAATGAATGAGATCGATGATTAATACGTAAATTGCAATTTAATAAATGAAAATCATTAGAGAAGTCTCTTAAGTGACTACCTGTTGATAGCATGTACATTTGGGAAGGTCTCTAAAAGCCTGCCCTGGATATTTCAAATGCAATAAACGATTCCTATGCAAATGTTCAAGATTGGTTCTTCTGGTGACATTGAACAATCAATGACAATACGGCTAAAACTACAATCGCCATCCACCTCTTACCTTCCTCTGAGTACCGATCTCAGTAAGCCAGCATCTCTAACCCGAATGGTTGAGTAAATAAAGTAAACAGGGAAAGTGAAAGTAGAATAGAGAAACTGAAAGTAGAATGAGTAAAAGTGAAATGAAGAATACATCTTTTGTAGAGATTCAACATACGCACGCATGGGTAAAAATACTATTTTGTTCTTTCTTCCCTTCACCTTTTCTCTTTGTTCTACTTCTCTGTTGTGTAAGGCCAAGGTTGGTCTCAGTATTTTTCAAATGATCTTGATACCATGGCAACAACAGTATCAACATCAAAGACCCGAAAAACAAAACGGAGGAATTATGAAAGGTATTAAAAAAAAATATATATCTACTCTTGATCAATGTTTTTCTCCAATGTTTTCTTTTATTGCATCACTAGGATTATTAGTTTTTTTTTTTTTTTTATAAGATTTTCTTTTTCGATATTTAATAAGCATAGTATGGCTTAATAAGGTAGAAGACATGAGAAAAAGATACAAATTAGTTGGTCAGCATTGAATATACTGGTTTTTTTTTTCTCCTAGCCTTGAACACAGACCACTATCTTAATGTTGAAAGTAGGAACTACAGATAAGGATTTTGAAAAGAAAATCAGATGAACTAAAACAATGATGCAAATGCAGTCCTCATATTTAAATTCCTGGACACATTTGCTTTGTCATTTTTTTTTTTTTTTTTTGTTACCTCACGAGTCTAGCTCAAAATCACAATGAAGAATTGTGTTGCAATGATCGACCAAGAAAGCATAATTAAAGAACCACATTCAAATTCTGATTCTGTTTAAAGGCAAGAATCTCTTAAACTACATTAGGTAGGCCTAAAATAATAGGGTAGACTTTCCTTCTAGACTTGAGTGGCAGTTAGTCTAGGCAAAATCTCTGAAATCATAAAGACTGCTTGGGACAATTCCACTTTCTTTCTGAAGAATAAGCAATTTGGGGATTACTCCTTGCTGTTGATACCATGTAACCCAATACAACTTTGGAGTGGAGATGATAGCCACAGAGTGAGTTCATTATCCTAGGAAATGCCAATTGATAAAAATTGTATCCAAACGATCTTCGATTGAAAGAAAAGTTGTTTTGGTTTAGCCTTTTTTTTAACAAGGCTTGAACAGTGGTGTCTGATAAATCAATGACAGATTATATATTGAATTATTTATACTAAATTACTATTTATTATATTATACTAATATATTTATTTATTTATTATATATTAATATATTTATTTATTATATATTAATATATTTATTTATTATATATTAATATATTTATTTATTATATATTAATATATTTATTTATTATATATTAATATATTTATTTATTATATTATACTAATATATTACTAATTTATTATATTATACTAATATTTATACTAAATACATCTTATAAGGGGATTGAATCTAGTCAGTCTTCCATGGGTGAAATTGAGCAGATTTCCCATCAAATCAGGATTCAAAACTACGGTTTTTACCCGATGCGAGAGGAAATTACACCACAGATGGAAAAAAAAAAATTATATATATATATATATATATATATATATAACAAAATTATCAGTAAACGTATTTTCAGCTATAAATCTATTCATTTGTAACATTTTTATATTGTTTTTTTTTTTTTTTGGACTCCCAAAGATTTTTTAAATTTCATGAAGTTGCATGCATGCAGAAAAGTTTATATCAAATTTTAAACTCTGTATTTTGTCTTACATTGGGTTATATACACATATATACAGTGGGGAGGGGAAAACAAATATTAATACACATACAAATTTTTAATTTATTGCATTTCCAACTAATGAATAAAAATACTTTTCATATAATGTACACAGAAGCATAACTAAATATGCAGAGAAAACAAAAAAATTTGATTTAATCGCAATTAATCCCATTTATCTGTTTCAATGGATGACACAATATTCATGCAAGGCAACTTTCAGATTTTAAAACTTAAATTACTTTAATACTCTAGATTATTCAAGTGGAATATTCTAGAATGTTACAATAATGTTATTAGTTATTTTTAGCCTAAGAAATACAAAGAGAACTTTCTGTGATTGATATTTGTGCAAGAAGGTTTTCATCATGGCAACAGGTAAAGAATTAAACAAATTCAAAAAAAGAACTGATTGTTAAGCTCTAGAAATAAGGGAAAAGTTAGGGGAAAATCTCGGACAACCTGAACATTCTATCTACTATCATTAATTCATTCATTGCTAGGTATAAAAAAATTTTGAAACTGTTGAAAACCATACAGGTGCTTCAAGGAAGATTTCTTCAAGATCTTCAAGGAAGATTTCTTCAGGGAAGATTTCTTCAGGGAAGATTTCTTCAGGGAAGATTTCTTCAGGGAAGATTTCTTCAGGGAAGATTTCTTCAGGGAAGATTTCTTCAGGGAAGATTTCTTCAGGGAAGATTTCTTCAGGGAAGATTTCTTCAGGGAAGATTTCTTCAGGGAAGATTTCTTCAGGGAAGATTTCTTCAGGGAAGATTTCTTCAGGGAAGATTTCTTCAGGGAAGATTTCTTCAGGGAAGATTTCTTCAGGGAAGATTTCTTCAGGGAAGATTTCTTCAAGATCTTCAAGGAAGATTTCTTCAGGGAAGATTTCTTCAAGATCTTCAAGGAAGATTTCTTCAAGGAAGATTTCTTCAAGATCTTCAAGGAAGATTTCTTCAAGGAAGATTTCTTCAAGATCTTCAAGGAAGATTTCTTCAAGGAAGATTTCTTCAAGATCTTCAAGGAAGATTTCTTCAAGGAAGATTTCTTCAAGATCTTCAAGGAAGATTTCTTCAAGGAAGATTTCTTCAAGATCTTCAAGGAAGATTTCTTCAAGGAAGATTTCTTCAAGATCTTCAAGGAAGATTTCTTCAAGGAAGATTTCTTCAAGATCTTCAAGGAAGATTTCTTCAAGGAAGATTTCTTCAAGATCTTCAAGGAAGATTTCTTCAAGGAAGATTTCTTCAAGATCTTCAAGGAAGATTTCTTCAAGGAAGATTTCTTCAAGATCTTCAAGGAAGATTTCTTCAAGGAAGATTTCTTCAAGATCTTCAAGGAAGATTTCTTCAAGGAAGATTTCTTCAAGATCTTCAAGGAAGATTTCTTCAAGGAAGATTTCTTCAAGATCTTCAAGGAAGATTTCTTCAAGGAAGATTTCTTCAAGATCTTCAAGGAAGATTTCTTCAAGGAAGATTTCTTCAAGGAAGATTTCTTCAAGATCTTCAAGGAAGATTTCTTCAAGGAAGATTTCTTCAAGATCTTCAAGGAAGATTTCTTCAAGGAAGATTTCTTCAAGATCTTCAAGGAAGATTTCTTCAAGGAAGATTTCTTCAAGATCTTCAAGGAAGATTTCTTCAAGGAAGATTTCTTCAAGATCTTCAAGGAAGATTTCTTCAAGGAAGATTTCTTCAAGATCTTCAAGGAAGATTTCTTCAAGGAAGATTTCTTCAAGATCTTCAAGGAAGATTTCTTCAAGGAAGATTTCTTCAAGATCTTCAAGGAAGATTTCTTCAAGGAAGATTTCTTCAAGATCTTCAAGGAAGATTTCTTCAAGGAAGATTTCTTCAAGATCTTCAAGGAAGATTTCTTCAAGGAAGATTTCTTCAAGATCTTCAAGGAAGATTTCTTCAAGATCTTCAAGGAAGATTTCTTCAAGATCTTCAAGGAAGATTTCTTCAAGATCTTCAAGGAAGATTTCTTCAAGATCTTCAAGGAAGATTTCTTCAAGATCTTCAAGGAAGATTTCTTCAAGATCTTCAAGGAAGATTTCTTCAAGATCTTCAAGGAAGATTTCTTCAAGATCTTCAAGGAAGATTTCTTCAAGATCTTCAAGGAAGATTTCTTCAAGATCTTCAAGGAAGATTTCTTCAAGATCTTCAAGGAAGATTTCTTCAAGATCTTCAAGGAAGATTTCTTCAAGATCTTCAAGGAAGATTTCTTCAAGATCTTCAAGGAAGATTTCTTCAAGATCTTCAAGGAAGATTTCTTCAAGATCTTCAAGGAAGATTTCTTCAAGATCTTCAAGGAAGATTTCTTCAAGATCTTCAAGGAAGATTTCTTCAAGATCTTCAAGGAAGATTTCTTCAAGATCTTCAAGGAAGATTTCTTCAAGATCTTCAAGGAAGATTTCTTCAAGATCTTCAAGGAAGATTTCTTCAAGATCTTCAAGGAAGATTTCTTCAAGATCTTCAAGGAAGATTTCTTCAAGATCTTCAAGGAAGATTTCTTCAAGATCTTCAAGGAAGATTTCTTCAAGATCTTCAAGGAAGATTTCTTCAAGATCTTCAAGGAAGATTAATGCATCAAATTAAACAAAATCTAATGGTCACTCATCAAAAGTTGCAGGATGATTTGTTATCAGGAATTTGTGTCACTACACGGAAAATAAGCAATGAAATTCATAGGAACAATCTAAAGTCACACTCCCCTCAAAACTTCACTGCTATTGAAAAGACAGAGAGATACCAGGTTGAAATTCCTTCATGAACATAAGGATAAGGAAAAATCGAAATTGGGGAAGAGTATTATGGACAGACAACCAAAATTGAGTTGTTTGGACATAATTCTAGAAATCATGTATGGAGGAAAGATGGCGATGCCTTCAAACAAAAAAAAATACACTTCCAACAGTGAAATTTAGTGGTAGCAGCACCATGGTTTGGGGATGTTTTTCTGCAAAAAGTCATGGTAACATATCGGTAATAGATGGTAGAATGAATGCCGCAGCATATCAAAATATTTTGGAAGCAAATTTAATGATTTCAGATGAAATTCTGGAACTTCCTCCTTATTGGATCTTCCAACAAGATAATGATCCTAAGCACACAGCAAAATCTACGAAGAAATGGCTTGCTGAAAATAATGTAAATATGTCATGTCAGTCCCCAGATTGAAACCCAATAGAGAATCTGGTGTGATTTGAAAATTTAAATCCAATCAAGAACTCCAAGAAACATCCTGAATTTTAAGAACCTATGAAAAGAAGAATGGAAAAAAAAACTAAAATTTTCAAATCCTTGAACTACAAGAAGAGGTTGGTTGCTGTAGATGTGAGTAAGGGCTATTCTACAAAGTATTGAATGAAGATTATGTATTCTTTTTTGTATTGTAGGAATACTTTTTACACCCTAACCATTTTTCCAAATGTTGGACAGTTTTTGTCTTTATTTTCTCTTGAAACTAAAGCTATTATATGATGCTTGGAAAAGCTCATGATAAAACAGACATTCATTGTCTGTTATATTTAACAATTTTTGAACAATGCCTATATATATATATATATATATATATATATATATATACACACACACACACACACACACAGAGAGGGTGTGATGGATAAATTGTCTAATTTACATAAAAATGAAAATAACACTGACATCTTATTTTAAGTTGTATTTACCAAAAATACACAAAAATATCTTGAAATACTAAAGAGTAAATTTATTCACTAAAATTGCCATTGGCCTCCAAGCAACTTCGGAATCTCCTGCAACTCTCCTGGACAGTCTTTGTTTATGTTGGTGAATGCAGTTCATCTTTGGTCTTACAAGGAGTTTTGTTGGTGTTGTGGCCAGATGTAAGGGGTGATGTGGCTGTAGAAATTGTCTGACAGCCATGACTCTGTTTCCCTGTTTGTGTGACATGGTGCAGAGTACTGTTGCCAGACATAGGATCTTCCAGCAGCCACAACCCAGGCAGCACTACCTCCACAAGGTGCTTGGTTTTCTTGTCAGTAAGTTTTCTGAGCTGCCATACCTTTTTTAACCACGATTAGTCTCTCATCCAAATCTTTATGAATGCTCTGTACCCTCCTTAGATTGACAGACACTCTAAAAGATTTCATATTGGAGTGAGTGAATGCCAAGCAGTACAGCATGCCATTTCTGGCAGAGTGAATTGCATCAGGGTTCTTTTTTTCTTTCTTGCAGACAGTGCCCAACTGATGTTACTATACTGTGCAGTCATAAAAAACAAGGAACATGCAGGAAATTAAAAAATATAAAATGGCAACAATTTGCCCATTGCATCATATATATATATATATATATATATATATATATATATATATATATATGCATACTTCATTAAAAATGAGACAAGTTACTACAGTTAAGCTTTATATTTTTCTTGTGTTCGAATAGTTCTATAGTTCCAAGCACACTTTTAGCTAAAAGTATAGGCGAAAGCACTTGGAACTATAAAACATTTGGATAGTTTCTACACACTGTGTCCAAAAAAGGAAGCTCTTGTTTGAACACAAGAAAAATTAAATAAAATGCTTAACCATAGTACCTTGTCTGTTGTTTTTAATGAAACGCACGCACACACACACACACACATGTATGTATGTATGTGTGTGTTTCATTAAAAGTGCTCAGAACTATTCGAACACAAGAAAAATAAAAAGCTTAACTGTAGTAACTTGTCTTGTCATTTTTAATGAACTATGCATGGAGATATATATATATATATATATATATATATATATATATATATATATATATATATATATAATGATGTGATGGGTGAAATTTTGGCATTTTATATTTTTAATTTCAGCCTTGTCTGACAGATTGGTCAGAGCATACCAGATTTAATGCTAGCTCCCTCTGCCCAGAAATGCTAGCTCCCTCTGCCCAGAGGGGTGCATGTTTGAATCCTGTCAGAGAACTTAAGTTTTTCTTTAAGATTTCTCAAACATTTAGGATGGTAGATAAAGATAAGTAAATATACTGTTTATTTAATAAACACAGTGTTTACTCAAATATGAGTACCACTAAAAATAACGTTATGTGATAAACACACACAGTATATTAGGAAAGGGACAAAGTCCAACAATTATTTTAATATATTTTATTGCTATATGTTATTTATATAGACACAAATATTTAAGTAAATGCTCTGTTTATAATAAACAGTATTAATAACATTTACCAGCTTGAATATCTGAGAAATTCCACAGAAAATATGCATCCTCCGACAGGAATTTAACCAGACGCTTCTTTGTGGCTAAACTGATATAGCACGTCGGGCTATATGATGGGTCCATGTAGGATACAGGTTCAATTCCTGTCGGAGGACACATATCTTCTATGAGATTTCTCAGACGTTCAGGCCAGTAAATGTTGTTAATACTGTTTATTATAAACAGAGCATTTACTTAAATATTTCTGTCTATATAAATAATGTATGAACAAAAAATGTATTAAAACACACATGGTAAAAAAATTTCATGAACATTATCTTTCCAACTTCAGGCATGAAATAATTCAAACGAATTTATTAACACTTCATAAATTGTTTAGATGTTTGACATTATCCTAATAAAAGACAATGCTGTTCTGATTGGCTAATTTGATTAATTGCTGTCTTTTTAATTGGGGAACAGCAGAAGGATGTTGAAATACACAATCTTCTTCCAAACTGACCCACTTCACCTTTTCTTTGGGTGCAGACCTGCTTTTGGATTGGTCAATGGTGGCTCATTTAATTTGCACAAGGACCATTTTGCTTCACATTGTTGTAAACAACCCATTTTTCATCACCTGTATTTGTTATTTTCAAAAGATGTGTCATCTCATTTACATTGGCACAAAGAATAGCAAATCAAAATGTGGTTTATTAAAGTTTTCTGTTTAAACAAAATATAAACCTAAACATCATAACAATTCACATAAACATTGTAAACCATTTGAAATGACGATGTAAAATATGTCGAGTATCTCTCCAATGTTTTATTTCATGAGACTTTTTCCAAAGTTTCAATTTGATCATCATCAGTAGCAGCAACAGCAGCAATGCAGTCTTCCCTAAAAGTTCTCTGTATTCCAGTATTTCCACTTACAAACAATACACTCAGCTATGACACAATCTCCATAAACGGCACACATCATTTTTGCTATTTATACAGATGTTTTTCCTTTTCAGAAAATGAAAATCCATCTCATTTTTCTCCTTTTTCATTTTAATGTAAAATATATACCTCATAAGTTCCAGTCATGGGTGAAATGAAATGACATGTTCAAATGCCAGCAATTGAAAAATACTACCAGTTTTTTGTTCAAACTATATACTTATATATATAGTTGATATAAAGTCACACACACACAAGTATAGAAATCATAATTTGTTCAATGACTGTTCCAGTTTCCTTCAAAGAATTCCACTTTTTTAATGATGCTGGTTAAAGAACAGTACTAAGCTCATCTTAGAAGGTATTAAGGTTGACTGTCGGAACAAAAAGACTGGGAGGAAATGGTTGGTGCCAGTTCAAGTGTAGAGGTCCTGCTTGCCATAAGAATCTTGGCTTTCCAGCTTGGGTTTTTTTACCCAAACTACCATCAGCTGCGGAAAATATGCAACTAACTCAGCTACAAAGCAAGTCCTGATTATGAACCATCTATGACAATAGTAACAATAATAAACACTAACTTACTAACCATTCCTCCATGGTGAAGTATATCTACTAAACTACCTCAATCTATCACAAGGCCGTAACTTTAGGTGAGACGGTAAATATCAAACCCAGGAAATAGTTCAGATTCATTTAAACTGACGCAAAACGAAAGGAGTAAAAGGTACCAATTAAGTATCAAATTAATGAGTATTGTAACGGCTTGAGATAGTTTGGCACCTGTGTTTTATTAGTAAACCACTGTCTTTTTTGCTCACTCTCATTTAGTCAACCCAACTAGGAGTGGGAGTTTTTGTTTATTTAATCATTTCACTCCAAACAAGGCAATAAAGCCACTATGACACAAGATGTTACTGAGTGAGAGAATATGATAAAAACGACTTTTAAGGAGAGAGAAAAATAAAGCAATTAAGACAGAAGATAACAATTGACACGGCATTTAAAATTTTGAAGATCAAAGTCGATTGGGAAGCAAGAAGCTGGAAGAGTTACACAAGCAAGAAGTGCAAGAGAAGAAACTGTTAGCAAAGAACTTAGTTACATCGAGCGATTTATAACTGTAAATTGATGAGCTCTTACTGCCAATCTAGTACTGTGCTTAAATTCATAGTTTCGGTACCATAGAGGAAAGTTCATCAGAACAGTTACCTTGAAAGTATTTATAGATAAGACACAGGGAAGCTACATTATGGCAGTGGGAGAGTGACTGAAGCTGAGATGTCAGGACCAATGACATTGCAGATTCTTTTTTCTTTTGATTTTATCAAGAATCTCTAAATATATAGCAGGAGCACAAGAGAAGCAATATTCAAAGCAAAGATGAAATGGTAGACTTATAAATATAGGAGGACACATGGCACAGTGGATGAAGGCATTAGTTAGATCCAGTGACAGGACCCAAAGAGTGTGAGTTCAATATCTGGTTAAGGCAGTGGAGAACTTGGAGAGGGGAATTAACAGGAGATAACTGACATCCATTAGATATGGCACGTGGAACTAGAACAGTCTACCCCAGTGAGCAAAATAAAGGGTTCAGTTCGACATTCCAACCTCCTGAAGGAAGCCGGAGCATACAATGGCCGAAACGTTGTAATAAATATGGTGACAAAGATGAGGACAATAGTCCGAATAATGTAAATAGTGTACATAATACCTCATCTCAGAAATATAGACAGATGCTGAAAGGCCAAAACGTAATAAATATGGCAACAAAGATGAGGACAATAGTCCGAATAATGTAAATAATACCTCATCTCAGAAATATAGATAGATACTGAAGGGCCGAAACGTTGTAATATGGTGACAAAGATGAGGACAACAGTCCAAATAATGTAAATAATACCTCATCTCAGAAATATAGACAAATAGATTCTGGCAAGAAAAATTGTCTATCTTCTATCACAATATACTGAACCAACTTTCTTAGCTTCAGACTTAGCAATTGATTGAATATATTCTTTCCATTTAATGCCAGCTGAAAACGTTAGTCAGAGAAGGCGCAAATGAGTTAGCATCAGCCATACTGATGAAAGGTAAAAAGGGTTCTCTAAGATGATTGACAGCAGTTTTGTTTTAGAAGCATTAAAATTAATAAGCCTCTCCTTGTTCCATTTTACAAGTTGACCAGTTAGTCTTCCCAAAGAATTAGGTTTTATAAAAATAGTCTTCAATTGTGCTCTTCTGATCAGTTAACCTCTTGTTCAGCTCTCATTGTATTGAAATTTGACTTTATTCTGGCACAAGGCTTCAACAGTGGAGCACCTAATAAGAATCAGATTTAATACACCATTTAATACACTAATAAATTCGTTTGCAACACATGCTTTGTAGGATGCCACATACACAAATATCTGTGTGAGGAAACTGTCAATAGTGCATCTCTCTGTCTCTACATCAGGTTTTGTTATACATGTCAATGTTTTCACACTATAATTGGTGTTAACCAACTAATGTTGGTAAAATTAAGATATATATTTATTTGCATTATCACTGTAAATTTTAAGTTTATTAGAAATATTTGTTCATTGTATTATTTACATATATTTTAGTAAATATGTATAAACCTACATTCAGAGTGCAACTTAGTTTTACAGTTGACTATTTTTTTACACTATTTACATTGCTCGGACAATCATCCTCGTCTTTGTTGCCATATTTATCACAACATTTCAGCCATTGTATGCTCCGGCCTTCTTCAGGTGTTTGGAATGCCAAACTGAACCCTTTGTTTCACTCGCTGAGGTAGACTGTTTTATTTTTACATGCCATGACTAATGAAAGTCAGTTATCAGTTATTTCCTGTTAATTCCCCTCTCCAAGTTCTCCACTGTCTTAACCAGGTATTGAACTCACACTCTTTTTTGGGTCCTGTCACTGGATCTAACCAATGCCTTTATCCACTGTGCCATGTGTCCTTGAGGACACAAGCGAGCAAAATAAAAGGTTCAGTTTGTCATTCCAACCAACTGAAGAAGGCCAGAGCATACAATGGCCGAAATGTTCTGATAAATATGGCAACAAAGATATGTAAATAGTGTACATAATACCTAATCTCAGAAATATAGACAGATACTATTTTTTTTAAATAAATAAATCGTAAATATTTGCTTACCTGTGTATGCATACAAAGTAGTGGTTTTATACATTGTTAAAAAAAGTGGGACATATTTTTAATTTATTTATTATGACAAAAAGAAAAAAAGCGTTTTTATGATTAAATTTTACTCAACAAAATATCTTCCTTTAGCCTTGATTACTGCAGTACAAAAATCTTTGGTATTTGTTGCAAAAGTTTCTCAAAGTATAAGTTTGAAAATTGATCCCATTCTTTTTTTTTTCAATGACTCTAAGCTCTTTCTCATATTTTTTTTCACCCTGACAAATTCATCCCATGATAATTCTGGTGGGTGGGGGATGTCAAACTGTTGTGTGTGTGTGTGTGTATATATATATATATATATATATATAAAAAATGTTAAAATTAACCATTTCCCTAGAGAGAAACATTTGGCATTCACTGACCGAGCAGCCAGTACTACTTTCAGTTGAATTTTATTTAATCTTTTCCTTAAAACAATTTTAATGAAAATAATTTTCTCAAGTCCAGTTATTGGTCTTTCCAGTATTAATGGGGGTTTCCTTACTAACCTTTTATTTAAAGTAGTGTGGAATGTCAACATCTTGATTATGTCATTATTTTCTCTTTGACTTACATGTGATATCCCTTTTAGTTGCCATTGTTATTGGTAATCCTCAAGTGATGTGGCTTCTATTATTTGGAAACCATTAACCTAGGTACCTCCACGAAATCGCTAAAAAAATGGCATAGCATGATGAAAAGGATGCCAAACTTGACTAAAACAAAATTTTATCGTCTAAATGCTTATGTTATCATGAAGAGGAAAGACCAAAGTTTTTTTTTTCATTATTTAAAAAAAAATTTTCCTTCTTTTTAGAACATTCTAAATTTTGATTAAAAAAAACATTGTTTATCTTTGTATCACCGGCACTAGTAAAATAACATATACAATTTTTAGCATATTTTTTTGTATGACACCCATTATTTTTGGAAATCTTGCAAAAATAAAAATAATTGCCGGATGTTAATGAAACTTTCAGAAAGTATTCACAGATGATCAAAATTATTATAAATATGTTTTGTTTCTTTTTTATTAAAGTCATGGCAGAAATATTTTTTATATATTTATTAGCCCTCCCTCCTAACTAATTTTATGAAAACTCTAGAAATTCGCTCACTTCGGGTTTAGTGATTATAATAGTTAAAAGCACAAGGCTTTAAAGAATGCAAATCATCTTTTTTTTTTTTTTTTTTAATTCGACCGCCCATACCTGAAAATCAGCTCTGAATACAAAACTCAATATAATTTCAAATGCTTTTATTTGCTTTTAGTTGTTTTTATGAATATGGACAATATTTTCTGAAAGCAAAAAAATTTTTCGATGAAAAATGAATTTTTAATACAGTTATTTATTTATTTATTTAATTATAATAGATTTTTACATTTAAGTTGTTAAAATATTGTAAAATTAGTTAAAAGCCATGTCAGGTTTCCTAAGTGTCTTTATGAGATAGATCTTTTTTTAGCACTTTGTAAATTGTATCGTTTTGACTAATCAGAAGACAGGAAGTAATTAAGAATGTAATTTTGTGTTTATAATCGGGCTCTAATTATAAAGTACAGAAGACCAACCAGAATACAATTAAGTTGCATTATTTGAGTTAAGCATTGTTCTTCGCTGTTAAGGCCTTTAATTTTGTGAAACACATGTGGAGAAGTTTATTTGATTTTTCAATTTCAACTGAGAAGGGTACCTACAAGTATCCGTATCATCTTATGAAATTTATATGATCTTATTTTTATATTAATCTCGGTTATGGCATTTCTTGTACATAAAATTATAGTATTTTATGTACACTTCTGATAAAATTTCATGAGAAAGGTACCTATAAATTAATTAGATACCTTTCTTATGAAATTTAATCTCATTCGTAACAGTCTTGTTTTAATTTCTTTATAATATATTTTCCATAAAGCATCATAAACATAAAGGCTAAGTACAAAAAAAATTAGACCGCTGAAAGTTTTCCTTAAAAATAACGAGGTAAATAATTTGTTCACTTAAATGTAAAATATTTCACTTTTCTCCTTCCGTAGAACAAATTATCCTCACGGAATCCATCAATAGGTCATTCAACACCTGTCAAATGACGCGAAAGTTTATGACCTGCTTTGTTTTATTTTCAAATTATATCTTTTTGGCGCAAAAGCTAAGCTAAGTTAAGCTTGGTTCGAAAAATTTTAAATAAACATTATAATTTCTGATTTTCTTAAAATAAGTTTTGAAAAAATGATAATTGATATTTCAAAGAATTTAAAACTGAGATTTTCATTGATTCTATAAAATGGAAAAAAATGATCAATTTTGCTGACTCAAAAAAAAAAAAGATTTTTAACAAAATTTTTTGGATGTGTTAGGAACGATTAAAAAATGTAAAAAAATACCACAAAAATACTTTGATCTTTCCTCTTAATAATAAAAAACATTTAGACAATAAAATTTTGTTTTCGTCAAGTTTGGCGTCTTTTTTATCATGCTATGCTCTTTTTGTTTACATTTCATGGAGGTACCTACATTAACAAGTGATGAAAAGTCACTCCACTGGAGGTTAGCATCAGCCATGCTGATGAAAGGTTAAAAAGTTTCTCTTAGACGATTAAAAGAGAGCAGTTTTTTTTTTGGGGGGGGGGGGGGTAAGCATTAAAATTAACAAGCCATTCCTTGCCCCAGTTAACAGAATAGATCATTTGGGAAACAATAAAACTTTCTCCAATAATTTGGAAAAGAAGAAAAATTCAATTGACAAAATACTATAGAATGTCCTGGAGCCTTTATGTATATATATTAAATAGAGGATCTCGGTCTGTGTGGTACCTTGTCACTTGAGATCCATCCAACCAATTTTGACAAAACTTGGCACATACATTGTACATTATAAGAGACAGGTTCTTTGAGTAAAAAAAATCAGTAATTTAAAAACAAAAAAAAAATCAATAAAGCCAATCAAAAATCGATAAATTCAATTTTTTTTTTCCTGATTTCATTCAAATATGATATGTGCATTACTTACATCATGATGAGCTCAACAATACCTCATTTTTATTTCTACACCGCTGCATTTAGTGAAAAGCCAAAAAAATCAATCAATTGTAGCGAACTATAAGTTGATTGTTTAACAATCATTTAACATCATAAATGAATTCACACATTTGGTGAAAACCTGCATAAAATGACAATTTTTACTGTTTTCCATTGAAATTTCAACCAATTTTCATCAAACTTAACAACTGTTTTACAAATGTATCCTCTTTTACATCCCTGGTAACACACTGATAAATTGAATTTAAAAAACTCCAAAATAATTGTGGTCTGAAGTGGGTCTTCATGCTGCCTGTTTTACACCTTCATGTCCTCAACTAACTTTGATTGAATAAATACAGACTACGTTTGGTATATCAGTAACTGCATTAATTCAAAATGTTTTTTTTAATGAAAGTACTTTAAAGTAATTGAAGAAGATACTCTGTTACATCTAAACATGATGCTGTTTTTGCCCCATTCTAATTGAACACTTTTTCTGATCAGCCAGCTGGATATGGCTGCTAGAATTATATAAAAAGAATAATTAAAAATAACTGCTCCAGTGGAAATTCTATGGTGTATTTTAGCAATATAGTGAAAGCCCACGTAAATAGCGAAAAACGGCAATTGTTACTGGTTTCTTATTTATCGTTGATCTTTCAACCAATTTTCATCGAACTTAACAATTGCTTTATAAATGTATCCTCTTCTACATCGCTGGTAACACACTGACAAATTGAATTTCAAAACTCCAAAATTGTGGTCTGAAGTTGGTCTTCATGTTGCCTGTTTTACCCTTTCATGTCCTCGGCTAACTTGATTGAATAAATACAGACTACTTCTTTTATATCAGTAACTGCATTAATTCTAAATGTTTTTGTAATAAAAGTACTTGAAAGTAATTGAAGATAGACTGTTACATCTGAACATGATGCTGCTTTTGCCCCATTCTAATTGAACGCTTTTTCTGATCAACCAGCTAGGTATGGCTGCTAATTAAGATATAAAGCATTTTGTTCAGGTATATAGGATATTGTTTTAATCAAATGTTTGTTTGTTTTTTTTTGTTTATTTCTAAATAAAATTTCTGCCACACATTTGTGTATTAAGACCTAACCACCTTAAAACTAGACATTATCAATTTTTTAATGTGCTGTATAATCTTAACTGAAACTCAATATATTCTTCATCTTAAATCTATCCTGAAAAATTTACCACCGTTAAGACCAATTTTACTGCCAAAACATCGATTTGCATTTGTCTGATATGCACATATAGATATCGCTCATTTAAAATCTCTCTCTCTCTCCATCAATCTGTTCATGCCTAACTTTTCAACATTCCACTATCTGAAGATAAAAGACCGATTGTCACTATTCATTCAATTTTTCCCCCCCTATTCTTTTTTTTTTTTCTTTTGTACCTTTCTTTTGTTTCCCTGAAGACAGTTTCAACGTCAATGATGAGAAAGGGAATGTCTGTTCTCAACTCGGCAAACATGGCCACACAAAAGCCATGCAAGCATCCAAATAGTTTTGTATCACGAAGTGAGTGGCATGTTTTGTTCTTATTTTATTTTATTTTGTACACATTTTCCCCATACTTCGTCGCCTTTGCAACCATTGTCGTCGGAGGTCGGGCGCGAAGTGAACCCAGTGTATCCATGTAGGCTACCTGGCGGGCAAGAACCATCACAAAGATAAACACTTTCCGTATCGTCAACTGCTAGAATTCAGCAATTCAATACAAGAGTTAGGATCTGGCTTAATGAAAAGGGGAGACGTGGTCTGCAAAAAATATGATGAAGGAAATTGAAAGGAAAATGGGAAATGGAGAAGGTCTAGAGAAAAACGAAAGAAAGAAAGTAGATGGGTGAACAGAAGAAAGGAGGGAAGAAATTGACTGAGACAAGGTTTGACTTAACAAGGGAAGAAATAGGAAAGTAAGGAACGAAAGATGAGGAAAAATGGGTGGAATGAAAGTAGATGGGGGGAAATAACAAAGCTGAAGGAAGGAAGTCATCGATGAAGAAGAAAAAGAACAACAGAAAAAGGATGAGTGGAGAGAAAAAGTCATTGATGGGGGGGAAGGAGAAAGAAGTCGTTGATGGGAGGAAAGGAAGAAGTCAGAGACATGGGAGTGAAAAGGAGAAAGAAAAGGTGTCAAAAGAAAAGAGGGTGAAAATAGAGAAAAGGAGGGAATGAAAAATAAAGAAATGGAAAGATAAGCAAAAAAAAAAAAAATCTCCATCTAAATGTACGAATAAAAGAAAAAAAAAAAATTACAAAAATAAAATGGCAATGAAGTGTGTCTTGCCCAAGGGTGAGGGAAAGCTTCTAAAGTGTATTAGAAATCTCTTTGATGTCTCTTCATGTCATTAGTTACCATTCTTTCCCCTCTGCTTCTCTCTTTTGATTCCTTTCTCTCTGCATTCTCTTACCACCACCACCCACCTTCTCTTTGCTTCCTATGTTTCTCAAAACACTCTCTCTCTTCGCATTTACTCTTTCTGTTTTAAATATTTTTCCTTTTCAGTCCCAAATCACCACCCTTACTTACCTTAGCCCTCTCTTCATCATTTCCCTCTCAATATTATAAGAAAATCAAGTCTAATTATTCCCATTTCTGTTTCCTTTCTTGCCTTCCTTTGTGATCACGGCTCTCCTCATTTTCCTTTAATATCTGTGAATTGCAATGATTTTTTTGAAAAAGATAATGGTTTCCCCACTGCCTTCGCTACAGTTTGAAATTCAGAATTGTTTCTTCTTTAGACTTACGGCTCAAGTGTCCAGTCTGCCCTCCTATTTAACCCATAGCTGTGTGATCAAGAATAATGATGCATTCTTGGACCAAATTTATTTCTTCCTTTTACTTTCTCTCACTCTCTAACTTTGCCTTCATCTATAGCCAAATTTGAATATTTAAATTGTTCTTTGCAATAATTATACCATGAAATTGTAACATCTTCCATGTTTATAAAATTAAAGCTTCCCAAAAGCTTTTACATTTTAACTAAATCAATGTCTTTCCAATCCACCAACAACAGCTTTCTTGTTATTACAGTGTAACCCGGATATAAGAGAGTTGTCGGGACTGGAGAAGAAGTCTCTTATATCCGGGTTTGGTCTATTATATATACATTAACACAGGCTCTAATTTGGGACCAGAGAAAAACTCTCTTATATCCGGGTTACACTGTACTACTAAATTACTACTAAATTAGCTTGACTTCATATTACACTTGAGGTCGATAAGATTTTTGACTATTTGAAAAACTGGGAATAAAGAAGTAATTTCAACCATGATTTGAGTGACTGTATTTCATATTTTGAGAGACTTTCATGGACATCACCTTAACCATTTCAGTCACAGAAGCATCAATGATTAAGCACAAATCTGTGATAATTTTACCAATTCCTTTTTCCAATTCTCTCTGTTTTCATACTTAGTAAGAATTAAACTGTTTATGAAAAATTAGGTTCTGTAGTGTGGAATGCAAGTTCAGTACACCCATTATAAGCTAATTTTTAATTTTCTTTCTTTCTTTTGTGCATGTTTTGTTCCACTGGTTGAAGAATCCAAGTCAGTGTTGTGATAAAGGAAAACCAAAAAGAAATCGTAACATGAAATGATGTACAGATACTGTGATGGCTATTGACAAGAAAAATGGAATTCCTTAATCAAATTCAAATTGCTGCATTGCATTAATGTCATTGGAGGAATGAGGCATGAATTTGCTTCCCTCACCCCTTCCATTCGTTATGGGTTAGATACGTAAGATAAATATGGCATTTTAACAATTAGAATGAAACTCATAATACAAATAAGTTTAAATGTTTCTTGTATAAACATTTTAAAAACCTAACTCGACAATGCACAAATCTGTACTTTTCCACTAACCACTCTGGTTGTTACCGCTGTGAACCTTTTGGAAATTAAGATTCTGGATAATTTCATATCACATAAACAGGACATATAGAAAACAATACTTCATACTTGTTTCAAATAAAACATTAAACCAGAAAACATACAGAAATTTGTCAAAATGATTGGATTTTACAATAAAATATAAACATTTTTTTCTTTTTACACAAACAAAAAGCTTACCTTACTTCTTGACAAACAAAACTTCTACAATACTTGAGAAAAAAATTTTCCTTCAACTAAACATAAATTCAAACTATGCAACATACTCTGATCCATACTTGGCCAACTATAAAAGGTTTGCAACACAATCAATTTGGCTCTAAATGACCCACAAGAGATTGATGTGCCATTAAACAATAAACTAAAATCACCCAAGCCCTAAAGGGATGTGGCAAACATTAACACATACAGGCTGTTAGTCAGGATTGAACTTGCTTATAATGATCTGCAAGACAAACTTGTTAACCATTACACCACAAGACACCCAAGTAATAATAGCTATTTGTTGTAATCTGTTGGAATTGTTAGAAAAACTATATCTTGATGGGAAGGATATTAGAATAATCCAGAAAACTTAGCACAAACTGCTTGCATATGGATAGAAAATGAATTGAGTCAGTACCCAAAATAAAAAGTGCATAAGTATATGTCATCTCACCAGACTTAAAGATCTACAGTGAGGCTCTGCTGAGAACTGGAGACCTCTGCCAGGATTTCTTATTGATATGTGAAATCTTAATAATATAAGTATATGCAGATGATAAAGGAGAGGACAAGGTAAGAAGTAAAAGAACAGGACATCTTTGACAATGTAAGGGATGACCCATCAACTGTGGGAAGTTCAAATGCATGGTGGTCAGCAAGAGATGCAAACAATGAATTGGAAAAGTCAACATCAAACAAGTGTAGAAGTTTAAATTTTTAGGAAGAGGATGGAAAGAACAAAACCAAAATCCAAACACAGATAGGATTGATGAAAGCATTCCAAAAGAGGAGGGAAATTTTGTTAAAAAACAAGTTTACTGAACTGTTACGTAATACCAAACCTCCTATATGGCAGTGACTGCGAGACAATGGATTAACAGATGAAAAGAAGAATGGAAGTAACAAATGTGCTTCTACAGAAGGATGCTGAGAATACGATTGACAGTGTGGGGAAGCTACAAAATCTTAAGGAAAATGGGGGGGGGAAAAGGTCACTTATACTCAGAATCAGAAACAGAAGACATGAAAATTCTTCAACTTATGAGGAAGGAGGGCTAGATGAATTGAATTCTTTCAGTAACTCTCTCTCTTATACATAACACTCTTTCTTGTGCAACTATCTCTCTCTCTCTTTGTGCAACTCTCTCTCTCTCTCAACTCTTTGTCGTCTTCTCTGCTTTTATCACATTTCTCATTTCCCTTTCGTTTAGAACGTTTGCTTTTTTCCGGCACCTTCCATTTTCATATGAAAATCCCAATTTTATCCTTCCTTTCTTTCTCTATCTATCTCTTTCTCTATCTATCTCTTTCTCTCTCTTTCTCTCTCTATCTCTTTCTCTCTCTATCTCTTTCTCTCTCTATCTCTCTCTCTCTATCTCTCTCTCTCTCTATCTCTCTCTCTCTATCTCTCTCTCTCTCTATCTCTCTCTCTCTCTCTATCTCTCTCTATCTCTATCTCTTTCTCTCTATCTCTTTCTCTCTATCTCTTTCTCTCTATCTCTTTCTCTCTTTCTCTCTATCTCTTTCTATCTCTTTCTCTCTATCTCTTTCTCTCTATCTCTTTCTCTCTATCTCTTTCTCTCTATCTCTCTCTCTATCTCTCTCTCTATCTCTCTATATCTCTCTCTATATCTCTCTCTCTCTATATCTCTCTCTATATCTCTCTCTCTATATCTCTCTCTCTCTATATCTCTCTCTCTCTATATCTCTCTCTCTATATATATCTCTCTCTATATATATCTCTCTCTCTATATATATCTCTCTCTCTATATATATCTCTCTCTCTCTATATATCTCTCTCTCTCTATATATCTCTCTCTCTCTATATATCTCTCTCTCTCTATATATCTCTCTCTCTATATATATCTCTCTCTCTATATATCTCTCTCTCTCTATATATCTCTCTCTCTCTATATATCTCTCTCTCTATATCTCTCTCTCTCTATATCTCTCTCTCTATCTCTCTCTCTATATATCTCTATCTCTCTCTCTCTATATCTCTATCTCTCTCTATCTCTATCTCTCTCTCTCTCTCTCTCTATCTCTCTCTCTCTATCTCTCTCTCTCTCTCTCTCTCTCTCTCTCTCTCTCTCTATCTCTCTCTCTCTATCTCTCTCTCTCTATCTCTCTCTCTCTATCTATCTCTCTCTATCTCTATCTCTCTATCTCTATCTCTCTCTATCTCTCTCTCTCTATCTATCTCTCTCTCTCTATCTCTCTCTCTCTATCTATCTCTCTCTCTCTATCTCTCTCTCTCTATCTATCTCTCTCTCTCTATCTCTCTCAATTCTTGCTTTCTTTCCTCTTTAGACAATATCATTGGCAGACACAACAACAATAATTAAAAAAACCAAAAAAAACCCTCTGCACCTAAAGAAAAGAGATGAATGAATTAAGAAAAGAAAAGGAAATCGTTCTTTGCCTCTCGTTAGCAAATAAAACTGAATTCACTTTTTATGAATCTCTCTTTTGAGATGTCTGAAACTGAGATTCATGTAATGCTGAAATATTGTTGAACATTCATTATCACGTGAGAGGATATCTCGTTCTTTTAAAGGCGCTGAGTGAATTAAAAGCTGAGGATAATACAGTGGAATATGAGAGAGATGAAGAGTAGAAAAGGAAAAAGAAATGGATCAAGCGATATAAGAGAAAATAAAGTATAAGAGAGGGGGAAAAAATCAAGAAATACCAAGTAACGAAGGCAGTAAAAACGACAGAAGACTTACTAATCGAAGAAAAGAATAGTGTAGAAAGCTCTATAGGAAGCTTGAAACTAACAGGAGTCTTGAACATTAAAAGAATTTATTTTGGAAGCAATATGCAGACATTGTTCTTTGTCCTTGAAAGCGTCGCCAGACAGTTTCTGCTATCGAAAGTACACTTCCGGTCTTATGCGCTGCAATTCACTTTTGGTGTTCTAACAAATTAAACATCTACTTCTCTGATTACATTTCTGTACTTGTAAGATCTACAGTAGCCAAGAAGTGAAAGTGCTACCGCAGTATAAAATTCATCACTTGCTTCCAGCCCATCTTTACCCACTAAATACGATCTTTTCTTGAACTTGTAAATTGGTTCACAACAAAGAGAGAAAAACATTGAATTAATCTAACATTGATGGATAAAAGTGTCTTAGAGGAAAAAAAAAACCTGAATGAAAAATAAGTTGGAAATACAGACACAAGACTTGTTATTCATCTTCAGGCAAACAATTTACAGGAAAGTGCAGAATTGCTTTCAGTGAAATAAAACATTAAATTCCAGCCTCAATTATGATACACTGATTCAATCTTGGCTGTTATTCTGACGTTTCAACCATTCTGCCCTTTGGACTTCTTCTTCTAGAAGTCTTATTTAGTAACGTTTTTGGGATTTCACACCAAACACTTCAATCCACAGGAAAGGTCCATTTAGATAAAGTTTTCTTTGTTAATTTTTTTCTTGTGAATGACAATAAAAATATGTACTTCAGTACCTAACTCTGAGATTGAACTTATGACCACAGAGTAAACGATGTACACTTATTCCTACTAAATCATTGTCCTATAACAGAGATGGCAAACAACTGATCCATGGGTCATGAACCATAAATGAATGTCATCAAAAATGAACCTGCATCATGTGCACCGTTTCCAAGAAAAAAGTGAAAGCCAGCCAGTAAAAGACTACTACAAGAAATGCTTACCCGAGTAAACAACGTTCCATGTGTTAGCCTGCCGAAAAGACAAATGACATTCGTGCCCTGCATAAACTCATCAGCAGGAGTCTTGAAGGATATGTAAATTCTGAAAGAGATTCCTGTTGATCTATGCAAATTAGGTTCTTTTTAAAATGGGTAACTTGATTGCAGCCAGGAGTTTTGCCCTTTGGACTTCTTCTTCTAGAAGTCTTATTTAGTAACATTTTTGGGATTTCACACCAAACACTGAATGTGTTAGCCTGCCGAAAAGACAAATGACATTCATGCCCTGCATAAACTCATCAGCAGGAGTCTTGAAGGATATGTAAATTCTGAAAGAGATTCCTGTTGATCTATGCAAATTAGGTTCTTTTTAAAATGGGTAACTTGATTGCAGCCAGGAGTTTTGCCCTTTGGACTTCTTCTAGAAGTCTTATTTAGTAACGTTTTTGGGATTTCACACCAAACACTGAATGTGTTAGCCTGCCGAAAAGACAAATGACATTCATGCCCTGCATAAACTCATCAGCAGGAGTCTTGAAGGATATGTAAATTCTGAAAGAGATTCCTGTTGATCTATGCAAATTAGGTTCTTTTTAAAATGGGTAACTTGATTGCAGCCAGGAGTTTTTTTTTTATGAGTTGTTAAGTTGCCCGGAGGATGAGTTTTTGAGACCTGCAACTGCTGGGTTGAATTTTATCCCCTGCCCTATAAAATTGTGCTACTCTAAACCAACTTTTTAGTGATCCATGAGGAGGCAGCGGAAATGACATCATGAAACATAAATAATATAATAAAGTGCTAAAAATGATCCCACAACTATAATGGTTCGCCAGCTCTGCTCTTGACTGTATTACGGACATGTCCGGACAAATACTAGAGATCTGACTAATGCTGCCTTTCAAATGTCACCTCTAATGTCTGGTTATACCCATGAAGACTTCAAGCATCTGTTCTGGGAAAATACATCTCTATATTCACTCTCCTCTCTAGACATATTTTAAGACATATTTGTTTTTTTTTATACCAGAAGTTTAATTTTGCTTATTTCATCGGTAATAAACACGTAAAACTAAGCTGTCATATGTGCTTATATATCAGGTTAAAATGCAATTAATGATCATCTGAGACAAAAAAAAATGTCTGAAAATATGTCCCAAAAAATGCAGAGATGGTGATTTACTAACCTGATCATGAACTGTGTTCATCTTGTTTGGTTTCCTGCATGTAGCAAGTGCTTGTCTCAACTGAGAGAAGTAAAAAACTGGAATTATATATCACAGTCCCAGACCCATGCTGACTACCTGCCCAGTATTGTTCTTATGTAAACAGTCAGCACCCCTTACTCTAAATAGAATGTCTTCTCTCAACAGCCCATTGTGAAAGAGGATGTAATTTGTGGTGCTTACAGCACTGCATGCAACCAACTCTGAGTCTCTTATCAAGTTGAACCAATTCTCTGTTACACTCTCCCTCCTGATCTTCTGATCACAGCACCAACATGCAGGGGTCGGGCATTTCTGTCTGGTGCTCCTTCACAGGGGAGGTACATTGTTTCCCCCACACAGGGGAGGTACTTCATTGTCGTCATTGTCTACACCATCAACCTGGACCATGATCGCAGATAGTGCCATGCAAGAGAAGATACTGACACTTACATATCTTCTCATGTTTTCCCTGGACAGAGTATGACAATGGTAACAGCATGGTATTGCATTGTCCTCACCTTTTGTTCTGTCATTTTCTTTGCTCAGACAATTTTTCACCATGTGGTTAATGCCATTGCATCTAAAGCACATTCTGACATAACATTCTGTGCTTTGCATTGGCCGGGTCACTGCTACCACCACAAAATCCTCCATCTCCTTATCTATCATAATTGCCCTGGCTCGGGCAAGCAGCTGATTAATAGACGTCATGGCCCTCCTCGATGAAGCACAAAGAGCCTGCTTTACATCGCCTGGCAACCTATGCACAACCAAGCATAGGGTCACTCATCCCACCCAACAAGAAGGTGAGTTTCTTTAATTCAGCCACGTATACATCCACGCATTCACTGTACTGCAGGTGCTGCTCGATGAGTTCTTTGTACACCAGGAATGAATCCATAGCAAAGGCTTTATCTCGTCAACATTGGATTTTGCTTTGTCATCCAGTTGTTGGTAAACTGCAGATGCTCTCCCTGTAAGTCTCAAAAGGATCATGTGCTCCAAAGACTTCACTCCATATAGCCTGCAAATGACTTCCAGCTTCTCTACACATTCAACCACTGGAAGTCCGGACACCGACCCGTCAAACTTGGGAATTAATTCAAAGTTAAATTTGATGTCTGTCTATTGCCAAAATAGCTTGTGTTCATCTTGTCTGTTTTTTTGCACATTGAGAGCACTTGACTGAGAAAAACCTGGTGTTATATAGCTCTCCCAGACCAACACTGACTGTTGGTTAGTACCTGCCCAGTATTGTTCATATACAAATAGTCAACACCACCGACTGTAAGTAGATCTTCTCTCAACAGCCTATTGTGGAAGAGGACGTAACTCCCAGTGCTTGCAGCACCACATGCAACCAACTACCCGAGTATCTTATCGGGTTGACCCAATTCTCTGTTACACTGAACCACTATCAACTTTTTAGCAATTCATGAGGAGTCAGTGAAATAGTATCATGAAATATAGGTCACCAAGAACTATGTAAAATCAACCAGATGTATTAAGCTCACGACAACAAAGTATGAACTGTATGAATATCAGTAACTAAGATCCAGCAACAAGTTTCATATTAAAAACAAATATTGGTAAATATAGGAGTGACCCATTTATGTTTCTGAAGAATTTTAAAGTACCAAAAATGACTTGGCAGCTATCAGGGTTTGCCATCTCTGGATAACCTTTAGATTTTTAAACCTAGTGTCCGTTCTCTCTTCATCAAAGTTTGCAACAGGGTGTTCATTTCTATGCTAGGGCTACTGAGGCTGTTATTAGCACATGTATGTATGCTAATTCTTTCAATTGCCTTATTCTCCAGTGAAGACGGTCTAATTCCATGGATTAAATAATGGGTTCATTTAGAAATTCCAAGATAATGACTGAATACAACAGGTACACTTCCAACTCAGCAAAGATGAAATTACGTCTTCTAAACATCAGTAACAGTTTTAAGCATCAGTCGGCGATGAGATGCAAACTGTTGACAAAATATTCAGAAAATAAATTCATCATAAACGTAATGGATTATTTACTGTTGTAACCTAGGGAAGGTTACTGAATAGAATAAACATACAAAGGTTGTCAGTGAACGATAGTACTTAGGACAAGAAGAACACATAAGATTCGCCATCAGCGCGTAGAAGTAGTCAACTGCTAGAAGTGAGTCAAGTGAATTCCACAATGAATCTCCAACTGCAAACCAACATACAGTATTTACTACTGTATTTATGTGAATGGGGACAAACCAATTATCACCCGTAGGTATGCGACAACATTTGCGATCCAACTAATGTCCTTCTCTTTGTTAGTCGAACTGTAAATAATTTAAATAACTCCTAAACCCAGAAATTCAAACAGAAGCTTTGTAGAGAAAAGTATGTTTAGAGACTGGGTATAGAACATACATTGATTTTTATATGTATATACAGCTATGATAGAGAAAGAGACAAAGAGATTGATTTGGTTATTGACAGTTCTTCAACAATGATATCAGCTGTGGGTTTTAAAAGGATGTATTGAAAGCTTCAACAGTAACAACAAAAGAGATGTTTTTCTTTTTCTTTTGCGTGACATCAAAATCAGATTCCAAAGAAAACCAACAAAGACAATAATCTAGGAAAAAAGAAGACACTTCAATGAAACCTTGAACTCATTTATCAATCTCTTTGTAAACTGAAAAATACAAGTTCATTCTGTGCATCCAGATTAAAACTGTTAGTTAAATGGTGGTTCATGCCTGTTTTAATGTTACAAAATCTATGTAAATATATTTTTGTATTACATTAAGTGTTATAGTGTATGTATGTATAAGTAGACCATCTCTGATTTTTTTTTCTTTTTAAAAGGTGTAAAAAAAAAAAAAAAAAAAAAAAAGTTTACCGGCCTGTACGTTTGAAAGTCTTAAAGAAAATGTGCTTTTTTTGTGTGCCGGGAACCAGGATTAAGCTTGATGTGCTTTTAGACCACACAGCCACTGAAGACTTCACAGTCAAAAGGTCAATTACACTTTTTAAGAAATGCACATCTTTTGCTTAGTAATTTTGAAATAATTAATAGATTTTATTTATCTGAATTGGTAATAATATAAAATATTGGTTTATTAAAAAAATCCATTCCTCTCTCTCTCTCTCTCATACACACACACATATGAGTATGTAAATATAAAGGTGGACATTGAAGTCAACACTCAGAGGTGACAGTTTTTCATGCTAAACGCAATTGTCAGGCTATGAAGATTGTATTTAGCATGAAACAGATTGTCACATGTTGACCAATATATGTGTGTGTATATATATATATATATAACACATTTATACATTGTTTTTTTTATTAAGGTTTAATCAGAATGAGATATGGAAAAAAAAATTTGCTGGGATTTTTTTTTTCTTTTGTTTGATTTTCCTTGGGTAAGCAGGCTTCATGTGCATTTGACTTGTCAAGCATTGCAGGTGTGCATAATTTATGTGAGAGTGTCATAATACCATCTATGAAGGAATCTGATAATGTATATATGTGTGTCTACTAGGCATGTTATGTTTGGAGATTGTCAGCATGTTGATTAGTTGACATTTATGTCAACACTGGTCGTAATGTATATGTTAGATTGTTTAAGAATGGATTTAATAAAGGTTGGTGATGTAATACAGATGATATATATATATATTGGGCTCTCCTGTTGATTTTGACGTGTACATATTCAGTTTTTATTTTTGTGTTGTATGTGACATTTAAGTCCTGCTAGTGACCTGCATACAAGTCCACATATTGTAGAACAGAGATGATGTCGGGACATAGCAACAAAAATATTTGCTAATGATTTTCGCTATTGTCTTTTGTCTCTTACATGATCAGTATGACTGATTTCAAAATTAAATATATCCTGATTTTTATATATATATATATATATATCTCATGATATGCAGGTTATAGTTATCAGTAGCAAAAATGGAAATGCCTGCTCGAATTCAAGTTGTGACGCATGTATTCACTCTGCTGTAACACCTTTCTGAAAAAAGCATGAATTTCTCTATTACACCCTGCTATGGATAAAATAGTAAGGTAGACTGGATCTTTAAGCCTTGGTGGGGCAGGCATGTCACCTGAATCCAACTCACCTAACAGCACTTGACCAATTACTCCCCATGTTTGAGAGATTTGGTAAGGATCTTGAGTCTTGCAGGGGATTAAGAAAAAAGACTGATTATTTGTATTTTAATCAGACATTTCCTCAATCCACTTACAGTTGACTTATCTCAATTGACAGACTCCAGAGTTTCGCCTCTAAATGCTCGTCAGACCAGATGTTGGATAAACCTATTGAAATTCTCATTAGAGTTCATATTTATACTCCACAGAACAAATGCTAATGATAACTTACAAATTTGAAATTGTTACCACTTTAGAGTTAGAAAGATGACATTTAAATTTAGAACCAGGTAAAATGTTTTGTTGATATTAGTATATTTACTGTATACTAACCTACACACATGTACAAATATACTTGTTTTTTTTTTTTGTGTGTATTTTTTAAAATTTCATCATTATTGCAAATTTCAAAATGATCACATAATTCATAATATTTAAACTTATCACATATTTGTTTGTTTAAAGCAGAGGTAGGCAATTTTTTCAGTGCAAGGGCCACATTAAAAAATTCACAATTTTATTGGGCTGCATAGTATATTAACCCTTTTGATCAGCATCTGCAGGAAGAAAAAAAAATGCTCACCATATTATTTGATGTTGCTTTTTTTTTTTTTTTTTTTTAGGCGTATCACCCCAAGCAAGGCCGGTGGCCACTATCACGCATGGGGTTACAGAAGGGTTGGAGGAAGAGCAGATAGGAGTGGTAAAGGAAGGGATGTGGAGAAAGAGAAGGACGGAGGGTCGATCGAGGTGGGGAGGTTACGGGAGATATAGAGCGAGAGCAGATAGGAATGAAAGATGTCAGGAAGTGGATAGATCAAGGCAATTGGAGATGACGATTGACGCTACACTTAAACCGTTGGAGATTGTATTTGTCAGGGAAACAGTAATAGGGAAGGGAGTTCCATAGGCGAGATGTGCGAGACATGAAGCTATTGGAGTAGAAAAGACGTCTACACCTAACAGTTTCAACGGTGAAGGGGTGGGAACGGGATGCCAGCCTCGTAGGACGCTTAAATTCACGAGGCTTAGAGACAAGCGAAAGCAACTCCTCAGAGCAATTACCGTGGAAGTACTTGTAGAAAAGGCAGAGTGATGCAACATCGCGTCTGTGAGAGAGCGACTGCAGACGAGATGACAGATCAGGGCCAATCACATTGCATATCCGCCTCTGGATCTTATCTAGAACCCTGAGGCAACACGCTTGGTAACTTTCTCTTTTAAATTTACTAACATTTGGCAGGCTGCATGAATTCTTTTGGCAGGCTACAGTTTGTCCACCCTCGGTTTAAAGTAATTATACAATAAATTTATTTTATTTAATTATTGACTTTCAGAAAATTTCAAACATTTTTTGAGAATTAAACTGAACTTTGGTTTCTTTACTGAATATTAGTCAGGATCAGTGCAAGGGCCTGATCCCCACACCAAATCATCTCAATTTTCATAAGGTAGTATTCATATAAAATACAAATTTTATTATAACCTAATTTTTTTAAAACCAGAATCATCCCAAGCAAGGCAGTAATGCTACTAAAACACAAGGACTTTACAGGGTGTAGAAGAATTAGGAACAGAAACTTTAATGATGAGCAGAAAGTGAAGAGAATAATCAGGTGGGCAGTAGATATCGATTGACATTGATTACGGACGATAGTGGCTCATATACAATACAGGTGAACAACTCAATTAGAAAAATTTAAATAAATACAAACTAAGATGGAATATTCATTGAGACAAAATCCTTCATACTTTAACAGTTGGGCTTACTTTGTAACGTAAATGTAGATAGAAAAAAAGCAAATGTTAAGATAGTGAGGGACACAAAGCAATGCCTGAGGCCCCCAACCAGTATTTCCCCCTCCAGTCAGTGAGTTTGGTATAGTACACACTGTAGGAAACTTTTTTTCGTATATATATATATGTACATATATATATATAAAATCAATATGAAAAATTTTTTTTCACTTAACTCCTGTTTACCTCAGATTTTGGTGGCTATATTTATATAAGCACGTGTCAGAAAACTCGATTCCCATGAGCAGTTATATCTCTATTAATACGAAACTCGGAAGTAAACATGAGTTAAGTAAAAATCGTTTTTCATATTAATTCTTTTAACATGCTATCTTCAATATTGAGCACTCTATCACAAAGCCTACTTGACTTAAATGCCTCCTTATTAGTAAACAACTGAAAAAACCTAGCAATTTTGGCTTCAAATTAACACTTACACACATAGCAAAACAGTCTGTCTGTCTGGATGACAATATATTAAAAATTACTTCAGTTGAGCTCTCTGGGGAAGAAGTGTGAGTTTGTAAACTGACTATAACTGCTACTTCTTCAATACTCTTCAATAAAACAGATCAAGTTCTCACAGTCACTGGTATGTTTATCTAAAAATAAATACCCTTAAATTCACTTTCATCGCTGCCGTGCACCAACAGCTTAGAAGTAGATTTTCTGACTGGTGCCAATTCAGCCAGATTTCAATCCTAGCTAGAGGCAACCAGACGTCTAGCCATGCTGATGAACTGTAATAAAGCAAAACAGTCTCTGTGGATTATATATATATATATATATATATATATATATATATATATATATATATAACTGCACTTGTGTTGAAAAAACCTTCGAATTCTTGATTTACCAATAGTTAAATCAATCTCGAAGGGAAAAAAGGTTTTAAAAAAGAAAGAGCCAGGAACATGAAAGTCTATTGAAAATAATCGCACAGATACAGGTTCAAGGCCCAAAGAAAAAACCCCGATACAAGTAAACAACTAACTAAAGAGCTTGATACAAACGTAGAGCAGACCTAGTCAAACATAACGAGCCAGACAAACCTACCAAGGTTTCACTTAGGCAGATCGTCAGGGTTGACTATATATATATATATATATATATATATATATATACGACTCTTCGACAGAATTGAGTCACTCTCAGTCACTGTGTGTTTATCCGAATCTAAAAATAAACACGCTAAAATACACCTTCATCCTGTACCGTAAGCTGACGGCTTAGTGGGAGAAGTTCGGCTGACGCAAATTCAGTCGGGTTTCGATCCTAGCTAGGGGCAGGCGGACGTCTAGCCACACTGATTGAGCTGTGAAACAGCGAAACAGTCTGTCTGTGACAAAAATATATATATATATATATATATATATATATATAATGGGATTTATCTATATGTTATGCTTTGGATAACATGCAGTGATGGATTTAACTGGTTATTTTAAAAAGATTTTTTAGTATATTTGTTGTCATGAATCTTGGCTGTGGATAGTAATAATTCTTTCAATAAGATTGTAAAGAATTTGCATCAGAGATTTATATTTTGATAAGATTTGATAGCAGCACTTTTCCCAAGTTGAAATTTGTGGTAGAATTTCTTTCTATGTATGATTAATGCTTTTGATAATTTGTCAGTGTGTGTGTATATATATATATATATATATATATATTTGTGTATTTAGGCAGCAATCCTTCTTTCAAGCACATTTCATTAAAAATGACTGACAAGGTGCTTTTATTTAGTTTTTTATATAATTTCTCATGCGATCTAATAAAGTTTTTCTTTTCAGAGGATAAATTATATAAAAATTGTCCGAATGTTCTTTTCCGAGCGCTTTCGGCTATACTTTTAGCCATTATCAAGGATTATATTTCAACTGTTAGAATTAGAAATAGTTTGTGTGTGTTTTATATAATTTATCCTCTGAAAAGAAAAACTTTATTAGATCACACGAGAAATTATATAAAAAACTAAATAAAAGCACCTTGTCAGTCGTTTTTAATGAAATATATATATATATATATATATATATATATATATATATGCAGCAGATCATTATTCAAACATATATTGCTAAACAAATGTTTACTATGTTTGATCATGAGCTCTCCCAAGCTCATTATCAAACATAGTAAGCATGAGTTTAACAATATATATGTATATGTGGATGTCAACAACAAAATTATCTGTACATCTGTGAAGCTATTGACTATTAATATTTGGAAAATTGTTCATTTTTTTTCTATTTTTCATACTGTACAAATAATTTTGTCTTATATTTTGCATTTTTCAATTTCTCTCCAATGAGTAAATTAAAAACATTCTGGATCAAATCCAGACCTGTAATCCTGAAATTTTGGATTCCCAATGTTTTCATTCCTGCAATTGTTTTCAAAGATTTTGTTTATGAATTTTTTTATATGATAATTTTTTACAACTTGGAAATAAATTTTGGGATAAGCACAATTAATTGTGAAATCCAGCAAAAGTCACTCACGAAATAAAAATAACTGTACTTATATCAAATTGTCTTGTGGTGGCAGAAGAATTATCATTTAACTTTTAAAAGGAAAGTTTAAATATTAAGCAATACTTCAATTAAGCAATCAGTTTTGAGTTCTGTAGTTTATTGCTGCCTATCGCATCTACGCCTTCCTACCTATTGTGATGAAGGTCCAATCAATAGGTTTTATTAGTAATACAAATTTTAGTACTGTTTTACATTGAGCAGTATTTTATTACCACAAGCACTCAAATGATACTATTGATGTCAATGTTCACTTTTATATTTATATTTACATATGCTCTGTCTGATATTGAGCACTTTATCCCATAAATATAGCACACCTTAAAACTATATTTCTACACACACACACACACACATATATATATATATACACACACACACACACACAGTCGGGCAGTTGTATCCAAGGATGCCCATTTAGTAGGGTGGCTAGGTGATCCTTGCTGCTGATGCCTGCTTAAACACATTCGGGTGTGTTCCCTCACAGAACCCACCTGTAGTTTATACTGCAACTATGCTGAGCGAATTTTAGTTACAGTTTTCAAAAGTCCCACAGGCTTATATATATATATATATATATATATATATATATATATATATATATATTATATACACACACTATTGAAATAGTATCATTTGAGTGCTTGTGGTAATAAAATATATATGCTCCTGAAACATTTATTTCAGTTGAGCTCTCAGGGGAGGAATTGTGGGTTTGTAAACAGTGACTATTACGGCTAATAATGCAAGACTCTTCAGTAAAACGAATGGAGTTCTCTCAGTCACTGTGCATTTAACTAAAAATAAATATGCTTAAATTCACCTTCATCCCTGCCGTGCGCCAACGGCTTAGTGGTAGAATCCCTGACTGACGCCAATTCAGTCGGGTTTCAATCCTAGTTACAGGCAACCGGACGTCTAGCTACACTGAAACAGAAACAGCCTGTGGATGACTATATATATATATATAGCCAGGCAATTGTATCCAAGGATGCCCACAAACTCGGGTGGCTAGATGATTCTTGCTGCTGATGCCTGCTCAAACACATTCGTGCACGTTCAAACCCTCAGTCATGGTGAGTTGTGACTTTCTGCTAGCACAACCATTGATGGCTCCCAAAAGTTCTGTCAACCCAATTTCACTCACAAGGCTTGGGTCAAACCGTGATTTGGTTTTCAGGCACTTTCCAAATGTCCCGCAGGCTGATATCACCTTGAAACCGGTAACATCAAGAAGTCACCATGGTCGATTTGTGAGGAAGGTGAGAATTGAACCCTGATCTCATGGTCAGAAAGTAAATGTTCTAACCACTCAGCCATGTGCTCCTATTCAGGATGGTTTCAAAAGTCTGTCAAATATGACTCGGTATATATATTAATAACTCTTGAGGACATCAAAATACAATTTATTTTTCCCGAAAGCTGTTATTTCTACGTTTCTATACAGGTTTTTACAGGTGTTGAATGTGAGCACTGTGGGTTACACGACACATCCAAACGATAATCCAATTATTGCCAAATGCGACAAAACAAAAGGTTCAGTTATTCATGTCTTCCGATCATCCATGTCTCTGGGAAGGGAAGGTATGTACACAAGGCCTTCCACATACCCCCAGAGGAAGAAGTCACATGGTAAAAGGTCTGGAGACCTAGGTGGAGTGGTGCCAGGTAGAGTGGTGTTCAGATAATTAAATTAACAGAAGAAAACTTGACACTTTTAGCTTTTAAACGGTACCAATTCAATCATACTAATATTTGTAGTTCATGATATAAGCGTTCTTAGAATATGACGTAGGCTTTTGAAACACCCTGTATTTATAGAAAAAGCACAGAGAGGCAATCTTATAGTGGTAGGAAAGTGACTGAAGCTAAGATGCCAGACCAGAACCAATAATATTGCTGATTCTTCTTAGGATTTTATCAAGGAGCTCTAGATAAATAGCAGAAGCATCAGACCATATGTAGCAGCAATATTCAAATCATGGATGAATGGTAGACTTATAGATATGTAAGACAGATTCTGGAGAGTGAAATTGTCTAGCATGACACAGTGAACCAATTTTCTTAGCAGCTGACTTAGCAATTTTGTTCTGCAAACAATATTTGGTGGGACACATGTGAGTCCTGGGAAAAGTAAGAAAAACAAAACCTGGATTTTTAAGCAAATGATAATTGCATGTATTAACAAAAGAAATTACTGTGCAAAATTCATGGCAAGGATTAATTAAAATTAAATTAACAGAAGAAAACTCGACACTTTTAGCTTTTAAACAGTACCTGTTCAATCATGCTGCCATCTGTAGTTTGATATAAAAGTTCTTAGAATGACATAGACTTTTGAAACACTGTGTGTGTATATATATATATATATATATATATTCTGAGCACTTTTGGCTATACTCAATAATATTAACTACAAATACAGCTGTGTTCGAAAAATAAAAAATCCCTATAACTCTAGATACATACACACAACCTATACACCCAAATAAAAAGCAAAAATAAAATCATCCTTGATAAGGGCTAAAAGTATAGCCAAATGCGTTTGAAATTACAGAACATTTGGACAGTTTCTACACACTCTGTATCCAGAAAAGAAAACACTTGTTCAAACACAAAAATTAAATAAAAAGCTTAATTGCAGTACCTTGTCTGTCATGTTTTTAATGAAACATATATATATATATATATATATACACACACACACACACACACACACACACACACACACACACTCTATCCCTGATATTGAGCACTTTAACCCATAAATATAGCATACCTTAGAACTAATATATATATATATATATATATATAGTTATTTAGTTTGGCTTCCAGCACATTGTGAATCTATTCCAGTCTATGTTTCTAACCAAATCAAATACTTAAATGAAAAAACATCAAAGTACACAACACCAAAAGACTGAGCAGGAAGACAACACATCTAACAAAAAATTTCAGGAAGCAAACCATTATTATTTCTTTTTCAATTTTATTTCAGAAAGGTGAACAAGATTCCTTGTTTCGGTAAACATTTATTTGAAAATCTTTCATCTCAATGTGTTTGTTCTGATAGCCAATTGGTAAATTCCAAAAGTCTATATCAAGTCTGATTTCAAAATGAATTCCATTTCCTTTATTGACTAGAAACTCAATTGGCAGGTTTTTTCTTTCTCTTTTTTTATTTTAACGTTACATTGTCTCTGATTCAAGAATCAATACTATTTTGTAGCTGCTAAATTTAACTGAAATTAACATTTGTTCATCTTATCTGGTTTATATTTTACTACTAACCGAGGCAATAAGATCCACAGAAAGAGAACAATGGGAACTCCTCGACAAGGTAAGAAGGCAAAGTGACAAGAAAGGACTAACTCTTAACTGACCGAAGACGGAATGTATGTTCATTACCAAGGTGATTAGCACATGGGGTGATTTATGAATTGGACATAACAGAATTAGGATGATACAAAATTTGACAATTGAAGAGAAGGAAGAAGGGCTCCCTAAGTAGGTTAACTAACAAGAAAGGAGTCTCATAGCCTGAGAGCAGAGGCCAGTTTTGAATTCAGAGTTTTTCCTTCTTCTAGACTAGGACTAAGACTATAGAACCCAGTTTGTCCTATTTTACCCATAGCCGTGGGGAGAAGAGGTGGATTTATACCCTTTCCCAAGGGTATTAGCATGTAAGTGAATGTAATGGATCTGACTGGGGTTCGAACTTGGCCCTCTGGTTCCTTAATCCAAGCTGCTATCCATTACTGTGCCCCCTGGGTAATATCATAACAGACAACAGAAAAATGTGGTACAGTGATCTGAAGATGTATTTTAATAGAAAAGGAAGCTTTCCAGAAGCTAACCAAACAATCTTATTTTGTAGCCATCTACCTTGAGTGGCTCTTGAATCAACATGCAGTCATGCTCATTTTGGGGTTGTTCTATTATTCATGTACATATGACAAAGTTCTAGCCAACAAATAGGGACTAACGTGTGTCCATCTAGTGGTCACTGTATCCAGTTTTTGTGAACATGCCACTTGAATGGCTTTAGGATACTGAAGTTCAACATTTCAAACCTATCGCTATTTTCATGTTCTGATCAGTTTCGTTCAACCATTATCTAGCTTACAGGTCTTCATAATCTACAATTCTACAATGACCCATAAACCAATCCTTTTCAGTAAGCTCGCCAGCAGCTAGCTTCCATATTTATAAGTTTACCCTTCGTCCTTGCCTTGAATATTGCTGACACATCTGGTCTGATGCTCCTGCTATATATTTAGAGAATCTTGATAAAATCCAATATTATTGGTCATGACCTGGCATCTCGGCTTCAGTCACTCCTCATCGTCATAATATAGCTTCCCTGTACCTTTTTTATAAATACTTTCAGGGTAATTGTTCTGGTGAACTTTCCTCTATGGTAGCTAGACTTTATGAAGTACAGTACTAGATTGTCAGGAAGGTCTCATCAATTTACAGTTGAAATGGCTATATGTAGCCATAATTTCTATACTGACATTCTTTTATTCCACTTCTGGCTTGTTGTCCTGGGTACGACGTTAAACTGCATCCAACAGCAAGGCCTCTGATCAGGAGGTTTTGAGGAAGCGTGGAACTACCTCTTAATTGCTGGTGTTCCCAGGTCCACCCTGACCCGGGGTGGTAGCACTTGTTGGGGTCCCAGCTATGGGCAAATAGTGAACTTCCAGGTCTTTTCCAGCACATTTCCTTTTGAAAAAATATTATTACCAGCTATACGTTTTTGAAAGAATATTATTACCAGCTATGTGTTTTTGAAAAAATAACATTACCAGCTATAGGTTTTTGAAAAAAATAACATTACCAGCTATACGTTTTTGAAAAACAATATTACCAACTATACTTTTTTGAAAGAAAAGAAGGTAAAAAAAAATCCTTTTCAGCATTAAATGGCCCAATGAAGGTCGATATGCTGGTTAAACAAACAAACTATCTATCTAACTTCTGGCGTGTGGAATTGCCTTCTGGCTTCTTGCTTCCCAGTTAACTTTGATCTTCAAAACTTTAAATGCAATGTCAATCATTATTTTCTGTCTTCTAAATTCTTATTCATTGTCCTCTCTCCTTAATAGTAGTTTTCTCATTTCCTAACACTCGGTAACCTCTTGTATTCCTCTCTCCTTAATAGTAGTTTCCTCATTTCCTAACATTTGGTAACCTCTTGTATCCTAGTGGATTTATTCACTATTTCTTGGGGTGAAATAGTTAAAAAAAAAAAAAAAAACTCTTGAGTGGCTCTTCAGCCTTATATCGGATAAATGGTAGTGTAAAAAAATAAATCTTCACTGCCATCCAATGTATACAATGTATATAATGGGAGAAATAGGAAAAATTCTTTTGGCATTAGATGACTCCATCGGAGTTTGATATGCCATTAAACAAAGAAGGTGTCTAACAGCTAAGTAATATCAATCCTTTTGTGACTGGCACAGAATTGAGAAGTCTTGAGGCAATAAAGTTGTTGTGCCACAAAATTACGAAGAGTACCATGAATAGAACATGTGAGAAATTTTAAAGAAAACAGGAATTTTTTCACCCAATGCAAGGCCCAAGAGCCACTCAAGATAGAGGGTTATGGAATGTGATTGTGAAGGATGGTAAGTTAGAGTATTATGAAGATAAGTAGGATAGATATCAATTGGCCTTGGACTAACTCCAAGCAAAATTGTAGTTATCAGGGAAGCATGCACTTGGGACTTTGAATGGAACTTTTAATCAAAAGAACATGAAGGGATTTGGGATGGTTTGCCACTGTGAACATGCCATGGTGGTTGAAGGTCTAAGTTGGTGGCACTAAGGAACGTAACTCATCTGAACATCTATCATTGATTACAATCGTGAAAATCTGGCAACATTTTGTATTTTCTCAGGTTTGCAGGGTGAAGAATATTTCATCACCCACAAGTCTGCATGAGCACTTCTGAACTGTGTCAATGCTGGGCAGTGAGGATATTCAATCAAAGCTAAAGTGCTCTGCATTGAACACATGTCTAGGGAGAGACAAAGAGATGGTTTCATACCATTCCCAAAGGTATTTGCGCATAAATGAATGTTATGATCTTGGCTGGAATTTGAACTTGGCTTTCAGATTTTCCAATTTTGTGCTACTATCCATTAAACCATCCATACACATGTGTCTATAATTTTTATTTTAATCCTCTCAAATTCATGGATCACTTTCTTAGTGTTATTAAACTGATTAAACTAATATTTTGTCTTAGCAATTCACCCCTGAAGATGATCTTGGATGAGATTGAAAGTATTTGAGAAATAAAAGAAATAACCAAAACTATGGTGTCTTTCTTAATCATTTTAATAACAACACTAAGGAATTGATCTGTGAATTTGAGAGGATTAAAATATATGTCTAAATTGTTCAACCAAACATAATTGAATGAAGATATGCTGCCTATATATATAATATATATGTTTGTGTGTGAAATACAGTAGTCTGTACTTATTCTGCTGTTAACACTTGGGCAAACCACTCTTCTGTGACTAGATTACATTTCCAAATTGTCAGAACCAAAAGAAAATGCTGTTGACCCCTCACCTCTGGTCAACCAAACCTGTAAATAATGTTTCCTGGAAAGATTTGTCAATACGTTTCATTACTTACCAGAGATGAGTGATCTAGTATAGAAATTCCTTCTTCCTGGACAGCAAGCCAGAATTCATTGCGATCCCTGCCTTTATACTGAAAAAGAAAATGGATGAAACATAGCTTTATACATGGGAACTTACAAATTCGCTATTATTTCTTAATTCTCAAATAAAGCATTTAAGTTCAAATAAAAGAACAATTTACTGAGATTTTTATCTTTATTCTTGTCTTAGAACTGAATTTTAGCTAGTACATTCTCCATAAAGTTTAAAAATGACCTCCAATGATGAAAAAAGTTCATTTCAAAACTCCAGGTGAGCTTCATGGAATGTTGTATATTTCAGTTGGAAATGCCTTTTCTTTTTCTGTTTTTTTACATGGCTTCATTTTAATTAAGGATGAATCGGTCAGTCATGTGCCTGATACATGCTTAGGTGATCATGTCTTTTCCAATACATAACTGAGACAGATTTTTTTTCCCAGAGTATGTTGCCATCCAAGGTTATAGAACCTGGTCTGTTCTGATATTTACCCATAGCTGGGGGTGGAGAAGCAGAGGATTTATATCTTTCCCAAGGGTATTAACACATAAGGGAATGTAATGGATTCAATATTAAAACTCTGCTCTCCGATTCCTCAATCCGAGCTGCTTTCCATTACTTCACTGAGGCATGGTGGAGTAATGATATATAGAAAAACAAAAGTATATATATATATATATATATATATATATATATATATATATATATATATATATATATATAAACAAAAGTATATATATATATATAAACAAAAGTATATATATATATATATAAACAAAAGTATATATATATATATATAAACAAAAGTATATATATATATATATAAACAAAAGTATATATATATATATATAAACAAAAGTATATATATATATATATAAACAAAAGTATATATATATATATATAAACAAAAGTATATATATATATATATATATAAACAAAAGTATATATATATATATATAAACAAAAGTATATATATATATATATATATAAACAAAAGTATATATATATATATATATATATATATAAACAAAAGTATATATATATATATATATAAACAAAAGTATATATATATATATATATAAACAAAAGTATATATATATATATAAACAAAAGTATATATATATATATATATAAACAAAAGTATATATATATATAAACAAAAGTATATATATATATATATATAAACAAAAGTATATATATATATATATATAAACAAAAGTATATATATATATATATATAAACAAAAGTGTATATATATATATAAACAAAAGTGTATATATATATATAAACAAAAGTGTATATATATATATAAACAAAAGTGTATATATATATATAAACAAAAGTGTATATATATATATAAACAAAAGTGTATATATATATATAAACAAAAGTGTATATATATATATAAACAAAAGTGTATATATATATATAAACAAAAGTGTATATATATATATATAAACAAAAGTATATATATAAACAAAAGTATATATATATATATATAAACAAAAGTATATATATATATATAAACAAAAGTATATATATATATAAACAAAAGTATATATATATATATATATAAACAAAAGTGTATATATATATATAAACAAAAGTGTATATATATATATAAACAAAAGTGTATATATATATATAAACAAAAGTGTGTATATATATATATAAACAAAAGTGTATATATATATATAAACAAAAGTGTATATATATATATAAACAAAAGTGTATATATATATATAAACAAAAGTGTATATATATATATAAACAAAAGTGTATATATATATATAAACAAAAGTGTATATATATATATAAACAAAAGTGTATATATATATATATAAACAAAAGTGTATATATATATATAAACAAAAGTGTATATATATATATAAACAAAAGTGTATATATATATATAAACAAAAGTGTATATATATATATATAAACAAAAGTATATATATAAACAAAAGTATATATATATATATATAAACAAAAGTATATATATATATATATAAACAAAAGTATATATATATATAAACAAAAGTATATATATATATATAAACAAAAGTATATATATATATATATATAAACAAAAGTATATATATATATATATATAAACAAAAGTATATATATATATATATATAAACAAAAGTATATATATATATATATATAAACAAAAGTATATATATATATATATATAAACAAAAGTATATATATATATATATATAAACAAAAGTATATATATATATAAACAAAAGTATATATATATATATATATAAACAAAAGTATATATATATATATATATAAACAAAAGTATATGTATATATATATATAAACAAAAGTATATGTATATATATATATAAACAAAAGTATATGTATATATATATATAAACAAAAGTATATGTATATATATATATAAACAAAAGTATATGTATATATATATATAAACAAAAGTATATATATATATATATATAAACAAAAGTGTGTATGTATATGTATAAACAAAAGTATATATGTATATATATATATATATAAACAAAAGTATATATATATATATATATATATAAACAAAAGTATATATATATATATATATATAAACAAAAGTATATATATATATATATAAACAAAAGTATATATATATATATATAAACAAAAGTATATATATATATATAAACAAAAGTATATATATATATATATAAACAAAAGTATATATATATATATATAAACAAAAGTATATATATATATAAACAAAAGTATATATATATATATATAAACAAAAGTATATATATATATAAACAAAAGTATATATATATATATATATAAACAAAAGTATATATATATATATATATAAACAAAAGTATATATATATATATATATAAACAAAAGTATATATATATATATAAACAAAAGTATATATATATATATATATAAACAAAAGTATATATATATATATATATAAACAAAAGTATATATATATATATATAAACAAAAGTATATATATATATATATATAAACAAAAGTATATATATATATATATATATATAAACAAAAGTATATATATATATATATAAACAAAAGTATATATATATATATATAAACAAAAGTATATATATATATATATATATATATATAAACAAAAGTATATATATATATATAAACAAAAGTATATATATATATATAAACAAAAGTATATATATATATATATAAACAAAAGTATATATATATATGTATATATATATAAACAAAAGTATATATATATATGTATATATATATATATATATATATATATATATATATATATAAACAAAAGTATATATATATATAAACAAAAGTATATATATATATATAAAAACAAAAGTATATATATATATACACTTTTGTTTATATATTAACAAAAGTATATATATATATATATATATATACACTTTTGTTTATATATTAACAAAAGTATATATATATATATATAAACAAAAGTGTATATATATGTATAAACAAAAGTATATATATATATATATATAAACAAAAGTGTATATATATATATATATATATAAACAAAAGTATATATATATATATATATATATAAACAAAAGTATATATATATATATATAAACAAAAGTATATATATATATATATATATAAACAAAAGTATATATATATATAAACAAAAGTATATATATATATAAACAAAAGTATATATATATATAAACAAAAGTATATATATATATATATATATAAACAAAAGTATATATATATATAAACAAAAGTATATATATATATATAAACAAAAGTATATATATATATAAACAAAAGTATATATATATATATAAACAAAAGTATATATATATATATATAAACAAAAGTATATATATATATATAAACAAAAGTATATATATATATATAAACAAAAGTATATATATATATATTTAAACAAAAGTATATATATATATATATATAAACAAAAGTATATATATATATATATATATAAACAAAAGTATATATATATATATATATATAAACAAAAGTATATATATATATATATAAACAAAAGTATATATATATATATAAACAAAAGTATATATATATATATATAAACAAAAGTATATATATATATATAAACAAAAGTATATATATATATATATATATATAAACAAAAGTATATATATATATATATATATATAAACAAAAGTATATATATATATATATAAACAAAAGTATATATATATATATATAAACAAAAGTATATATATATATATATAAACAAAAGTATATATATATATATATAAACAAAAGTATATATATATATAAACAAAAGTATATATATATATAAACAAAAGTATATATATATATATATAAACAAAAGTATATATATATATATAAACAAAAGTATATATATATATATATAAACAAAAGTATATATATATATATATAAACAAAAGTATATATATATATATATAAACAAAAGTATATATATATATATATAAACAAAAGTATATATATATATATATAAAAACAAAAGTATATATATATATATATATATATATAAACAAAAGTATATATATATAAACAAATATATATATATATAAACAAAAGTATGTGTATATATATATATATATATATAAACAAACGTATATATATATATATATACACACACACACACACATAAGAAAAGGATAAATGAACCCAGAATATCCTATGGGAATTACAACAGATTATAAAGGTGCAAGTATTGATGAAATCAATGTTATGCAAATTTGTCAACAGTGCTTTCTGTGCTAATCGACCCTATTTCTCCAGATAGAATTGTATTGAAAGAAAAATTTAGTGGCACCTGATATTCCCTATCCAAAATCTCTTCTGCTGATTTAATTTTCTCCAACATTGCAGAAGCAGAAATTATTAACCTCTTGGCCTATAATATGTGAAAAGAAAGGAAGAATCCAAGCATATCATGATGTGTGCAGTATTTTGTCTTCCAGGTGAAACAAAAGTGTTAGATATGAACCTATTATACATTTAGAAGCAAATGAGACCTAATAAAATAAACAGTATTTTTAAAAATGAAGAAAAAGAATCGGTTTCGGCACTTACACTGGTTGAAAACAATTTTGACCCACAGGATGGCCACTTGCGTACAACTGTCAAGTAAATACGGACACAGTCATTCACACTGCGGCCATGCAGGGCTGCCCATCTCTCATAGAGAGTGCCGAGAAGGTTTCTGAAAAAAATAAGAGATTAAAAAATGAGCAATAACTCTTCAGGAAAATTTTTCTTTTGTCTGATTCACTTTTAAACTGTTGAACAGTTCAGTTCTTTGGTAACATTTTAAATCATTAAATCTGAAGTACGCTCAAAATGTTATTTTTATTCATTTAGATATTTGAAAGTTTCTTTTTCAAACTGCAGGTTCATGCAAGATGTATCAAAGGCAGGATTTATTAGCTAAAAACATCAAAGCTTTCATTCATATGGAGTGCCACTATGAATTCTTGTGGGAGGGAAATACTAAAATCAATAAATATAGTTGTTATTATCGCAGCGATTCGGCTGTTGTACCCTCGAGCCTTCATCTGGGTAACCTAGAGGGAATTCTGAATTGAACCTATCATTTTATCTATGGGGGTAGACTGTTCTCATTCCACTGTCCATGTCTAGGGACATCTCATTTAGTTCTTATTTTTAGTAGTGCTCAGTTATTGCTTGGTCTGTTTCTAATGAGTCCGTAAACATACTGACCACTGAAGGGATTGAACCCTTTAATTGATCTGCTCATGTCTAGGGATATCGTTTAAAAAAATAAAGAGATATATTTTATTTTAGCAAAGTTTTCAGTTTTCCTGTCACTGCTCACTGACTATACTGCTACTCTAACTCCAAGCTGGAGCTATTCTCAACTTGAACAAAGTAAATCATTCTAGTAGGAAAAAAAACAGCAAAAGATTAAAATCAGAATTTTAAAAATTAGAAAAAATGAATTGTCAGTGGTCAGGAAATGATTTTATTGATGAATATTGCTACTATATATATATATATATATATATAATCTCCAGGTAAGATGAGAATGAATAGTGTAATTCCAATGTTCATAACATTTAAAAGAGGGCTCAATATAAAGTAGAGCAATATTATTTACTTAAGGATATTATATTAAAAACATATCAGTGAGATACTTTGATACACCTTGAAACACAACTGCAATTGTGTAGTGATTTTGACATGTTTTCGATGTAATATTCTTAAAGTATATAATATATATGCCATCAGTGTCTGCTGGATTTTAACTTAGTCCAGTAAAACCAGAAAGTCTAAACACGATCATTAGACCATGACGTGTGCATTAAGCATGAAACAAACTGTCACCTCTGGGATTTGACTTCAATATATCCATATGCTCTATCCCTGATATTGAGCACTTTAAACCATAAATATAGCATACTTTGAAACTCTCATATATATATATATATATATATATATATATATATATATATATATATATATAAAAGGCTTAAACACTAATATTCCATGGTCATAAATACAATCCAATTCATCAGACCTACAAAGATAGAGGGATACATTGTTTATTTGTTTAGATTGGTGTGTGTATGTATTTGTATGGAGATGTATAAGGTTTTATGTATATATTGTTTATGTGCACGGATGTGTATGTCCGTATGTATTTATGTGTGTAGGAGTGGATGTGTATGGATGTACGTGTGTGTGTGTGTGTGTATATATATATATATATATATATATATATATATATATATATATAATGTATGTACATGAAAATATAAATATGTTGTTGTGTATGTGTGTATACGTATGTTTTTGAACATAGAAATATAGGTCCTTGCTGGATTAGATAATCGTTATTTTTATGTTTATATATTAGATTTGTAACCTGTAGTCAATATTACCTTTGTCAAATTTTCTTGATTACACAGCGGCCCTTTTATAAATGCCCTTCGGTTTTAGTTCCATCACCCCTTTTTTTCCTCTCCACCTCTCATCTTCAGAGCTTTAAGCCACTAATATTATCTATATATATATAAATATATATATATAATCTCCAGGTAAGATGAGAAGGAATAGAGTACAATTTCAATGTTTGTAACATTTAATTTAAAAGAGGGCTCAATACAAAGTAGAACAATATTCATTTTAGGATATTACATCGAAAATATGTCAATCGCTACACAATTGCAGTTGTCTTTCGAAGCATCTCAAACGCATCTCATCAATAATTTAAAATCACTTGATGAGATGCATTTGATATGCATCGAAACACAACTGCAATTGTGTAGTGATTTTGATGTTTTCATTATAATATCCCAAAATAAATAATTACTTAACCCAGAAATTTCAACTGCCTCTTCTTGATGTTAAGTATAAGTTTCTTTTTGTTTTTATTCTCTCCAAAACCTCATCGTTGCTCACATGTTCGGCCCATAGTATCCTCAGCATCTTTCTGTAGAACCACATATCTGTTGCTTAAGTAAATTCATTGAGGAAATTGTCCATCATTCACTGCCATAGAGGAGGACAGATATCATGTAACAGTTCAGTACTCTTTTCTTTGTTTCTCTTGCTTCAAGACTGTTCTTCATCTTTGCGGAGATTGTCCATCATTCACTGCCATATAGGAGGACAGATATCATGTAACAGTTCCGTACTCTTTTTTTTTTTCTAATGAAATTTTTCTGTCCCTAACATTCTGTTTAGCTTTTGGAATACATCTCTAACCATCCCAATACATAAAATAATGTGGATGTGTGGTTAGAACATTTGCATTTTGACCATGAGACCCAGGTTCAAATCTCACCATGGTCAATTTGTCAGGAAGGAGATTTCCCGATGTTATCAGACTGAAGGGATCAATCCCACTGTGAGGCACCTTTGGAAAGTGCCTGAAAACCATACCACAGGTTGAGCCAAGCCTTGTGAGTGAAATTGGTTAGACAGAACCCTTGGGTGTCATCGATAACTGTGCTAGCATAAAGTCACATGTCCGAGGGTTTGAGTGCTTACCTTGTGCAAACTGATGATCATACTAGATAACACGTTTTTTCCCTAGAAACTAAGGTCTGCTCAGCATAGTTGCAGTATAAACCACAGGTGGTCTTTGTCAGTGTTGGATAAACACAAATGTGCCTGAGCAAGCGTCTGCAATAGGGATTGGTTAGACACCCTAGTAGGTGAATGTCCTCAAATACTAGTGACTAGCTATATATACATACACGTCAAATATATCATATTACAGAAATACATTTCCAACAACTTGTGTGATTGTTTTTGTTTTTTTACTTAGATCTTTTGTTTCCCTAATCCTGAAATGTAACTTGTTCTCTATTTTACACACACAATATCACAATTTCAAGATAAGGGTACTTTGCCATTAAGCTACAAGAAGTCATATCAGCAAAGCAATGCTCAATTACATTATCTAAGAAATATACATAGGAAATGAGAGTGGGTAGAGGAGATGAGAGGGAGCTTGTATTACAATTTAATAAAAAAAAGTTTCACTAGTTCAGTTTGATAGCAACATTTATGACCAGACTGCCTCCATATTTATTCTTCTTTCTCTGCAATAACATTTTGACCAGTTTCCTTCCCTCTTAATAAACACAAATCTTAGTAGTTTTATTGCTTTGCTTTGGGGTGAAAAGATTAAAAAAAAGTCAACAAAAGTTTGCTTATCACAGAACGTGACTTGAATGTTGTTATCAAGACCACATTGTTCTAACATGTCACAAAGTGGTCGCTTATCACAGAACGTGACTTGAATGTTGTTATCAAGACCACATTGTTCTAACATGTCACAAAGTGGTCGCTTATCACAGAACGTGACTTGAATGTTGTTATCAAGACCACATTGTTCTAACATGTCACAAAGTGGTCGCTTATCACAGAACGTGACTTGAATGTTGTTATCAAGACCACATTGTTCTAACATGTCACAAAGTGGTCGCTTATCACAGAACGTGACTTGAATGTTGTTATCAAGACCACATTGTTCTAGTGATCGCATATCATAGAATGTAACAGGAATGTGATCAAAACCAGATTGCCTTGATACGTCACAAGTGATCGCTTATCATAGAATGTTAAAACATGAGCAACTATTCCAGTGATCTTAACAAAATGGAAACGCTTTTGTTTTTGAAACATCCATTGAGTATAGAAAAAAATCAATTGGCAAAATAATTGTGGAGAAGATTGAAGAGAAGAGCAGCAGGTAAAAACAAAATAAAAACTCCAAAAAGGATGGCAAAACAAATAAACAGGTGGTAAGTAAGGGAAACGGAAAAAATAAATTTTAAGGAAGAATTAAATGAATGAAAAAAGAAAACTGAAAATAAAAGGGCAGAATGATGAATTCTATGGCAAATCTTTTCTTCAATCTACATTTGTCCTCTTTTGTAGACAAACAGGAACCAAAATCATGTTTTATGGGTTTGACAATCCAAAGAACAATGGAGATATTTCTAAGAGAAATAAGAATTTATTTATTTATTTATTTATTTGTTTTTTTTTCACCTCTTGCTATTTTGTTTTCTTTTCTGATTCTTTTGTTTTTTACTTCTAGTTTCCTTTTTCAACCATGATTCTTCATCTATTTTTATTGTCATTTGTTTTGTTTTATATAAATTTTATTCATTTTCCTTCCTTTATCTTTTTTTCATTTTATCACCTATTTTCTTGTCTTTCTTTTTCCTCATTTGCTTCATCTTTAAATCATTTTCTTCTTTCTTCCCATCTTTCTTCTTCTCATTTACTATTTTGTATTCTTTCATGTTTTTTTTCTAATATTGTTTTTTTTTCTCACCTTCCACACATTTCCTTTTTAATTTCCTTTTCAGCCTTTCTTTTACTTGTATTTTCTTTATCTCTTTTCTTCTAATCTTTCTCTTTTTCACATTCTCTATCTCACAAAATTTTTATCCTTTTTCGTTTCCTTCTTCCATAACAATTCTATTTGATTTTTTTGTCATCATTCTTCACCTAATATCAGCCTTCTCTTTTCATCGACTTTTTCATTCTCATATTTCAATTCCTTTCCTTGCCTCTCCCCTTTTCCTTGATTTTCATTCATCTTCATTCTTCTTCTCCATTATCTTCTGTTTATCTTTCAGAATCTCTTCCTAATCCTTTATTCTCCAGCAATTTTTTTTTCCATATCTTTTTTAATTGATATGTTTAGTTTTTGTTGATGATGAAAAGACATTTAATTCAGTAGAACACTTGGCAGTCTTAAATTCACTACAAGACAAGAGTATTAACAAAAACCATATAAACATTAAGAATATATATGAGAGGACTAGCAAAATAATTCACTTTCACACCATAAATTTAACAACCGTAAATTTAAAAAAATAAGTTACTCCAAAATTCGCTTGACGAGGAAATGGAACTAATGTCTTTGGTTTAATAACAAAATTAAATTCAAGGGCTTTCGCTTCCATTTTTGAAACATGGTTATCACTGTGTAGCAAAAAACCCATATTTTAAATCAATTTATAATATATATATATATATATATACACACACACACACACCTATGTTTGATGTGTGATATCTTGTGCCCAATAAATTGGGTAACCAATGAAATTCGAGTCACACACCAAACATAGGTATATGTGTATTCATTACTATATATTTATTTGCTCTGATAATCACATTGAGCACTCTTATGTCTACACTTCTTGACTAAATTTGGTAATTTATTTGCTTACCAGCATATGCATGCCCACACACATACAGTCACTAATATCTAGTTATCTCATTTACCTAACCCTATACATACATACCTACCTACCTACCTACCTATATATATATATATATATATATATATAACAAAAGGAAAAATTTTCTTTGTCAACACAATTTGTCCTGTGATGGACTTTATCAAGGAAAATATATGGATTTTGCAGCATGGATTTATAAACAGAAGGAAAAAATAATATCATGAGACTTTCTAAGTTTTTAAATTTTAGCCATATATTTTTGAACATTCTAACTGAACGTCAAGGTAAGTTATAGAGGATGCTAAGTGATGTAATTTAATGCCTAATAAACAAGTGAGTAAATGTTATTGTTTAAGTTATTGTTTTAATTTCTTCTCGGTTTATTTGTTTATATATTTAATTTTTTATTTATTAATTATTTTATTTTAATTTGCTAAATAATTTATGGATTTATTTTAAGAAAAGGATTTGATTTAACCATTGTCTTTTAATTTTATAAATTTTTATGGTCATGTATGTTGGCTTAGGAAAGAAGATATTTGGAAAAAAAGTCGTCCTCCATAATTTCGGAATTTCATATTTATGCTTATGAATATTTTTGAGCATTCTTAAATTTAAAATTTCTTCATTCAATAGCCTTTTTTGTCTTTACACACAGTCTTTATTCAGATATATTTAAAATATATCTGAATTTTTACACACACACCCCCACCCATATATACATATATATAGGGAGGGGGAAAAGTACTGCAATGATTCAACTCCATAAAGGGACAAATAATAAAATAACAATTGGAAAAGGAAGGAAGAGAGGAGATATAATTTCACTTAATTTATTTAGTGAAAACCTTGAAAGCATCTTTTTGGAAAACGAGCTGGGAAGAGAATAGGAGTAAAGAAATGGGGGGGGGAGAATATTTGAAACATTTCCGATTTGCTGACATTTGACTCTGACCAGAATCATTAGAATGAATAATAAATGCTAATGACCTGAAAAGGGAAAGTCTGAATGTAACTTTAAAATGAACAGATAAAAGAAAAGTAATATTCAGTTATAATGTTCAAAACGACAAAAAAAAAATCCTAAAATAGATGATGAATTTGGAGGTCCAAGAATTTATCTACTTAGGACAGGTGGTAAGAGAAATGCAACACGAAGGAAAAACGATGCGTAATGACTGGGCAAAAAGCATTTAACAAAAATAGAAACACAATAGAAAACGCGTTGCAAATATTCTTAAAATGTCAAGTGTGTAATGCCAGCGATGACAAATGGATGGCAAATAGCAAAACAAGTAAACTGTTTGCAAATAAAGTCACAACTGCACAAAGATCATTAGAACGGACAACAGTGGGGATAACTTGAAGAGTCAGAAAGAGATCGACATGAAAAGGGGGTAAGAAATATCATAGAACGGATTAAACGACAGAAATGAACAGGATACAAAGCAAACACAGATGATAGCAGATGGGGTCAAAGGTTGCTTTATTGGTTGGCCAATGCGATAGGAAAAGACCAGATACAAAAGTAGTCATTCCAATTAATTTGCATATTTGTATGTATGTATGTATATATATATATATATATATATATATATATATAGTGTAACCCGGATATAAGAGAGTTGTTGCGACCGGAGAAGAAGTATCTTATATCCGGGTTTCCTTTATATCCCTGCTACACTGTGTGTGTATATATATATATATATATATATATATATATATATATATATATATCGTTGTGTCCGAGTATCGTGTTCCGTCATGAGTCCTATATGACAGAATGCCAGTCACTGAGGATATTGTTTTAAGTGGTCATGGCTGCGCGACGGCCATGCACACTTTTTGGAGGGGCGAATACAGTGACCTGGTGCACTGAGTGCCACAAGGTCCCCAAACAACCCTCCTCAGGTTTTGAATTCAGAGTTATCCTTCTCCTAGACCAGTTGCCATCCAAGGCTATAGAACCCAGTCTGTCCTGCTATTTACCCATAGTTGGAGGGAGAAGAAGAGGATTCACACCTTTCCCAAGGGTATTAGCACGTAAGTGAACATACTGGATTCGACTGGAATTCGAACTCGGCTCTCCGATTCCTCAATCCGAGCCGCTATCCATTACTCCACTGTGCCTCCTGACATATATGTGTCTGTGTGCATTGTATCATAAGGAACTTGGTTTGATTCTCAGTCGGTAGAGGATGCACACTGCTGATGAATCCCAAAAAGGACGAAACGGTCGTCCACTTTCTTTTTTGCCTGTGTGTGTATTGAGGATTCTAGGTCTAGACGTGATGAATTATTATGAAAATTATACAAATCCCCAAATTACTAGTCGGTTATATAATCCTATGCTCGACCCCCGATTCTAATGCTCTGGATTGCACAGTTTAGGGAAGAAAGTCATTGCTCTTGTGTTAGTCCTTTGGGTTATGTGTACTTGGATGAGTATCACCACCGGAAATAGGGTTAGCTGCACTATATTATGCCTAGTGACTTGGTTTCCTCTTTGTCACTGAGGCCCACTGGAATGATGCTTGTTTTGTATCGTAACAGTCTGGGTTCGATAGAGGATGCACACTGCTGATGAGTCCCAAAAAGGATGAAATGGCTATCCAGTATTTTTCTGCATGTGTGTGTGGAGGATTATCAGTCTAGACATTATGAAAATATATTATATACAGTACAGGTATAAATATATTATATACAGTACAGGTATAAATATATTATATCTGTAAAAAGACAATATAAGAAAAGGGAAATTTATCTTAGACAATGCATTTCGTCCTCTGGTGAACTTTATCAAGACAAATAATTATTTTTGCAAAAACAAAAAATGTAGTACAAGGCCAAAAGAGGGGATGGAGCAGGCTGGTCTTCATCTGTTGTATCTTAAACTTAGCTTGTCACAATTACTGACCCAAACAAACTATATAATATTCCTTCAGTATCTGTCAAAAATTGCAGTATGAGCACTGGTGAAAAAAATGATTGCTGAAGACATTAGGTTTATAATACCCAGAAATTCATACACGGATGTCTTCGCATGGCACAGTAGATAAAGGTGTTAGTTAGATCCAGTGACAGCATCCAATGAATGTGAGTTCAATACCTGGTTAAGGCGGTGAAGAACTTGGAGAGGGGAATTAACAGGAGATAACTGACCCATTAAACATGGTACATGGAACTAGAACAGTCTACCCCAGTGAGCGAAATAAATTTGACATTCCAACCACCTGAAGAAGTTCAGAGCATACAACGGCCAAAGCGTTGAGATGAACATGGCAACAAAGATGAGGACAATAGTCCGAATAATGTAAATAGTGTCCAATATTCCTTGCACTAAAATGCCACATTCTTACTTACCATTCTTACTAAAGCCATCATAATACCTCAAAATGTCCATGAAGTCCTAACTAGTCTACATATGTTCAAAATTTCTCTGAATAGAATAACAATATTAGAAAAATGAAAACCCCAATGAATATTTACAATATTAAGGCAAATGTAGGGATGTTATTTTGCAACATGGATTTATAAAATTTATAAACGGATTTCAAACCTTTTAAGTTTGAGAACAAGGAAAACTACTGGAGGATTCTAAGTGATGTGATTTAATACCTAATAATTGAAAGTGAGGAAATGTTGAATTTTTTATTTTCTTATTTGTGTTATATATATATATATATATATATATAATCTCCATCCAAGTATAGGATTGGTGTATACGGAATAAATTCCAATAACCAAAAATTACTATTCTTAAATGAGTGCTCAATACAGAGTAGAGCAAATATAATTTATTCAAAAATTATAACATAAATTTGTTATAAAATCAATACAAAAATAGCCATTTTGTTTCAACACTTTTGGTGTTTTATCAAGTGATGGTGTTGAATATATATATATATATATATATATATATATATATATATATATATTTTTTTTTTCCATTTATTTTTTAATAATATAATCATTATTTATTATTTTAATTTGATAAGTTATTTATGCATTTATTTATTCTAAATAATAAAAGCTTTTGATTGAACTGGTTTCTTATAAATTTTAAAAATAATTTATGGTCATGTTTGTTGGCTTGGGAAAGGAATATTTCTTTTTGGAAAGGAGATATTTAAAAATCAGATGCAGATTATAAAAATATATATATAATTACTAGCAACTATAGGTCATCAGTGTTACTTAGTTTCAGACCTGTTGCCAAAGTGGAGCTGTTTCCTCACCAAAGAAAATCACAATCCCACTGTTGAAATGATGTGTACAGATTTTAGTGTTAATACTCATTTGCAGCTGCACTCCAAGTCAAACACCATGGTGACATGCCTGTTCTGGCTCATGACAACTTTTAACAAAGCCCACTCTCTGTATAATTAAGGGTGTAAGAAAAATTTTAGCATTTAACTAAAATCTGTCCTAAGAAGAGGTACTTCCAATTTCCATCATGGAAAAATTGATATCCGAGTAAAACAGCCATGAAACTTAAATGCCTTTTGCTATTTGTTAAGTTAATTGTCAGATAATTTTCTTCAAAATCTGGCTAAATTATGTGCTATTAATTATTCTACATAAAGGCACAGTAGTCTAATTGTAAGTCAGAATTTTTAAACTTCATATGTTTGTGTATAGGCACAAAATGTCTTAACCAAAAAAAAATATACACACAGTACAGCTTTTGGTGTATGAAGGAAAAAAATCATACATTCAACCCTATTTTAAAATGTATTTTTATACTTTTATAGCAGTTTGCTTGGGGTTTCACAATTTGCCCATAACTGGGCCCCTAACAGGGTGAAGTCCTCCCTGCTATTTAATCCATAGATAGGTAGACAAGAGATGAATTTTATGTCTTTCCCAAAGACATTTCTATGAAAGTGAATGCATAGACATGGCGGAAATTTGAATTCAGCTCAACGGTTCCTCTTTCTGTACAAATAACTATCATACTATGCACACACCCACATATGTAAATCTTTTACTTGATTTTTTTTTTTTTCAATCTACTACAGGACCCAGATAATGCCTGTCATCACTATTATCATCACATGGACATCTTTCTTTGATAAAAAATTGTCATTTTCTTCCTCCCTATATAAATTTTTTCATCTTTTCTAAAAAATTTTTTTTCTTTTTTTTAACTTTTCTCATTTTAATTCTTTTTCTCTTATTTTCCAGTTTTCTTTTTCCAAGCTTTCATGTGCCCTGAATTAAGTGAAACTTTTAATCCATGATGCAAATCAACATTTTGGGACTTTTTTTAAAGACTTGACAGCACCACTCTCATTTGATTATCCTATGGAAACAATAATCACTTAAAATCTTTGAGAAATTTTCCTGTTTCAACTTCCCTCAATGTGCTCTTAAAGCCAATAAAAGACAGAGACAGAAATATGAAACCTGCAAAGATACTCAAAATTTTTAATTTCTACTGTTTAAAAATTCCAAATTTCAATATAGTAAAATTTATAAAAATCACATTTTATATACAGACACTGTAGCTTAAAGAAAGAGTCATGAAGAAAAGTCAATGCTACATTTATTTCTATAAAAAAACTATTTTATTTCTATAAAATATCCCATGCATTTCTATAAGAAGTCTTACGGACATTATTCACATAAGACTTGAGCGCACTATTCCTATCAAATTTATTTCCTTTTATTCAACATACTGACTATAAAAAAAGAGAATGTCTGAATTTTGCTAGATGGTGTTTCAATCATTGCACAAAATCAGTCCTGAATTGATCCTGCCATTGTCAATATTCTGAGAATTAGACAGTCATGATATAACTTCACAACCAATCAAAAGAAATCTTACTCTGGGTGTATAATCCAACACTTATGGGGTTACTCAGTCAGTAGTAAGATATTATTAAGTAACTGTATGACTATTATATTCACAATAACAAAGTGACTATGGATTTTGGCAGAACAACAGATCACCCCAGGGATTTCAGCTCCCACCTACCTCTACAGTCAAATGTTGGCTCTCTCAGATTTCTGGCTTTTCCCAAATGTCATTGGCAAGATTAAGAATGTGAAGGGAGTTTATAGTGATCCTGAAGGAGGACATTTTAGACTATTTTGTAAAGGAGCATGGGAATAGATGTGTGAAGCTCCAAGGATAATAAGTTGATTGGGACTATAGCATCATTATAACATATCGGTTATTCTTTCATTAATATAGAATATCTGGATATATCTCAGACAGACTTTGTATGCAATTGGTTCAAATTAGTTTCTCTATCTTTGTTTACATTCATAATGTTTCAACCATATTCTCTCCAGCCTTCTTCAGGTTTATTGTGTTCTCTTGTGATAACATTCCAGAATACAGAGACAACACATAAAGATTTTTCAGCCTTTCTTGGGTGTTTGCTAAGGAATATGGGTGATCATGGCTTTCCACAACTTCCTAAGTTTTTTTGTTTTTTGACTTGATGTTGCTGTTCTTGTCTTCAATATGGACTGTGAGTGTCAAAATTTCCAAACCCACTTTTCTCATCCATTCTAGAAAAACAAAACTCTTTCTGATTCTAAGTGTCTTTTTTTTCTGCATTTTTCTTAGAATTTCCTCTTTGCTTACATACTTCATCCATGGAATTGTTGTCCCATATTTTCACTGGTTTCAGATCTTAATGCCACCTCATAGATGTTATCACCCAAAGATAGTTTCTTTTTGTTTTATGATATGAGAGGGGCAGACGTGGTCACCTTGATTCTAAGAGTTGGTGAAAGGAAGAACATCGGGAGAACTCATCGACCACTGACCATCCTGGCCCAGCCTCTGCATTCTGAAACAGTATTCTCAGTGTCTTTCAAGTTTTCTCTTCATCCTGTGATCAATTGCCATGGAAATATTTATAGAAAAGACAGAGGGGAAACCATGGTAGTGGGAAAGTGACTGAAGTCAATATACTAATTCAGGATCAATAACCTCACAGACCCTTCTTCGGATTGTGTCAAGAATCTCGCGATGTATAATGGGAGCACTAGATTAGATATGGCTGTAATATCCAATACACGGATGAATAGTAGATTTATAAATGTGCAAAATGGATTCTGACAAGAAAATTTGTCTGGTATGACACTGAATTAAATTTTCTAGGAGTAGACTGAGCAGTTGATTCAATATAATCCCTCCATGTCACAGGAAAACAAGAGTCCAAGAAAGTGCAATGTATTGCTCTCTTGGTGGTTAGCATCAGCCATGCTGACAGAAGGCAGAACATTTATGGTGATTACATGAAAGATTTCTCAGTTATATTTTGTGGTGTTAATGGTTAGTTCCATTATCTTTTCATTATACCTTATGATGATATTGAAGCGCCTGTCAAAGCCACCAAGATTAAAGACATTGATAGACAGATGCATTATAAAAAAATTAAAAAAAAACTTACCTGTACTCCATGTCAGACAAAGATGTCCTGTATTTGATTGGATAGAATCTTTCTAATATCAAGTTGAATTGTTGACAGGAAGAAAGATCTTTACTCAGATCAACTTTTGCATCCCCAAACTCAATCTAGTAAAAAAGAAAGTAAAAAAAAAAAAATATGTAACAAAAAATTATGATTAAAAACATCTGTTAAAAAGTAGACATATACAAAATGTAGCTGAAAGATTCAGGAAATTTTAACATGAAAAAAAGAATACTTCTCTTAAAATAAATTTTTCAACAACGGACTTTTATATGTATAAATTAAACTGTACTGAGACTTCACCTTTCCCACTCTGAGGATTGCAACTTAGTATGAAACTTGAAATCATGGTGATGTTTTGCATGTTCAACATTTTTCTTACACGCACACACACATACACATATATATATATATATATATATATATATATACACACACACACACACACACACAAGAAGTTGCATAAGACAGAAAGAATTATCTAATGCCATTTACATGTGAGATATATCATGACATAGGCACATGTCTCTACACCTGAATTTAATTTTGAAAATAATAGCATGGTATAACAGGAAAAGTTACTCTAAATATTCTTAAAGACTCCAGTTGCATTTTTAACTTCTTTTTTGCTATATTTTTAACCATGTGGAATATTTAAAAAAAAAAAAAACTTATATATATATATATATATATATATATATATATGTATGTATATTTTAAGACATTTTTATGTTTATAAATTTTTTTTCTAGGTACAAATATTCAAGTAAATGCTCTGTTTTATAATAAACAGTATTTATAACATTTACTGACCTGAATGACCGATAAATTTTCATAGAAAATATTCGTTCTCCAACAGGAATCAAACCTGTATCCTATACGGAACCGTCATTTAGCCTGACGTGCTCTTAACTGATCGAGCCACAGAGAATCATTCGATTAGCAAGGTCGAATTTACTGCCTTTAAACTTCAATCTTCCATGAATCTCTCACATACATTCATATCTGCATCTAAATGTAAACAAATGACATCACACACACAAACACAGACAGATATATATATATATAGCTGGCCACTCATATTCCAGGATACCCATCTACAAGGGTGGCTAGCTGATCCCTGTAGCAAAGGCTTGCTCAGGCACATTTATATTTATTCAACACCCACAGCCCATCTGTGGCTTATACTGCAACTATGCTGAGCAGACCTTAGTTACAGTTTCTGGGAAAGAGGAACTGGGTTATTTAATACTGACAAGATTTTTAGGATAGGTTTATAAGAACAAAATATGTATTCTTTGTAAGAAATCAAGTTGTAGATCAAGTTTCATTGACATATTTTTGTAAAGAGGTTTTTTTGTTGTGAGCCTGGTTTCCTTAATGCCTTCTTTTGAGACCTACAGTTTGTAGAGAAATTGGTTTTATTCCCATTTTCATTTGGTTTGTATTTTTGGTATAGGCACATTGGTTTTAAGGCATATTTGTCTTGAGAGAGAGCAAGGTCTGAACCATCAGTTGATCTAAGTTTAATAGTATATGCCATTTCACATTCTTGGCATATTGGTTGATTTTCATTGTTTAGCAAGTACAAGTGGGTTATTCTTGTATGGTCAATGCATAAGCAGGCCAGTACTAATACTTCCTTTCAAGATGTTCTGAAAGCTGACTTCCATTCTCCTATTTGAGCTGAATTGCGAAGAGCTTATTGCATGGGTAATTGTCACAGCACCATTGGCATTCCTTTTGAATATGTTTGTTAATGACCTCCTTAAAGTCAGTGTATGAGATTTTTTTGTATTTGTCTCTACTTTATTGTTACCTTCAACTCTGATGTGACAAGGAATCAAACATAGTTTGACATCTTTGTTTGCAAGTAGGGCCCATTTTACGTAATAGTTTGATAATAAGTGGGTTGTTGGATTTTTTTTTTTCTTCAAAGCCATTAGGACGGATAGTGAGTCCCAAAAAATTAAGGAATTTTTTTGTTTGCTCTGCGTAATGCTATTGATAGCTATCTCTATTGTGTAAACCTCTGCAGTGAAAATAAAACATTCCTATGAATGTTTTTTTTTTTTGTTTTTTTTTTTAATATTTTGACTCCTTGCTGCACAACCTGTCTTGTCATCACACTTTGACCTGTCTCTATAAATGGTTATATGTTTCGTTAGTTTTCCAATATGCTCTGAAACTTGTCCTGGAATGTGAGTGAATGCATTTTCTGTTTAGGGAGTTTATTTAATTCTAGAAAGACTTTGGGTGGTTTGTCCACGATGGAATACTGGCTGCAGACATTTCGTGTATGTTTGAGAGTGACGATCCCTAACTGTTCAGCAATGGATTTCATCCTGAGTCCATAGGGTTGTATTGTTTTTTCTTTTTGTTCAAATAGATTCACAGTAATTAAATTTAAATGTACCGCTGTAAGCGGGGTTAGTTGGGCATGATTTTGACATGGTATTGTAGTGAAAGTTTAGTGCACCTTAAGTGCTATACTATTAGTGAGGGTGCTTCATTAGCTTCTGTGTACAAGCTCTCCACTATTACTAGTCTGAGGACTTGATGAGAGGTTGTGTTGAGTATGTTTTGATGTATGATTTTCTAGCCACCTCATATATGAAACTCGTGTCATCCAGTTTTGAGTGAAGTAGTGATCTGTATAATTTAATTAATGTTTGTCAATCTGCTCCCCATTTAATATTGGCCACGACTTGAAGAAGATACAGGACTTTGCTACATTTTATTTTTAAATATTTGAGATGGGAATGAATGTTAGTTTTTTTTTTTTAAGTGGGGGGGGGTAAAAGATGATGCCTAGGAACTTCTGTTGTTCTATTACTGGGATTTCTGCTCTGTCTAATTTTATATAGGGGTCGTTGTGCAATTTTTTAAATTTGCAGAAACATAGGCTTTTTGTTTTGGAAAAGGTAAACCCATTTTCAGTGGCCCATTTGTGTATATTTCTATGGTATACATATGTCATATTATTAGAAAGCCGTTGATATGTAATAACTGGGCTTTGGGATTTAACTATAGAGTTAATTTTTATACAGAATAATATCACCAAAAGAATGCTTCCTCATGGAACCCCTTCTTGGTTTTGCTCTTCTGATAGCATAGTTCCTATACAGAGTTGAAATCTTTGGTCTTCCAGAAAATTCACTATGAATTGAATTTGCCTTCCTTTTATGCAGGTCTTTCAAGATGCCAAATTTTCATGTCATGTCATATGACTTTTGTAAGTCAAAAAAGACTGCCATGAGATGTTCCTTCTTATTATAGGCTTCCCTTAGAAACGTTTCTAGGCATATTAAGTGATCTATGGTGCTTCTTTTTTTCTGGAAAGCACATTGGAAGTCAGCCTTTAGTTTCCAGGTATCAAGTCAACCTATTGTTGACCATTCTCTCCAGAGTTTTACATAGGAAACTGGTTAATGTTATTGGTCTGTAGTTTTCAGAGTCAGTGTCATCCTTTCCAGGTTTGGGAATAGGGATGGTGAATGACTGGTCTCGACATTTATGGGAAATTGCCATTTGTCCATATGTTGTTATTTTTAATAACAGTTGCAATGATTTGTTGGGTAACTGTTTTATGAATTCGTAGTGGATATTATCTAGGCTCACAGCTGTATTGTAGGCCTTCTTTAAAGATTCATTTAGTTCCTCTAGAGTGAATGGTAGGTTATAGCTCTCGGCGTTATTTCATTTAAAGTTTTTGTTTTTCCACTTTTTGTTTGAGCTTTAGGAATTGTTGGCTACCATTCATGGCAGATGAATTTTTAGATTGTTTTGGCTAGTTGATCAGCGATATCTTTTTGCTGGTTATTTTAGAGTTATTTGGCAAAGTGTTTTACAGTGTTTGTTTGGTATTTGCCTGCCATTTTCTTTATCATATTCCAGACCGATTATGTTTTTGCAGCAGAATTGTGTCTTTTGACATAGTTTTCCCAGAATTCTTTTTTGTTTTTTTTATTTTCTGTGCTTTTGCTCAGAGTTGCTTAAATTGCAGCAAATTGGAGGTTGTAGATTGTTTGTTGAATACTCTCAGAGCGTTTCTTCTTAACCTGATGGCTTCTTTTACATTTTTATCATTGAACCAAAGTTCTGTTGTGTGTTTTGGGAGCTGAATTTTTTGGAATGCATTTTTTTGCTATAAAGATGAGGATTTCCATGAAATATTTTGAGCCTTTGATGCTTTTTCCTTCACTAATTTTTCAGAACAATGGACTTTAAATTTGTCTCTGTTCACTGTACCTAATTTCCAATGGAGACGATTTTCATTATATTCTGAGTTCCTTAGAACAACTGGCAAGTGATCACTACCACATGTGTCTGCCAGTGCCTTCCAAAAGAAATCAATGTAAACTGATGCATCACATTTATAAATGCATAAATTATTGTTGTTTCTAAGGTGCTTTCCTTTTCATTGGTTTGTGTCTTTACAACCCCATATGGTGCTGTAACAGATAAAGTCCCCTACTATCATAAAAGGTGCAGGAAGTTGTCTTATGATTTCATGAATTTCAGCTTTATTTACTCGTTCATTCAGTAGGATGTATACTGAACAGATTTTTATTGTTCAGTGTAAGGTCACTTTAAGAGCAGTCACCTGTAAAGTTGTTGTTAAATTTATTTTATTTTGAGGTACATCATTCCTAACTAGAATGGATGTACCACCTGATGCCCGAAGCCCAGTGTCATGTGTAGTATTGATGGTATTTGTTTTGTGATTTTGCTTAAGGAATCTTTCCTGAAGGCAAACAACTGCTGGTGACAGATCTGTTATTAGCAGAAGCAGTTCATTTATGTTTGTCTTTATTCTGCAGCAGTGCCATTGGATTATCTGATAAATGTTTTCGGGCTTAAGCTTAGTATGTGGTTGTGATTTAATTTTCTGAGGTTTCGAGTTTGGAGATTTTGGCCGTTTGTGGTTTCTGACTTTCCATCACCATTTCTTCCAGTTTATCAAATCGATTTGGGGTAGGAATTTGGTCACTGTGAATTTCTGTTTTTTTGTTTGGCTGGTTGTGTTTGTTTTTTTTTTTTTATTTTATTTTTTTTTTTAGATAAGTTCTTAAGTATGTCTTTAATCATTTTTGGTGGAGGGACAGATCACTGTGACCTTTGCTTTGTAGGACTTGTTTTTCAAGGAGATTTTATTTTATTTTATTTTTTTTGAGTCGTTTGCATTTGACCGATAGATTGTTCTCTATTTGTTATTTCTGTCATTGGCTTTCTTTTGTCAGTCACTTTGTACTATTTCCTTGGAGTATATATATATATATATATATATATATATATATATATCTTTTAGGTATTTTTGGAATTTCAGCCAGTGGTTTGTTGTGGTCATTTTTTTTGCATTATTTTTGCACAGGAAGGGCCGTTCATGCAAGTTTCTACTATTTGCCTCGCTTCTACGGATGAGACATTATTTCCCTTATGTTTCACTTCAACTATCTCTTTTCCAGAAGTTGCATGAGTGTAAGTATGCTGACTGCTAGTCTAGTCCAATTTAGGGTCAAAGTAATGTGTTGGGAATCAGAAGTATCTAACGCTGACCTCTGAAACCCTCAACCCCCAGGATGTCATCCCCAAACATTACGATATGCAGCCCACAGCAAACAATTGGCCGCATTGGTGGTTGGGGATATTACCCTTCTGCAGAGGTGCAGTTGGCATATTATTTTTTCGTATTGTATTTTCCCCTATTGAGCACATGTCAAGCAACCTTTTACTCCATCTGTTATCTTCTCTTTTACAATTTGTCCCACCCAACTCCATTTTCATGACTTAATTACTTTGATAACATCTTGATCCATGTTGACCTTGCTAAATGAACATAACCCCAAATATGCTCTATATATATATATATATATATATATATATAATATATATATATATATATATATAATGTATTTATTTATGTATGCAGAGCATAGACATGTGTAGGACTTGCATTCTTTTTTTTAAGTAACTTTGGAAAACATTTAAGCCTTCCTATCAAGCCATATACTATTAATCTACAATGAGAGTGCAAGCTGAGAAGACAAACAAAGCCTACCCCAATAAATATTAGCCATAAAAAATGACATAAAAAAACAAAACAATATCCTCTTGACAAAACATAAATAAACCTGATCAATGCTGTATAACGCTGCTACAGAATGTTAAGGTTATTTTATTTACATAAAAGAATCCCAGATTTCCTCTACAAACAAAGAAAAGAAGCAACGATGATATTTGAGAAGCTAAAGCATTTGCCGAGGAATCAATTGGAAGAATTTGTTGCCGCTTTTGTCTTTCTTAGACTTTCTTGGGGAGCTTTTGTTTTGTTTCTTTTATAATGGAATTGGAATTCTTTGGTTCTGGAACATGAGAGCTTGGCTTGGGTAATATTGATTTAAAGAGTTATTTGTATTCCCTTGGAAAGAGTTTGGTCTATTCTGAGGAATTTAGGAATAATGGTTGATTTTTATTCTTAGCAAAGAGATTTTTGGAAGTAAAATAAAAGCGAAAGATAAAATGAAAGGAAAAAATATGAGAGGAATGAAATCTGGAGGGAGGGAGGGAAAAGGAATGAGAAAAGTATATGGAAAGTGATTAGTGAATGAAAATGAAGGAGAAAAGAAGAAAAAATGAAAAAAACAAAATGGATAAAAAAAATATATAGAAAGGTTGATAATGATTCAAAAGTATTAAACCTGAGAAAAGAAAGAAAAAAACGTTAACATAACAACAAAAAAAAAAACAAAGAGCAAAGTTGTTATATAGGAATAAAGTGTCACTACTGACACTAGAGTTTGAACACAAATCATCAGAGAGCAAACACAGGTGATCCCATTTTGAATAATTAGATCCTATGATGGTAAAGGAAATGCATATATGCCAATAAGCATGGCGTCTAAATGATCACTATACGGATTTTTATTCGAATCACTATTCAGTGGTTACTATTCAAGTAAGTATTATTGAGCTAGTACTATTAGTGTGAGTGTTACTCAAATGTGTCTGACACCAGTATTGTTCAATGGTGTTACTATAGTTTGTATCTGCAATTACAAAGTCTCTGCTACAATGAGCATTATGAAAGTGACAACAAGTATTTGTTGACATTACAAACGTGGCATTAAGTGTTTGTTGACGTCACATACATAATTTGGGGGGTAGGATTGTAAATTTTTTTTTTTTTTTAAATAGAATTTATCTTTTTATATCCCTCACTCCCTTCTCTATCAACTGTTACATGGTATCTGTCCTGTTGTATGGCAGTGAATGCTGGACAATCTCTTTAAAGATGAAGAAACTTGAAGCAACAGAAATGTGGTTCTGCAGAAGGATGTGAGGATACTGTGGCCCAAACATCAGCCGTAGGAGAGAATGGAAGCAAAAAGGAAACTTAAATTTAATATTAGGAAGAGGCAGTTGAAATTTCTGGGGCACGAAAGAGGGCTTGGAAAATTTGATACTCATAAGATAGATAGATTCTGGTGATGTCAAGTGAAAACATCACTTCAATAAGGATACAACAAAAAGTAGAAATGTTGAAAACTCAATTCTTTTCCATTCATTGATGCTGGAGAAATCTAAAACATGCATAATTTATGGGTTAGAGGTTGTATTATTGAATTGCTATGGGCACGTGGCTGAGTGGTTAGAACATTCACATTCTGACCATGAGACCCGGGTTCAAATCTCACCATGATCGATTTGTCAGGAAGGAAACTTGTAGATGTTATCTGACTGGAAGAGTTGATCCCAGCATGCAAAACCATGCCGCAGGTTGACCCAAGCCTTGTGATTGAAATTGGGTAAACAGAACACCTGGGTGCCATCGATAGCTATGCTAGCACAGTCACAAGTCATCATGGTCAAGAGCTTGAGCCTGCTAGCCTTATTCAAATTATTGATCATGCTAGATAACATGCTCTTTCTCAGAAACTGCAACTAAGGTCTGCTCAGCATAGTTGCAGTATAAACCATAGGTGGGCTCTGTGGGTGTTGAATAAACACACATGCATCTGAGCAAGCATCTGCAATAGGAATTGCCTAGCCGCTGTAGTAAACAGGTATCCAGTGATATACATACATACATACATACAATGACTTATATAGCTTGTGATTTGTCGGGGTTCTGGAACAATGGTGGGGGGGGTGATCTCTATAAGTTACAACCATAGCCCATTTTACATGACTTAGCAAGCTTCCATGGTACCAGATACAAGTTTGAATTTCCTCCATTGCTTTTTTCAGTTTAATGAAAATTAATTTCTAAAATATAAAAAGTATACCAGGTGTAAATATCATGAGAAAAAGATGAAGATATTACCTAAACACATGTAAAATAATAAAAACTTAATCTCTGAATGTGACACCAGTTAAAGCATAATGGTTACTGATTCCATCGGCAGTGGACTGAAAGCAACAGGAGTAGGATGATGAGGGATTAAAATGATTCATGGCTGAGATGGTAAAGGCAGGGTTACATGATGTAGCAAGCTCCTGGGATAGGGGTTTAAGTTTTACTTTCATCTATAGTCATTTCTTTATCCTGAACTTAATCTAAAATCAAGAACTATATCAGCTGAGATGAAGATATTAGTAAAAGGAAGAAAAAAGAGAAGAAATAATAAATAGCAATGAAGAAAAAAGATGAAAGATTTTGAATGAAGTGGGAAAAAAAAAACAAAGTGGAGAAATGGGTATTTGAAAAAATATTTGAAAAAGAAAAGGCTGAAAAATGAAAAGAAGGAAAACAAAGAAATGAAAGCAAAAAGATTGAAAAAGAAAACGCCAGATGTAAACGGATTGAAAAAGAAAACGCCAGATGTAAACGGATTGAAAAAGAAAACGCCAGATGTAAACGGATTGAAAAAGAAAACGCCAGATGTAAACGGATTGAAAAAGAAAACGCCAGATGTAAACGGATTGAAAAAGAAAACGCCAGATGTAAACGGATTGAAAAAGAAAACGCCAGATGTAAACGGATTGAAAAAGAAAACGCCAGATGTAAACGGATTGAAAAAGAAAACGCCAGATGTAAACGGATTGAAAAAGAAAACGCCAGATGTAAACGGATTGAAAAAGAAAACGCCAGATGTAAACGGATTGAAAAAGAAAACGCCAGATGTAAACGGATTGAAAAAGAAAACGCCAGATGTAAACGGATTGAAAAAGAAAACGCCAGATGTAAACGGATTGAAAAAGAAAACGCCAGATGTAAACGGATATAAAATTCATTCATCTGGAGTATCTTTGCCTGACTTTACAATTAGAACTCTAGAGTCTCTATTGAGTGATATGCATATAACTCCATTCATGGTTTCTGCTATCCTCTCTAAACTGGATCCCTACAAAGATTGGCACAAGTTCTCATCATTTTACAGTTGAAAGGTCTTGATATAACCAGAAGTTCTATGCTAACAGTTTCTTCTCTTCTCTGGAACACTTTTCCAGCCTCTTGCATCCCAATTTTTACTCATCTCACCCCATACAAGGCAGAAGAGTCATTAAGGCACAAGGGGTTACTGAATGTGAAAGACTAAGACCAAAAGAGAAATTATATTAAGGCTATGCTAACAGTTTCTTATCTCACACTTCTTGCTTCCCAGTCAACTTTGACCTTCAAAAATTTAAATGAAATATCAATCATTATCTTCTGTCTTTCTTAATTCCTGTTCTTTTAATGTTTCTCATTTTCTCTCACAGTAACCTTCTTTTGTGTCTTAGTGGCTTTGTTGCCTTGCTTGAGATGAAATGATTAAAAAAAAGTGAATGAAGACAAAATGTAAGAAGATTGAAAAAGAAGGCGAGTAAAAAAAAAAACACAAAGTAAAAAATTAAACACATGATTTAAAAAGAAATAAGGGAAAAAAAAGATGTTTCTTTGTGCTGACTTACAGTTAGTGTTAACAATGAATTGGCTGGCATGAATAGGAAGAATCTTTTCTTGATTGTGTTAATTGGGTCTCAAAATATTTAGATTTTCATTCCTTTCATAATTCTTTGAAGGAGGGGCTGAGGTTATCAATCTATGATTAAGCACATATCTCTGTGAAGTTGCTTGTTGATTGATTGAGAATATCCCAACACTTTCAAACAGGCCCCAAAAAACTGTTTTCATGTTAGAGGTGGTACTATCAGGGTATTTAAGGCATGAAATGTCTTCCTTAAAACAAAGGAATGCTGGGCAAAAACCATGCTTCTTTATATCACGTTGGAGTTGTTTTAAGTCATGTGAAACGTCCGAGAAACACAAAGTAATTTGATAGATTTTTTTATTTTTGCTAATTTTACCCGAAGCAAGGCAATAAAGCCACTAAGATGCCAGGGATTATTGAGAAAATATTACTTATGAAAAAGGATGATAAAAAGTGCAGTATTCCAGGAGACGCAAGATAACGATTGATGTTGAATTTAAATTTCTGAACATAATAGTTAACAGGAAAGCAAAACTTTGGAACGGCGTTCTATAGATGAGAAGTGTGGGGAGAAGAAACTATATTGTTATATTCAAATGAATTCTATTAAAAATAACAAGAGAAAATATATTCTTGTTAGGAAAATGATGTTACTGTAAAGATGGTATCCTCATCGTTGCTATAGCAACATGCGACGTTGCCTCGCTCTGTCTTTTTTTACAAATACTTTCACGGTAATTGCTCCAAGGAGCTGCTTTCGCTGGTTCCTAGGCCTCATGAATTTAAACGTCCTATGAGGCTGGCATCCTGTTCCCACCCCTTCACCGTTTAAAGTGTTAGATGTAGACGTCTCTTCTACTCCAATAGCTTCATGTCTCACACATCTCGCCTGTGGAACTCCCTGACAAATACAATCTCCAACTATTTAAGTGTAATGTCAATCGACATCTCCAGTTGCCTTGATCTATCCACTTCCCTTCTCCACATCCTTTCACCTTTCATTCCTATCTGCTCTCGCTCCAAATCTTCTGTAACCCCCCTGCCTTGATCAATCCACTATCTTTCTCCACATCCTCTCCTTTACCACTCCTATCTGCTCTTCCTCCAAACCTTCTGTAACCCCTTGCATGCTAGTGGCTTCCAGCCTTGCTTGGGGTGATAAGCTTAAAAAAAAATAAAAATAATAAAAAACAACAAGATGAAACTGCATCTTCATAATAATGCTAATCACAGGTGAAATAATCAATTTTTAGTTTGTACAATTCATAGACTTATCCTGAAAATGGTTTTAGAAGCAAATAGATATTTGGGGTTGCATAAGAACAGTAGATGTCAAAGTTTTCTATAATGTAACAGATTTTGTTCAAACAAACAACTTTTATTTTAGCTGAGCTGCTCTTTAGCCTTCATCAGTTGCATTGACAGGATTCAATTGATTTTGTTTGTTTAATAGCATGTCAACTCCTCATGGGTCATTTAGTTCCAGAATTTAATTTTCTTAGGAGCTTGGATGTAATAAAAATGTTATTCTGCTTTCACAATTGAATACATGGTAGATGATACTCAGTTTTTGTGCATATACATGTTTATGTGAATATGATTACTAGAGGTAATGATATGTGTGTTTTATGTTGTAGTTTTGTTGAAGTTATATTTTGGAATACAGTTTGATTTAAGAAATTGTAAAATATTATATGGATGAATGACTTGAAAGAGTTTCATGTCAGTTGGTTGATTTTGTTTAACAGCATATCAATCTCTATGGTTTAAATGTATTGCTGGCATTTTTACTATAAAAATGAATTTTTATACTGGCATTTTTACTATAAAAATGAATTTTTATACTTTCATAGTGTTTTGTTTTTGTTTGGGAGGGTCTCACTATTTGCCCATAGCTGGGACCCTAACAGGTGCTACCACCCTGGGTCAGTGTGGACCTGGGAACAACAGCAATAAAGAGATGGTTGAATGCTCCTCAGAATCTCCAATCTCTCAATCAGTGGTGTTGCTGCCATATGTAGTTTATCGTCATACCCAGGAACTGTAGTGACAGGAAGCATCATTGAGAAGTAATGAAATTGGTCTATATCTCTGACGATGTGTCCTCAAGGACACATGACACAGTGGATAAGGACGTTGGTTAGATCCAGAGTTATTTCCCTTTAACTCAACTCTCCAAGTTTTGGTTCACCACTGCTGTGGCCTGGTATTGAACTCACAACTCTTTGGGTCTAGTCACTGGATCTCACTAACGTCTTTATTCACTGAGCCATGTTGTGTTAAAGGGAAATGAATGAGACATTTGGAAGAGGCATGGCATGTGCAACTAGAACAATCTACCCTGCTGGACAAAATAAAGGATTCAGTTTGAAATTCCAATCACCTGAAGAAGGCTGGAGCATACATCTGAAATGTTAATAGCATGTGTATATATGTGTGGGATGACGCAGATGAGTTCAAGTTCAAGGTTGGCCTCTTGTGTTCACTTTAACACTAATTCCCTTGAAAAAGACTTGAATGAAGTTATTCTCCCCCTCACCTATAGATTAAATAGCAAGACAAACAGTACACCCTAGACTTGTGTGGCAACCAATCTAAATTATAGAAAAAGCAACAGTAAATACTCTTTCCCAAAAGGATGTGGGGAGAGTCATGATTACTTCAAGAGACATGGCATTTTAGAGAAACAAAAGTATAGAAAGATCTATATCTTTCATAGATTACACAAAGGCATTTGATAAATATCTGTCTATATCTCTGAGATGAGGTATTATGATTACTTGCATTACTTACATTATTTAGACTGTTATCCTCATTTTCATTGCCATATTCACGTCTCGACCGTTGTATGCTCTGGCCTGCTGGAGAGTTTAGTTAAAGGGAAATAACTGAAGCATCTGGAAGTGGCTTGGCATGTGGAACTAGAACAGTTTACTCCGATGGACAAAATAAAGAATTCAGTTTGAAATTCCAATCACCTGAAGAAGGCTGGCGTGTACAACAGCCGAAATGTTGTGAATATGCCAATGAAGATCAGGATAACAGTCCAAATAAAGTATGAGAGAAAGAACACCTTGAAATGTTAGGAAAGCTTGATCAACATGAAAAGGATATTCAATCAATCAATTACCTCAATTAGGAATAAATAGCTTGCATAGGAACAAAGAATGAGTTAAATGTATTTATTTATTCATTTCACCCCAAGCAAGGTAATAAACCTACTGGGATACAAGGGATAATTGTAAGTGATAGAAACAATGAAAATGTTCTTGAGGAGAGGGAAGACAATAAAAGGCCATAATTCATGGATACAGATGATGATTGGCATTGCATTTAAAGTTTTGAAGATCAAAGTTCACTGGAAAGTAAGTCAGGAGTTTCACAAGTGCAAAATGAACTTAAGTTTACATCTAGCCACTTCAACTGTAAAATGAGACCTAACTGTCAATCTAGTAGAGCACTTAAATTCATAAAATCTAGGTATCATAGAGGAAAGTCTATCAAAACAAGTACCATGAAAGTATTTATAGAAAAAGCATAGGGAATCTACATTATGGCAGTGGGAGAGTAATTGGAACTGAGATGCCAGGTCAGGACCTATAACATTACAGATTCTTTGGATTTTATAAAGGATCTCTAAATATATAGCAGGAACACCAGACCAGATATGGCAACAATATTCAAAGCTCGGATAAATGGTAGCCTTATAAATATGTAAGATAGATTCTGGCAAAATACAATGAATCAACTTTCCTAGTAGTGGACCATGATTCAAAGAAATAGATAATGATGATTGGCATTGCATTTGAATTTTTAAAGATCATAGTTGTCAATCAAGAATCTGTAAGAGAGTTCCACAGGTGAGACGTACAAGAGAAGGTATTAGAACAGAAAGTCACATATTCTGGTTCAGTGGAAGAAACAGGCAAGCAATATAAAGATAAATAGTAAATGTTAACCGATATGACACAACGTTTCGGCCACCATACCCTCTGCACTTCTTCAGGCATTTGTCAATCCAGGTAACCTACAGAGAATTTTGAAATAAACCTTTTATTTAATCTGTTGGTGGTATACTCTTCTTGTTCTACTGTCCATGTCTCATCTATTTCTTATATAGTACTGCTCAGTTATTGCTAGCATAGTTTCCACTGGATCTGTGTACACACTGCCCAGCCCAAGGATTGAACTCATAATTACTGTGTGACCTAATTCCAACAATACTTTCAGGCTAGTTTCTTATGAAATGATGAGATGTAATTTAAACATTTTAAAAGGAAGAATCGGTAGCTGAGGATTGAATAAAGTGTTTGGTTTAAAATCCCAAGTGATAACAAGAATGGTGATAGATGCCTGGAAAACGCCAAAGGGTATAATGGCCCAGATATTCTAAGTATAACAACCAAAATAATCATGCTTGTCTGAATAAAAATGAAGATTCTTTATGTTAAACAAATTGAGGCTCACACCCAGACCATGCACAGATACTTTTACAATTAAATCATATATCCACTAGGGTACCAATTGTGCATGTACACACAAGTATATGCAGACACAAAATATATATGCACACACAATATTGTCATTGGATTTATCTTGTATCAAAGAATTTAATTCCTTCTTTGTTGTTCACTTCCTTCTTTGTTGTTCACTTCCTTTTTTGATGTTCACATACTTTTTTTGATGTTCACTTCCTTTTTTGCTGTTCACATACTTTTTTTGCTGTTCACTTCCTTTTTTGCTGTTCACATACTTTATTTGCTGTTCACTTCCTTTTTTGATGTTCACATACTTTTTTTGCTGTTCACTTCCTTTTTTGCTGTTCACATACTTTTTTTGCTGTTCACTTCCTTTTTTGATGTTCACATACTTTTTTTGATGTTCACTTCCTTTTTTGCTGTTCACATACTTTTTTTGCTGTTCACTTCCTTCTTTGTTGTTCACTTCCTTTTTTGATGATGGTACCCATTTCAACAAAACCTTCCATCATCTATTCCCCTATTGTCGTTTGGGCTTGCAAGAATTGGTTGAAGGTGAATGAAAATCAGTAATAGAAAATGCTGATGCTGTGAATTTGTTTCAAGTGGACCTCAACTTGCCAGGAAGTGACCCACACACTTGATTTCATGAACTTCCTCTACAGAAAATATGGTATGAGGCATGTAGAATCCAGTAATGAAATTGCAACACACTAACACAGACACTGTTATAATTTCAAGTGGCACCTTCTATAGCATGTCCGCCATGTGCAGTGCTCTTCATCCACTGGTTTAACTGCAAAAACCTCTTATAAGCATCATCCGTTTGTTCCACAAGTGCTTAGTTTAAGTCCTTGCCTTCAAACTTGCTGCCAAAGATGGCCCTACCAGAAATTTTAGAATACTCAATGGCATATATATATATATATATATATATAAACACACACACACATGTATGATATATTGAGTGCAAATTGTCATCTAAATTTTACAAAATTGAAAATAACAGACATCTCATTTTAACAGATATTATTGTGTGATTTTTGTAAATATATCTTGAAATACTAAAGTAAATTTATTCAAGAAAATCACCATTGGATTCAGCCTTCAACTTCAAATGTGCCCCACCCATAATAGTCTAGGGTGTTAGGTAACCAGATGTAAAGGGTGATGTGGTCACAGAAATTGTCTGACAGTCATGACTGGTTTCTCCTGCTTGTGTGGCAAGGTTCAGAGTCCTGTTGCTAGACATAGTGCTGCCCTATCTCCTCAAGGCAGTTGATGTAGACCTCCGTGTTGAGTCTGAGGCCCTCACCAACAAATTCAGAGATTTTTTTCTTATCAAAACAAATAGTGTGCTGCTGTACCTTTGTAATCAGCATTAGACTTATCCAATTCTTTTTGAATCCGCTGCACTGTCTTCATATTGACAACCAAACGCTCTAAAATGTTCGCATTGGAGCTTCCGGTGTGAATGCCAAGCAGTAGAGCATGCTGTTTCCAGATTTCTGGTGGAGTGAATTGTGCCACGGTGCTCTTTTTCTCATAGATGATGCTCAACTGACCCTACTATACAGTGCAGTTGACAAAATAAATAAAAAACACGAGCCAGCATAAAATTAAAAATATAAAATTGCGACAGTTTAACCATCGCACCTTGTGTATGTAGGATGCAATAAAGAAATATTTGATAATAATAAAATTAAATATATAAAAGCTTTAGATCTGAGGAAATTTAGAAAAAAAACAGACTGTAAAAATAAACAGAAACATCGTAAGCATAACGTCATATGGTTTAATTCACTTTTTAACCATAATGTTAAAATGAATACCGGAAGAATTTTCCTAAATTTAATTCATAAGCAATTTAACCAATCACCAACACACACACACACACACACACACACATACATACATACATACATATATATATATAAAATTGCATATATTTTGGCAACATGTTTTCATTAAGACATGTCTCATTAAATAAATCAGACAAGTTTTGTCTACTTATTTTTAATAGGATCCTCTCACAATTAAACAAATTTCTTAGCATCCCTATTAAAAGAAGAACGAAAATTACCATGTTGATTCATATTTATTTTATTCCGAGTACTTTCGACATTAGCACAATGTCATCATCAGGGTAAAAAAAAAATACACACACACACACTCGTGTGCGTGTGTTCTTTGAAATATGCTTGTCAGAAGAATCACCCTATAGTATCATGGTCCTCAGAATATAGACACCTTTAAACAGCAGTGCGTATCCGCTTAGACACCCCATCCCCTATGCATGTACACCTTACCTCATCTTCGTATACAGATACCCACTTTCAATAACATTCCAAAAACTCCTGTCTCTCCCCTCCACACATGCCTGCGTATGAACATTTCTTCCTTTTGTCCTCACCCCTCCTGCTCATTTTTGTAGCTGTATCATCAATTCACATTAATTGCGTTCACTATGACAGAAGCAGCGAGGCGTTGACACACTATAATAATTCTTCTCATTCAATCCTTGCAGCTTGTATTATATTCACGACATCATCTGTCAAAGAGTGCTGTTTTGGTAAGCGCTGTCATGGAACAAGAGGCTGCCAGAAAAGATGCAAATTGTGATGTGGGGGGAGGTAATAGTAGACGGCTGAAGATTGTTTGGAAACTTTCTCACATTGTTATTATTAAATCTGAATTTATTATCCGCGTTATGTCTGATCGCAGGAATTGTCTTTTCGAAATCCATTTTATAGTCATTTTAAAATTGACTATTACTATTATTATTTGTAGCCTGATTATATCCGAGCTATTTTAATGAAGACTCGTGTGTTATTTACATTGGAACTAATATCCTCATTTTGTGATTGTTATCACATCTCAGCCATTGTTTACACCAGCATCTGTAATAATGACATCTGACAGCAGGGTGTCAACAGCAGCTTTAAATGAGCTGCAGTGAATGCAGTCATGTGTGAGTGGCAGCAGCAGATGGCAACCTTATATTTAAGGCACCAAGTTCTAGATTCAGGATTGTCCCACAGGACAACAGTCTAATAGATTCAAGCATTGCTTTATGCATTCAATGGCAAATTAATAATGAGTTCAACTCTTAGGCTGAATAATACAGACTTTGATTCAGTCAAAATAACAAGACAATTGGTTGCTTTTGTTCAGCAGTATATCAACATCTCTATGGGTTATTTAATGCTGGAATCTAAATATTTTCTATGCAATATTATTTACTTGCATTATTCAAACTGTTCATTGCCATATTCACATTTTCAGCTGTTGTATGCTCCGGCCTTTTTCAACTGATTGGAATTTTGAACCAAACTTTTTATTTCGTCCACCGGGGTAAATTATTCTAGTTCCATGTACCATACCTCTTCCGGATGTCTCAGTTATTTCCCTTTAACTCAACTCTCCAAGTTTCTGTGGGCTGGGATTGAACTCACAATTCTTTGGATCTAGTCACTGGATCACTCTTTGAGGACATCTGAGTATGAATTTTTAGGATTTATGAATCTAATGTTCCATCTCCATTTTTATTTTTTATAAGTGCTCATATTGCAATTTTTTTCTGTTATTCCAATTTTTTTTTTTTTTAGATAATAATGGTTATATGGTCAAAGCAAGTTTTGGTTTAGTGATTGATTTGCTTTCTCTGACTTATCAACCCTTTGCAGGTTATTTAAAGCTATGAAATATTTTTAGATTGTAAGAATTTTTTGAAGTAGCTAATGATGATTTAGTGATACAAGCCTTACTAATTAACCCATAGATGGGGGAGAAGAGATAGATTTTTAACTGCATAAATAAATATGACAAACAAAATGCGAATTGGTATTTGGTTCTCTGATAAACAATTCCAAGCCATTAATCCTTACACCACCTGCACATCCAAGCGTACAGCACCTGGCATTCCTTAACGGTCACCTATGTAGGCACTGACCAGGTTCAGCATTGATTAATTTGAGCGATCGTATGAGAACCAATATAACAAGACATCTCTAGACATGAGAAGTGGAAACGAAGTGAGCAATAACTAAGAACTAGATCAGACATCCGTAGACATGGACAGTGGAAAAAGAACAGTCTACCTCCCTGTTGATTAAATAAAGGGTTCACTTCAAAATTCTATGAAGGTTATTTGGTTAAACAGACCATAGAGCACAATGGTCAAAATAACAACAACAAAGATGAGGATATTATTCCAACTGTAAATAACACCTCATCCCAGAAATTCAAGCAATTATATATTGTTTTTAATTAGGAATACAAAAGAATACCATGGTCAGAACATGTGAGCAATTGGAAAGTAATGCCTGGTTGTTTGTATGTTGGGTTGTCCCTTTTGCTAACTACAAATTGGGAATAACAAACTCAAACTAGTAAAACAATTTAAATATCTGGGAACTGCTTAAACGGACAACAGAAAGTGTGATAATTAAATCTGAAGGTGATAGCAAAAAATACCTTCTAAGCAATGTATTAAGAAATAGGAAACTTTCATGAGAAACAAAGAAAAGAGTACTGAAATGTTATGTAATATCAATCCTCCTATATGGGAGTGAATGAACAAGAGACATTAAGTAACAGAAATGTGGTTCTACAGAAGGATACTGAGAATGCCATATACTGAAAATGAAGTTTTAGAGAAAATGGAAACAAAAAGCACACTTAGATTTAACATCAGAAACAGTTGAAATTTCCAGAGCATATAATGAGGAAAGGGGGTTTAACAAATTTATATGTCACAGGACATATAAAAGGGATAGAGGCTTGTGTAAATGGATGGCACAACAGTGTTTAGGAAAGATTTAAAAAAAGACAATATTTATTAAGAGCTACAAAGGACAGGAAATTGTGGAGGGCCATGATCACCAAATCTTAAAGAGACATGGTACATAGAAAAAGAAGAATGAGATTGTGAAAATAGATGGCAGAACAGGGTTTAGGAGAGATAACAAAAAGACAAAATTTATTAAAGGCTACAAAGGACAGGAAATTGTGGAGAGCCATGATCACCGACATCTCAAATGGACAATGCACATAGAAGTAGAAAGAAAATAGTAAGTAAAGGAAACTGATAATTACAATCTGAAACCTGGTCAAAATTTTTGTAACACTTAATGAGGGCCTGGAGAAAGTAACACTAACAAGGACATAATGAAGAGGAAAATTACTTATTTCACAAGTTTGTTTCTGTTATACATTTACACAGTGGAATGATAAAGCATTAAATGCAGTGTAAAGTAACAAAAAAAGAGAAAATTGTGGAGAGCCATGATCACCTACATCGTAAATGGATTTGGCAACTAGGAGGAATTGTCATATATTTTAATAACAAGATACTTCAACTGAATCCTTAATGCTTAAAAACTTTTAACATTCTTAACAAATTAAAATTATTTAGGTGTTAAAGATGTTTTCCAAAAGCTAAGCAAAGTATAAAGAAACTGGAAAATTTTTTTTTGAAATAAAGAAGTGTTGAACTGCTATGTAATATCAATCTTCCAATATGACAGGGAATGCTGCACAGTTTCCTCACAAATGAAGAGAAGACTTGAGTTAAGAGAAATGTGGTTCTACAGAAGGATGCTGAGAATATGGAGTGCGTAAGCAACAAAGAAGCCTTAAGGAAAACGGAAACAAAAAAGATACTTATACTCAGAAATAAGACAGAAACAGATTGGAATTTCTTGGATACATAATGAGGTAGGAGGGCTTGGAGAATGTGATATGCACAGGAAATATCTAAGGCAAAAGAGACGAATCCGGATTGGGACGAACTAACATTTGAAAAGAGATACATTGAAAGACTTTTGATAAAAACCAAAAAATAACTGCTATCAATATCATAGTAATATTTACCATTTCCTTATAAAGAAACATTCAGCATTCTTTCACCAAGCAGCCAATGCTACTTTCTGTTGAAATTTATAAAATCTTTCTATTGAAAACTTTTTCTGGAAAATAGGTTTCTCAAGTCCAGGAACAGTTGTTGTTCTTTTCTCAGGTAGTGAATCTACTTGGATCTTCCAATATCTCACCACTGTTTTATATTTCTTCCTAAACATTTGTCTGAAGTAAGTAACAATGTTACAATTTGAATAGTCGTTTCTTCACCATAAAAAGGTGGTGTACGAGACATCTGGAACAGCTGATGAGAAACCTTGCAAGACATTTGTTGGTTGGGGTTGTTTTACAGCATATCAACCTCAATGGGTTATTTAATGCTGATAATTTTTTTTTCAGAAATGTATTGCTGGTAATAATTTTTTTTCTCCAAAAATTCATTGCTGGTATTTTTACAAAAATGTATTACTGGTATTAAAACCTATTTTTACACTTTCATAGTGTTTTAACCCCAGTTTGGGGGTTAACTATTTGCCCATAGCTGGGATCCTGGCAGGTGGTACCACCCTGGGTCAGGGTGGATCTGAAAACATCAGCAATTAAGAGGTAGTTTCATGCTGCTCAGAACCTGATCAGAGGCCTTGCAGTCGGATGAAGTTTATTGTCTTGAAGCAGTTAAGCAGATATTTTGTAAGAGGTTACTTTGTCCGAAAACAGCTTAGGAGATATTTCCATATCCTGACTATCAACATCCGTATTCACCATCATTATATCTAATAATATGAGAAATAATAACAATACTAATAATATAGGGAGCTGACAATGTGTTAATTGTTATTAGTGAATTTGTTCTTTCAGGCTTTAGATAAGAATGGCAAGGCTTGGGCTGTGGCTTTAGATATCTTGAAGATGTTTGAGACACTGACCTTCTCCACAAGCTCAAGGGCTATGTTATCTCTGGCTTACTATGTGGCTTAATCCAATCATTCTTAATAAATCTTGTAATGAAGGTCATATTGAATAACCATATTTCTTGATCTTTTTGCATTAATGCGAGTGTCCTCCAGGGCACTATGCTTTACATCAATGACCTTTTTGATTTCATCAGTTCCAAATTCAGTATTTATGCTTGTGATACTACTAAGACAGGAATAATTAGTTGTAAGTTTGATAGCTCTGACAAAGTAAAACTGGTAACTGCTTTCCAAAATGACCATCAATCAGTTGTTAACTAGAGCAAGGAATGGCTTGTTAATTTTAACACCTCCAAAAAGCAACTGCTATCCTTTAATCAACATAGGTTTTGGTTTGGTTTGTTTTATGGCATATCAACCTGAATGGGTCATTTAATGCCAAAAAAGAATTTTTATTTCTGGTAATATTTTTTCTTCAAGAATGTATAGCTGGTAACATCTTTTTTCCACAAAAATGTATAGCTGCTAATATTATTTTTCCAAAATGTATAGCTGGCAATATTATTTTTTTCCAAAAACATATAGCTGGTAATATTATTTTTTCTAAAAATGTATAGCTGGTAACACTATTCTTTCAAAAAAAAATATAGCCGGTAATATTTTTCCAAAAATGTATTATCAGAGGCCCTGCTGTTGGACGTAGTTTATCGTCTTACCCAGGGCGCGGATGCAGTTTATCGTCTTACCCAGGGCGCGGATGCAGTTTATCGTCTTACCCAGGGCGCGGATGCAGTTTATCGTCTTACCCAGGGCGCGGATGCAGTTTATCGTCTTACCCAGGGCGCGGATGCAGTTTATCGTCTTACCCAGGGCGCGGATGCAGTTTATCGTCTTACCCAGGGCGCGGATGCAGTTTATCGTCTTACCCATAGGGAACCTTTTACTTGTCTTAATCGAGCATGGCTGATGCTAACATTTCAGGAGAGCAACTTATTGAGCTTTGTTGGCCTCACGTTTTCCACGGGCAGGAAGTGAAATGATTAGATTGAATCAATTGCTTGATCTACTGCTCAGCAAAATTAGTTCACTGCACCATGCCAGAAAATTTTTCTCATCTGTATCCATCTTGCACATTTATAAATCTACCATTCATTCATGCATTGGATACTGCTTCCATATCTGGTGCTCCTGCTGTATATCTCAAGATTCTTGACAAAATGCAAAGCATGGTCTGTAACATTATGAGTCCTAACCTGGCATCTTCAATCACATTCTCACCACCATGATGTAACTTCCTTCTGCAGTTTCTATAAATATTCTCATGAGCTCTCGTCTTTGGTACCTAGACTGTATGAATTTAAGCAACTGGTTGGCAACTAGGTCTTATCATTTTATTGTTGAATTAGAATGTAACTTATGGTTACATCTAGCTAATTATTTCTTTTCTCACACTTTTCACCTGTGGAACTCCTTTCTGATTTCTTGTTTCTCTGCCACCAACAAAATCTTCAAAAATTTATATGCAACATTAATTGCAATCTTCTGCCTTCAAAAATTGTTTTTTTTTATTGTTCTTACTCCTCATTAAGTCTTTTCATTCTTTTTCACTCCCAGTTATGCCTTGGCATTATCGCATCACTTGGAGGGGGTGAAATGATTACTAAATAAAATTTAATGACAACATGGAGAGATAATAATATTAATAACAACAATATAGAGATGATGATGATGATGATAATTATATTAATAATATAGAGGTCATTTCCCCTCACTAATGTCTTACAATTCCCTTTCACTCCCAGTAACTCCTTGCATCTTACTGGCATTATTATCTTGCTTTGGATGACATGCTTAAAATAAATAAATAAAACTAATGATATTAATAATATGGAAATAATAATAATATATAAAGATATAATAATAATGATGATGGTAATATTAATAATATAAAGAAATAATAATGATGATGGTAATATTAATAATATAAAGAAATAATAATGATGGTAATATTAATAATATAAAGAAATAATAATGATGGTAATATTAATAATATAAAGAAATAATAATGATGGTAATATTAATAATATAAAGAAATAATAATAATGGTAATATTAATAATATAAAGAAATAATAATGATGATGGTAATATTAATAATATAAAGATATAATAATGATAATATAAAATAAAGATATAATATTAATAATATAAAGATATAATAATAATGATAATATAAAGATATAATGATAATATTAATAATGTAGAGATAATAATAATGATGACATTATTAACAAAGATAATAATAGTAATAATATAAAAATATAATAATGTAAAGATATAATAACATAATAAATAAAGACAATAATAATATCAATAATATAGAGATGATTATATCTGTAATATAAAGATATGATAATATTAATATAGAGGTGGCATAGACAATCTTTTGATGTAGAGATTAAATAAGTTCATGAGTGAAGGTCTATAAAAAAAATAAATAAATAAACCCTCTATGCCCTGATTGGACAGAGAAAGGCTTTGGTGTTCTTTGTTGTAAGGGTTACTTTTTTATTTTTTTTTATAAGTCGATCACTGAGAAATAAATAATACATTTTGCAATCATGTATTCTCAAGAAACCGTATTATTCAATTACTTCAAACTGTAACAAAGTAAAATTATAATGAAAAAAAAAAAAAATTATAGTCACAGCTAAAATACTCGAGAAAGATGAAAAGGCAATTAAGACTACACTCTTATAATACGAACGTAATGTACTTTCTTTTTTCCGCTTGTGTTGTTCTCTTCTTTTTTTCAATTATTTAATATTGATATGTTCATTTTGCTTTCTGCATTTCTCCCTTTTCTCTACTTTCTTCTCTCATTCACTGTGTGACTGCCGACTCAAGAAGAGAAATCAGGAAGGTGAGTTCGAATGCAAGTCAAGTTTACATTCATTTTTGCTCAAATACCCTATTCTTCCCCTAGCTATGGATTAAATAACCAAGATAACAGTAATCTCTTGCTTTGAGGAAGCAACCAATCTAAAAGGAAAACTGAATTTAAACCCATCCTGAAAAGGGATAAGCTTCATCTGACTAATCTTGTCCTAGACGCACCATTTCTCATAAGGCTGTTATACATTCAGTGCTACTATAGTCCTAATGACGTGATATATGATTTCTCTCATTCTGTTTTTCTTTGTCATTTTCTTTCCTTTTATGACATTTTCGTTCCTTCTGGGTTGATGGCAAATCAGGTTGAGACACTGGTTCTTGTATGACCACCAAAGTTAACCAACGTTGAGCCTGGTCAGCACCTAGATGAGTGACTGCTTGGAAATGTCAGGTATTATAAGCTTGGATGTGCGAGTTGTATAAAGGCCTTACAGCCATATCACGTTCAAACACTGGTTCTTGTACAATATCTGATGTTAAGCAACGTCAAGACTGGTCAGTACCTAGATGGGTGACCGCTTGGGAATGCCAGGTATTGTAAGCTTGGATGTGTGAATAGTATAAAGGCCTTACAGCCGTATCATGTTGAAACACTGGTTCTCCTATGATCACCAAAGTTAAGCAACATTGAGCCTAGTCAATAGGTAGATGGGTGACTGCTTGGGAAAACCAGATGCTGTAAGCTTGGATATGGGGGTGGTGTAATGGATAATTGGAATTTGGAAAGCTGAGTTCCAATTCCAGTCAGGTTTGTTATATTCACTTACAGGCAAATGCTATAGAGAAAGGTATGAATCTACCTCTTCTTTCCTCCCAGCTATGGGTTAATAAGTAGGACTTGTACTGGTAAAATCCTTATCTCCCAAATATGCTTACAATCTGAAAAAATTTTCTGGCTTTAAATAACCTGCAAAAGGCTGATAAGCTGTAAAAAAATAAATCAATGAATTTTTTTTTTCCTTTTAATTTTATCTGATGCCCCCCTTTTTGCATGTTCCTCTATGTATGGTGTATTCTGGATTGAAAAAAAAATCTCTGGGGTCTCTGCATTTCATATATTTAGGCACATTTAGTAATTTTCCTGCACACAAAGGTAATTAAAGGAAACGTATTTCTAAATAAGGAAAGTCATTATCAATTTTTAACAAGTACTTTCATCACAACAACTTAAACTATCAATCTCTAGACATAAGTAAGCAGCAAAGATCAGAAATAAAAAAAAAATTAAAAAAACTTTCAGTGAGGTTTGAACTCAAATCCTCTTGTCTCAGGATGCCCATTTTTTTCCATAATGACTACCACTTGAACAACAAAAGCATTACAGTCAACAGATCAAATCATTCTATATTTTTTCCCATTTGAAATTTTTATATACACCATTAGTATTTTCCTTTTAAGTGTTGTATCCCATCAAGACAAAGGTGATCATGCCTCTCCACATCTTCTTATCCTCTAAGCAATGTTTGTTCCCCTTACTACACTTCCTAGTCCCTATTCTGCCATCCATTTACACAAGCACTTGTGTTTCTCTCTACCTCTCTTATCTTCAATAGGCCATGTGGGTGTTAAATTCTCCAAGAGCTACTTCCTCATTATATGTCCAAGAAATTTTAGTTTATCTTTTTCTGAGTTTAGGTAAAAGTGACTTTTTATTCCTTTATTCCTTAAAACTTCTTCATTGCTTGCATGCTCTATGCACGGAATTCTCAGCATCCTTCTGTAGAACAATATCTGTTTCCTCTTCCTTTGTAAGGAAATTGTCCAGCAGTGGATATTACATAATTGTTCAGTGCTCTTTTCTTTTTTCCCTAAAGAAATGTTCTGCTTTCCACATACATTTTCAGTTTTAGAATGGCATTTTTTGATACTTCAGATTTTTGCACATATTTTTGTCATAAGTTTACATAATTGTTTGATTTGCATGTCTCCAGTGTATAGCAGGCAATTTGAGCTGACCTTCTTCTTCTGATAAAGAAAACAATGGTAAGGATAGCAGTCAAAAAGAATCAATGTATAATAGTAAGATAAGGAAACTGGTCCAAAAGAATCAATGTATAATAGTAAGAACACTTCCTCTCCAAACATTGTGATAAAGACAACAAAGATAAGGAAACTGGTCCAAAAGAATCAATGTATAATAGTAAGAACACTTCCTCTCCAAACATTGTGATAAAGACAACAAAGATAAGGAAACTGGTCCAAAAGAATCAATGTATAATAGTAAGAACACTTCCTCTCCAAACATTGTGATAAAGACAACAAAGATAAGGAAACTGGTCCAAAAGAATCAATGTATAATAGTAAGAACACTTCCTCTCCATACATTGTGATAAAGACAACAAAGATAAGGAAACTGGTCCAAAAGAATCAATGTATAATAGTAAGAACACTTCCTCTCCAAACATTGTGATAAAAACAACAAAGATAAGGAAACTGGTCCAAAAGAATCAATATCTAATGGTAACAAACCTTCATTTTTGTTATTCAAATGAAATCTTTTCTATAATGAAGGCAAAAGTATAAACACAAATTATTTAAAGAAAAGAAATCAATCTGACTGACTGGCAAAAATGTGTTTCAAATTCCTTTTGCAGCTGCAGAGAGAAATGAGCATAAGTTTTCTATAATGACGGGGATGGGAGGTGCAGTCAGTGTGGAAAGGGACACAGTTACAAGTAGCCATGTCAATAACCCTAAATGAAGATATTTGCTTTGTTAATTAATCTGAACATTTATAATGAATACCTTACCAACCCAAGTTGATGAGAATTAAAAGAATAATATAACAATCCCAAATTGTTAATTAACTTTCCATTTATTTATTTTCAAGAGGTTTTCATATTTCCAATTCTAATTAGGCAAATTTCTCTTTCACTGAATGAATAGAAATCTGTGTAAATCCTGATAGGTATCTAATGAACAGAATTAACACACAGATAGATATGAATAGAAGGAAAATAGAATCATACAAACTGAGAAAGATCAGGATGTGGCAGGGATAAGTTCTAAGACTGACCCACTTCCCCAAACTCAATATTTTAATAACTAAACATTAAAATAGTAAGTTGGGCTGTGAATTTTTCAGTACTCCCTGATAGATACAGACTGTAACAGACAAATAGGATTGTACAGGAATAAATATATACATTCACTTTTATTTCTCTCTTTTCCATATATATATATATATATATATATTTATTTGATTATATGTATATATTTGTGTGCATGTGATTGACTGAGATATATATATATATATATATATATATATATATATATATTTTACACACGCGTGCCATCAGTAATTACTGAGGGTAGGCAGCTTGTGATCTTTATGTAGTAAATCTACAAAAAAACTCAAATATTTTGCATTTTATGCATAATAGAGTACCCTTCATAATTTATGTTGGATTACATGCATATTGTGCCACAGGAAGAAAATGGAGCTGCTGTTCTATTTTATTCAGGGAAGGCACTTCCTACCTAGACCACACATCCCTTATATATATATATATATATATATATATATATATATATATATATATAATCAAAGTAAACTATTGAATCAAAGAAATGAATAGTTTTAAAATGTCGGCATAAGAATAGAATCAAATTTCCATAAAGATTTTACTTTATTAGCTACGATATTTCTCTAACTTGTCAAATGTGTAACTAATTCTAATTTTTACACCACTTTGTCCCCTGTTTTAAGAACTCTCTTTCCTTTCTTTCCTGTTATATTAAAGTACTTCTGACTGTAACATTGTCAAGAATGGATGCTAACAGTAGGGTAGAAAGATTTCTTTGACTCAATTCTAACATGTTGGAATTAGAGCTGGAATCAACACAAATTTTCTGTGAGAAAAAGAGCACCATGACACAATTCACTCCGCCAAAGATTTGGAAACAGCATGATGCACTGGCTGGCATTCACTCCAGAAGCTCCAATATGAACATTTCAGAGTGTTTGGGTGCCACTCTGAGGACAGTGCAGAGGATTCAGAAAGAGTTAGATGAGTCTAATGGTGATTACGAAGGTATGGTAGCTCAGAAAACTCACTCAGATCTTCTTTTGTTGGTGAGGGATTCAGGTGCTTTGAGGAGAGTGCTGCCCTGTGGGTCAAGAGGGTGGCTGATGGAAGCCCCTATGTCTGGCAACAGGATTCTGAACCATGCCACACAAGCTGGAGAACCCAGTCAAAGCTGTCAGACAATTTTTGCGACCACCTCACCCCTTACATCCGGCCACCTATCTCCACAGACTGCAATCTCCTTGATTATTATGTGTGAGGCGAAGTTGAGCAAGAGACCAACAAAACTCCTTGTAACACCAAAGATTAACTGAAGGTAATGATTGTCATCATTCACCAACTTCAACATGGAGATACCATGCAGAAGAGTTGCAAGAGATTCCAAAGTCGTCTGCAAGCCATGGTTGAAGCCAATGGCGATTTTACTGTCGGTTGTCTTTCAGCACTACGTCTAGTCTCACCGAAGCCTAGAAGAGCAGTAGTCCGCCACGACCACTCGCCTCGTTTTTTAACAGGTAGCGTTGTTCCCTTATGCAAATAAGCCTGCTGCATAAAAATGGCAGTAGGCGTACGCACGCGCGACCAACTCTCAGAGAATGGTTCAACAAGCGAGGCAGCGAATTCATTTTGTTCCTGGTAAGTCACTGTCACGTCTATTACATTTACTCTTTAGTATTTCAAGATATTTTGGTAATTTTGGTAAATATATCTGTTAAAATAAGTTGTTAGTGTTATTTCCATTTTTGTGTAATTTAGACAGCAATTTATCCACTGTACCCTGTGTATAAATTTGGGCTCTAGAACATAAATCATGATATATATCTTTATAAACATAATTGACATATAGGAACAGAATTAAATAGATTGATATGAACAAGTTGTTTGTTTTGTTTTACAGCATGGCAACTTCAATGGATTATTTAATACTGACAAAATTTTTTATTGTTGGTTATGTTTTTTCAAAAAAATGTATTGCTGGCAATGATTTTTCTTTTCAAAACTGTATTGCTAGAAATTTTTTTTTCTTTTTTTTTTTTCACATCAAAGATCTATTGCCGCTAATATTGTTTTAAAAAAAATGTATTGCTGGCAATGATTTTTTTTTTTCAAAACTGTATTGCTAGCAATTTTTTTTTTCTTTTTTTTTCACATCAAAAATCTATTGCCGCTAATATTGTTTTAAAAAAATGTATTGCTGGCAATGATTTTTTTTTCAAAACTGTATTGCTAGCAATTTTTATTTTCACATCAAAAATCTATTGCCGCTAATATTGTTTTAAAAAAAATGTATTGCTGGCAATGATTTTTTTTTTTCAAAACTATTGCTAGCAATTTTTTTTTTCTTTTTTTTTCACATCAAAAATCTATTGCCGCTAATATTGTTTTAAAAAAATGTATTGCTGGCAATGATTTTTCTTTTCAAAACTGTATTGCTGGTAATAATTTTTTACAAAAATGTATTTCTGGTATTAAAACCTATTTTTACACTTTCAGTGTTTTGACACTAGGGGTTAACTATTTGCCTATAGCTGGGAACCTAACAGGTGCTACCACCCCCGGGTCAAGGTGGACCAGGGAATACCAGCCATTAAGAGAGTGGTTCCATGCTCTTCAAAACCTCCTGATCAAAGGCCTGGCTGTCGGACATAGTTTATCCTCATACCCAGGGGATGGTGAACAAGTTGAGGTTGATTTCATGGCTACTTACCAAATCTCAGTATTTTAATATCATCAGAATACTGAATGTGCAAAATGTATTAAGCTGAAAACTTTTCAGCACTTCCTTAGAGATCAATACTATATATGCCATATATAGAAAAACAGTATGACAAAATAGAAAAAAAATTACTTCAACCTTCTTGGACATCATGTTACACCGAGATGGCAACAGCTTAAAACTTAGTGTCCACCAAAAATCAACCAATAAAAATAACCTAATAAACTTCTTGTCCCATCATAACAACAAAATAAAATCCAGAAGGATCAATGGATTCTACTTAGGAGCACTCAGAATTTGCAGCCCTCAATATTTACATCAAGATTCTTCAATACCCTAACCATTTCATATTCAATGCGAATCAAGAGGTTCATAAAATATTCCAAAATTAAACAGCTGTCCTTCCTGACAAACTCAACGAATCAAAAAAATATATTATTCTACCGACTAAATCTATCACAACTACAACTGAAAAGAATTTATCTAAACTCAACATAAAATTTATCACAACTACATCTAAAACAATCAAAGACTTAATCAATAAAAATAAAACAACCAGCCAAAACTTGGAGGAATTTACTCTATCAAATGCAGGAATTGCCAGAATGAATATATTGGAGAAACTGCAAGAAGTTTAAACAAAAGACTATATGAACATAAAAGGGACATTTAAAAAAATAACAGACAAAATGCATTAGTTGTAAACCGTAACGAAACTGACCACAATTTTGAGATGGAGAATGCTACTGAATCCACTGAAATGAAAATGTCTGGAAAATGCCTCGATTGCTAGTTCGGCCACATTTGCCTGAAGGCTCTTACAATATATCAGCATTTTTGATAGATTTTTTGTTGGCACAATATGGGATAGTCAGAGACAAAGGTGATAGAGAGAAAAAGGATACAGATGAATTTGGCTAGGCTGAAAAAAATATTCTTTCAAAAATTTTGAAACTACCAGCATCACTCATTTTGTGCAGAGGTGGCAACATCAACAAAGCACAGTTCGATGAAATCGTAAGAGATATAACGCATCACAAAAACTTTTTCCCAGTTTGTTATACTATTTTTCTAAATACTGTTCCTTTATATATAAAATTATACAAAATTATATATATCGTTACATCATGTCATATATATATATATATAAAAATAATAATAATAGCTAGCTAGCCATGCATATTTGAGGATACCCATCTGCTAGGGTAACCAGCCAATCCCCTATTGCAGATATAAGATGAAGATATTATTTGCATTATAGAGAATGCACCTTGAGTTTTGTTCACAACAGCAGGCTTTTCAGAATGTTCTGGTACTGTAAGGGTTATCAGCACAGAAAATAGAATTGGCAGTGCCCTCTCATTGTACCCTAACCCTGCCGATTTCAAGTGCCAATATTGCTTTCATTTGTACACGAATGGCCTTGGTAAAGACATGAATCCTCTCAGTGTGTGTAAATTGCTCTCTCGAGTAATTTGTAACACATTTATTTATCATGTCTCAGTTGTGTGTCTGTCTTTGGGCAGAGTGCACTCAGGGGTGCCTCCATCAAAGGGCAGAGACACAACTGAGATGCCCAGCCCTGGCGAACAGCTACCTGAGGCAGTGCCCTCTCATTGTACCAGAGAGAGGGATCGCTGCTCACACAGAGGCCAGTGCAACTGACAGTTGCAGGGGGCTGCAGGCAATTTTTGTTCCTAGCCTGAGTGTACGTGCTCGGGTTGCCCACATTAAACCGATCTTGTGTCACAACCTGACCTCATGTGGGGGTTGAGTAAATACAAAAAAAGGCATGAATCCACTCTTTTCTCTCTAGCCATGGACTCAATAGCAGAGTAGACTAGCTTCTCTTGCCATGGTTGGCAGCCAGTCAAGGAGGAAAAAAACTAAGTTCAAAAGCCATTCTGTTATTTTCCTAATAAAGAAATAAAGGAAACGGTGGAGAATAATGATCATCATTTTCCTTAGTCACTCTTTATATATAAAGAAATTTTTTATTACGTTATACATTATATAACTTTATATATAAAAGAATATAAACAACTGAAAAGTTGCAAATTTAAAAAAATTGGATACACACACCATAAAAAGAATTAGATGTTTACCTTATTCACTACACAGGTTTCAACTACAAGGTATCATCATCAGCTTCTGAGACTCTACCTGATGACACCCTGCAGTTGAAAACCCGAGTAGTGAATAAAGTATTAATCTGCTCTACATAATCCATTCAGACAGTGTATTGAGCACTTTTTTTAAATATGCATTTTTGGCCTGGAAATGTTGTTATAACTATAACATTTATAGACTCCAAAAAAAGCCCTCTTGAACTAGAGATTGGAAATTATGAGCCATTGCGTACATACAAAAAATTTCCTTTTTGAGTTCATTTGAAGTGGGATGAAAAGAATGTGTGTATATTTCATTTAATCCCCCACATTTCCGATAGACTTATTTTCCTCCATTCTCCTCCTCACCTTCTACCACACCTCACATCAAGTGATTATTCATTCATTTTATTTTTAAATACAGTGTTCATAAATTTTTAATTTTTAAAAAGAATAAAGGAAATCAATTTGCCAAAATCATCTGAAGATACCAAAAAGTTGAAACCAAGGTGTCAGAATGAGCTGATTTCCTAATTTTCCATTATATATATATATATATATATATATATATATATATATATATAAGGTTAAGATGGAATCTCAAGCCTTGAATGGCAACTTTCCTACAGATGTTGTCAGAATAAAAACACTTGGTGTACTTGGACTACCGTGAGTGTCTGAGTTGGGTATCAGGAAGAACATCCAGCCTTGTAAAATCTTGCCTCAGATTATGACAAATCATCTGTCAAGCAGGCCCCACCTTGCCTTATATGAGATTAATCCCAGTCCTGTCTCAACAAAAAAAAAGAAACACTGCTATGTATGTATGTACTAATTGTCCACACATTATAAGGCCCAAGAGCAACTTAAGGTAAAGCGTTACTGAATAAGGTTTTTGTATGAATGAGAGGAGGAGGAGGTGATAAGAAGTGCAGATTATGAGGATATACAGGATAGATAACAGTTGACGCCTAGACTTGAAGAGGTTAAGATTGTAGCAATTGGGAAACCATCCTCTCGGGAGTCTGAGGCCCTTGAAGAAGTTTTATGACGAGAACTTCTTCCTTACTAATGGAATACAAAAGGAATTGCTCCAGTGTATATGACATGATGAGTCTTCGCTGTTAAGGTCTGTACTCAGTCAGTTATGTGCCACGTGTGATACATGCTTAGGCGATCATGTATCTTTTGATACAAGACTGACAAGGCAGATTTTTTTCCTGCAGTAGGTTGCCATGTCTTTCTGCAGTAGACCAGTTGCCATCCAAAGCTATAGAACCTGGTCTGTCCTGCTATTTACCCATAGCTGGGGGGAGAAGAGAATTCATACCTTTCCCAATGGTATTAGCACGTAAGTGAATGTAGTGGATTCGACTGGAATTCGAACACTGCTCTCCAATTCCTCATTCTGAGCCACTATCCATTACTCCACCATGCCTCCAAGATTTAATGTTACTCACCAGAACATTCATGAGTATATTAAAATAGTGATTGCATTTGGGAAGGAAGATTATGTAGCCCCATTCTTTGAACTAAGGATGGATATCCAACCTTTAAAAACTAACCTAGTTTTTACCAAAAACACATCAACCAAAATCTTAAAAAAAAAAAAAAAAAAAATTTTGGTTAGTCTATCAATTTGAGAAGTCATTAACATTCCAAGATTGTATTTCATATTTAAGAAAATAGAAAGACAAAAACTAAATTATACACTTGAAGACGGCTGTAGAATGAATTGAGCAAAACTTTGTGGGAACAAGATCAGCATAAAAAGAATTCAATTAGCCAAAGCTTTGAAAGATGACAAAAGTGAAGTACCAGAATATATCCAAGAAAAAACTGATTTTGATTTGTTTTACGGCATTTCAACCTCAATGGGTTATTTAATGACAAAATTTTTATTGCTGGTAATATTCTGTTTTTTTTTCAAAAATGTATTAATGGTAATATTTTTTTCCTTCAAAAATCTATTTCTGGTAATATTTTTCTTCAAAAATGTATTGCTGGTAATATTTCTTTTTTCAAAAATGTATTGTAGGTAATAATTTTTTACAAAGTATTTCTGGTATTAAAACCTATTTTTCATATTTTCATAGTGTTTTTACCCCAGTTTGTAGGTTAACTATTTGCCCATAGCTGGGACCCTAACAGGTGCTACCACCCCGGGTCAGGCTGGACCTGGGAACACCAGCAATTAAGAGGTGGTTCCATGCTCTTCAAAACCTCCTGGTCAGAGGCCTTGCTGTTGGACATGCCCAGGACGGAAGAAAAAACTGGGCAAAAACAAGATGAGAACAGTGTCTATAATGAAAGTTTATAATCAAAGAAAAATTTTTGTTCATTCTAAAAGATTTATGTCCATAAAACACTCATCACAAAGATAATCATGATTATGGTTTTCAATGCCCAAAGAAGATTCATCCATCAGTGGATCTGGATGGACTTTCAAAACCGACTTGTGTAGAGAGAAATTACAGTTGAAAAATGGTTGCACTAATGTTATCCCACTCTCTTCAGCCTAGAAAGTCTTTATCCAGTGGCACAAGGAATCATTACAACTGGAGACTACCAGGATACATTGGTTGTTTGGGGTTTTATGGCATATCAACCACTATGGGTTATTTAATGCCAGATCCAGTATTTACTAGATATATCAAAAACGTATTGCTGGCAAACATCATTGTTTCAAAAAAAGTGTAGTTGGCAACATCATTGTTTCAATGTGCTGGAAAAGACCTGGAAGTTCACTATTTTCCCATAGCTAGGACCCCAACAGGTGCTACCACCCCAGGTCAGGGTGGACCTGGGAACACCAGCAATTAAGAACCAGGATACAGTAGATCAAAATATGTCATGTCTGACACACTCCACCGCACTTTGCTGACCCCACCATCATGGCTGTTGTATCTGTCGGAGATCTCATCCACCAGGAATGAGTCTTCACATACAATATGACTGTCAGATCTGAAATTATTGAGGGTTTCATCCAGTCAACTGCCCTCATCTGTTTACAGAATTGTGGTCACTGTTGCATGCAAACAGCTATTTGGAGCCACAGGTGATAGTTGGGCAGTGGCTGGAAACCAACGCAGATGAACTACTATCAAAAGAGTACGACTGTTCGTCCATTGGAGATGTTATTCCTGGCTGACACTCACAGAGAGAGATTACCTTTTTACTACAAAGCACTTCATGATGAGATACTCTGTTACTTATAGAAAGTAAAAAAAAAAAAAAAATATATGCAAATTTCCTAAATCATAGTGGGATTAGCTCTCTCTTTATAAGCCAATCAATTAATAAAAGGCATTTATGTATTAAGCTTTTAACACAAACATGACAGCAAACTGATTATGAGAAGGCAATGGAGATGCACTTCTACAGATAAATGGTGAAAATACAATGGAGGGACCATGCAGACAATAAGGAAGTTTTAAGGAAAATGCTAGTCGAAAAGGACAATTATATATAAATCAGAAAGAGACAACTAAAATTTGTAATGCATAATGAGGAAAGAAAGCTTGGAAAATTTGACACTGACAGGGTATGTTAATGACAAGAAGAAAAGAGTGAATAACCTACCTAATCAGCTTGTGTAAATGAATAACAGAAAATAGGTGAGATAATAAAAAAACAAAAATTGCTAAAAGCTACAAAGGATAGGAACGTTGTGGTGGGCCATGATCATCCATGTATTTTCATAGAGAAAAAGAAAAACTGACTTAGTAATGAACTTGATGCACTTCCTTTGGAATTTTTATTGAAAATCATGGCCATCTTGGGTTAGTTTTTAAACAAAGTACTAATGTGATCTATAATCACCATGCAAAAAAAAAAAAAAAAAAAAATAATGTAACAGTTTTACTTTATAGTATCAAATGGACTTTACGTTTATAAGAAAGAAAACCAAAATGACTTGACATTTACAAAAGAACAAACACAGTATCTTTTGACAGCTTCCTACATCAAGCGAGATAACTGAAAAATGAGGTGGTAAAAAGCAAACAGTCGGCCCTTGGAGGCTATAAATGTTCATCTTTTATTATCCATGTTTTTTTTCAAAAAACTCCTTGATAAATAAATTGTCTATAGTAAAGTGCAAG
>OZ038502.1:95554665-95577165 GCA_964036315.1 Acanthosepion esculentum
TCTTAGTTTACTTGTATCCATCTATGTCTACCTGTCTTAGTTTACTTGTATCCATCTATGTCTACCTGTCTTAGTTTACTTGTATCCATCTATGTCTACCTGTCTTAGTTTACTTGTATCCATCTATGTCTACCTGTCTTAGTTTACTTGTATCCATCTATGTCTACCTGTCTTAGTTTACTTGTATCCATCTATGTCTACCTGTCTTAGCCTGCCCGGATCCATCCACCCATCTTAGCCTGCTCATATCCGTCCACCCACCTTAGCCTGCTCATATCTATCTGCGCACCTTAGCCTGCTCATATCCATCCACCCATCCTAGCCTGCTCATATCCGTCCACCCACCTTAGCCTGCTCATATCCATCCACCCATCCCAGCCTGCTCATATCCGTCCACCCACCTTAGCCTGCTCATATCCGTCCACCCACCTTAGCCTGCTCATATCCATCCGCGCACCTTAGCCTACTCATATCTATCCGCGCACCTTAGCCTGCTCATATCTATCCGCGCACCTTAGCCTGCTCATATCTATCCGCGCACCTTAGCCTGCTCATATCCATCCACCCATCCTAGCCTGCTCATATCCGTCCACCCACCTTAGCCTGCTCATATCCGTCCGCGCACCTTAGCCTGCTCATATCCATCCACCCATATCTATCAGCTTGCTGATAGATATGTTTGTACAAATCTATTAATAATTTATTAATCAGAAATCAATAGATGTGTAGACAGAGAAATAGACTTCAATAGATAGATATGAAGAGGCCAGAGAGATAGGAACAAACTGAGAGAAATAAACACAAACAGAAATTGACTAGAGAGAGTGGACCAGTCATATATAGGTACTCGGTTTGACATTTCAATAATTAGTAGAGAACGGTGAAAGTGCAGGATAAAGGTTTTCACTTAGCCATCATTCATCTCCAGTCAACTAAAAAATTCTAAAATCTCTCGGCAGACATAAAACGTAAGCTTATAAAATTAAGTAAAACTCAATCAACTCTTTGCAAATTTTCTTTAGTTGATGGAAATAAAGTAAAAAGAGACTTATTTCAGGTAAAATGGATCTTATTAAGTATAAGAACGGATATACTGTTGCAGAATGCATAGACTAATCTGAAATAACAAATTAGAATTCTGATGACTCAAAAACAGTAGCGGGGGTGAATCGTGTGAGCATAAAATCATGACAATGATAGATTGCTTTTAAGTTTTTATACAGGACTAAAAAGGCATAAACACATGTCTGCGGCAAGAATTAATAGTATCAAGATGTGTTATTGCATCCAGATTCCTTAATGAGACAAGCCAGCAGATAGAGATGACATTTTAGCCAACCAGTTGACATCCATCTCTATCGTACTATCGACTCCTTCAAGAAACAATGTTACAACTATTGTTCCTGATGAAATAAAAGTGAGTAAAAGAAAAACTGTCCATTACTGATGCAGTTTTTGACGTCGCATTGAGGTATGGAGAATTGAAACCAGAGACAACACGGAATGCACGACGATGTCAGATTTTATGAAAATGAATGTTTTCAAAACAGACTTAGTACTGAAATCCAAAGACGTATTGGGATGGGCAAAGATGCATTCCAAAAGCTAAGCAGAGTATTAAGAGACAGAAAAATTTCATAGAAACAAAGAAAAGTGTACTGAACTGTGTTATGTTACAGACATCAGATCTTTTCCTTGGTGCCTTGACTTCATGAATTTAAGCATGCTACTAGATTGGTGACACTGAGATCCAAAGATGTATTGGGATGGCCAAAGATGCATTCCAAAAGCTAAGCAGAGTATTAAGAGACAGAAAAATTTCATAGAAACAACGAAAAGTGTACTGAACTGTGTTATGTTACAGACATCAGATCTTTTCCTTGGTGCCTTGACTTCATGAATTTAAGCATGCTACTAGATTGGTGACACTGAAATCCAAAGACGTATTGGGATGGCCAAAGATGCATTTCAAAAGCTAAGCAGAGTATTAAGAGACAGAAAAATTTCATAGAAACAACGAAAAGTGTACTGAACTGTGTTATGTTACAGACATCAGATCTTTTCCTTGGTGCCTTGACTTCATGAATTTAAGCATGCTACTAGATTGGTGACACTGAAATCCAAAGATGTATTGGGATGGCCAAAGATGCATTCCAAAAGCTAAGCAGACAGAGAAATTTCATAGAAACAAAGAAAAGTGTACCATACTGTTCGGTGTCCTCCTATGTGGCAGTGAACGCTAGCCAATCTCTTCACAGATGAAGAAAAGACTTGAAGCAACAGAAATGTGCTTCTACAGAAAGATACTAAGGTTACCATGGACCGAGCATGTGAGCAACGATTGATGGTTTGAAGAAAATGGAAACAAAAAGAAAAGTTATACTTAATATCAGGTAGAGATAGTTGAAATTTCTGGGGCATATAATGGGGAGGAAGAGCTTGGAAAATTTGATACTCACAGGACAGATTGAGGGAAAGATGAACAGAGGAAAGCATTGCGTAACAAACTTGATGAGTAAATGGATGGTAGAACAGGCTTTGAGAGAAATAACGAAAAGACTAAACTTATTATGAGCTACAAGAGATAGGAAGATGTGGAGGGTCATGATCACCTACATCCTGATGGAACACGTCACATGAAAGAAGATATGGATTTCAGCATATCTATTTTATTAGAAATAACAATGGTAACTTATTTGGTGATATGAGATTTTACAAGGTACCTCCGATGTAGCTCTTTATTCATCAGTAAAAATTGCTATGAAGAAATCTGTTTTCATGTAGTTTGTGTTTTGTTTTGGTGAATTAACCAAAGTTCTTAATATTCGGCATCTTTTCTTTCTGTTGATATTCCTGACATCCGCTTCTTCAAATATTTTCTTGCCGGTCAATCCACTTTGCTGAATTATTCCTACACGTTATCCAGCCAATGTTTTCAATTTCGTCATTGATTGTTCTCTGATTTCTTTTCAAATCTTTTCCCAATTTCCAATTATTCTGATCCCATCACTTAATAACTTTTGCTATCCCAATGTACCAAAGAAATGTGAGATTGAAAAGACGCTTTCCAAAAGCTAAGCAAAGTATTAAGAAACAGGAAAATTTAATTAGAAACAAAGAAACGGGTACTGAAACTATTATGTATTATTGGTCTTCCTACATGGCAGTGAATGCTGGACAATCTCTTCACAGATGGAAAAGGGAACTGAAGCAACATAAATATGGATGCTGAGAATAACATGGAATAAAAATGTGAGCAATGACAGTTTTATCAAAAATGGAAGCAAAAACGACTTAGAATCAGAAAGCATTTGAAATTTCTAGAGCACATGAGGATAGAGGGCTTGGAAAATTTGACACTCACAGGACATGATGAAGGCAAGAGGGACATAGGAAAACAATGTCTAGCAAGCTTCAGTAAATGGATGGCAGAATAGGGGTTAGAAGACACAGCAAAAAGACAAAGAAAATGTGGAGAGCTATGATCCCAGACACACTGAGAAGTTTTATGACGAAAGTATCTAATGCTATATATCTGAAATTAAAAAGTAAATATTGATAATTGTATGATTATAAATGTTTCTTAACACAATGAAGAAATTTTGAGCTGCATTAAAAAAAATTCACAGCATGAAAACCATTCTCTCAAAAACTCATAAGAAAAAACAGATAAAGACCGAAATTCACTTGGTACATTTATCTCAGAAATGTAGGTACCTCCACGAAATGTAAAAAAAAGAGCATAGCTTGATGAAAAAAAAATTTTATTGTCTAAATGTTTATGTTATTATTAAGAGGAAAGATCAAAGTATTTTTGTGGTATTTTTTTACATTTTTTAATCGTTCCTAATACGTCCGAAAATTTCGTTAAAAATCTTGTTTTTTTTTGAGTCAGCAAAATTGACCATTTTTTTCCATTTCATAGAATCAATGAAAATTTGTTTGAAATTTTTTAAAAATCAATTATCATTTTTTAAAAACTTATTTTAAGAAAATCAGAAATCATAATGTTTATTTAAAATATTTTTAACCAAACTTAACTTAGCCGAAAAGATATAATTCGAAAATAAATCAAAGCAGGTCATAAACTTTCGCCTCATTTGACAGGTGTTGAATGACCTATTGATGGATTCCGTGAGGATAATTTGTTCTACGGAAGGAGAAAAGTGAAATATTTTACATTTAAGTGAACAAATTATTTACCTCGTTATTTTTTAAGGAAAACTTTCAGCGCTCTAATTTTTTTTTTGGTACTTACCTTTACATTTATGATGCATTATGGAAAATATATTATAAAGAAATTAAAAAAGACTGTTACACGAATGAGATTAAATTTCATAAGAAAGGTATCTAATTAATTCATAAATGAATGTAGATCATGAAAATATTACCAACATCATTTTGGTAACGCCAAACTTATTGCAAAAACCTTGAATTGCTTAAGAAAGTCTTACACTGCATTTTTTTTTAATTTTAATTTTCTGAAAATCTATTTCACATGGTAGCCAAGGATGCATTCCAAAAGCTAGGCAGAGTACTGCGAGACAGGTGGATTTCTTTGGTGACAAAAGAGTGTTGACAACTGTCCTACTATACGGCAGTGAACGTTGGACGGTCTCCTCAAAGATGAAGAAGAGACTCGAGGCAGCAGACATGTGGTTCTACAGAAGGATGCTGAGGATATCATAGACCGAGCGTGTGAGCAACAACGAGGTCTTGGAGAGGATGCAAACAAGAAGGAAGCTTATACTTAACGTGAAGAAAAGGAAGCTGAAGTTTCTGGGACATGTAATGAGAAAGGTGGGCCTGGAGAATCTAATACTCACAGGTTGAATAGAGGGAAAAAGAGACAAGGGAAAGCAACGAATGACATACCTGGAAGGCTTAAGCAAGTGGATGGCAGAACGTGGTCTGGGGGAGTTGGTAGAGGCACAAAACTTATTGAGAGCTACAAGGGATATCGAGGAAGTGGAGAGCCATGATCGCCTGTGTCCTGAAAGGACTCGGCCCATAAAAGGAAAAGAAAATTTAGTTTAAAAAAAAAAAAAAATTTGTTTATTTCTGATTGAGTCGAATGGCGTATGGAAAGTTCAATAAAGTTTGTCTTTCTGTAAATGGTAAATTCCGATGATTCTGATGTATATTTTTTCTGTGTTAAAATGAATGAACATATGTTAACACACATTTAAATGGAATAATCTTTAAGTTTCTGTTTATATTGAGATGAGGTATTATGTACATTATTTACATTATTGATACTATTGTCCTCATCTTGTTGCCATATTTATCACAATGTTTCAGCTGTTGTACACACCAGACTTTTTCAGGTGGTTGGAATGTCAAACTGAACCCTTTATTTCGCTCGCTGGGGTAGACTGTTCTAGATCCATGTCTAATGGATGTCAGTTAATAGTAATCTCCTGTTAATTCCACTCTCCAAGTTCTCCACCGCCTTAACCAAGTATTGAACTCACACTCTTTGGGTCCTGTCACTGGATCTAACTAACACCTTTATCCACTGTGCCATGTGTTCTTAAACATGACACGTGGAACTAGAACAGTCTACCCCAGTGAGCAAAATAAAGGGTTTAGTTTGGCATTCCAACCACCTGAAGAAGGCCAAAAGATAGATGATCGCCTAAGCATGTATCACGTATGACACATAACTGACTGACAACAAATTTTAACTGGAAAATTATTCTGTATTTTGATCATTTCACATTTCTACATTTTTAAATTTGCACGATGCGAGCAAATTTCAAGATTAGTACAAAAGTTTATGGTAATTTTGAATTCATTTGCTGATATTTATAGAAAAAGAAATATTTTTGATATGGTTATTTTATGTTAAAATAAAATTTTTACAAAAACGGTAAATTTAGTTTCCATTGTTTGAAATGAATTTAATGTGAAAATATTTAAAAAAAGTAAATATGACTAATTTACATAATTAGAAAAAGTCAAAGTAACTTTAAAAAGAAAACAACTTAATATTACCATGCTATTCAGAATGTTGGCATAGTGGATATTTCACTTGCTCTTTTACCTTCAGGTTAGATGTTTTAATCAGACCAGGTTTTTTATTACAGGTATTGGAAATATATTTGCTTTTAATGCAACAAGAATTATGAACCGGAAAATCAAAGGAAGAAAAAGTCAGGAAAACTTGAATAAAGGGATACACAGGTATATAACATCTCAAAATCCCTTTAAGTATCTCGAAGCAAGTCAAGGTTCAAAAATGTTACCAGAGAACCAGCTGCATTGAATTGCTAGACCAAAAGGTAGCACTTTTCCTACTTGAGAGCATGCATATACCCAACCAGTTTTGAATTCAAAGTAGTCTTTAACCTAGACTGGCTGCCAATCAAGGCTAAACAGTCAGTCACCCAGCTATTTAACACAAAATAGAAGCAATATTAAAGGTCTTTTTCTTTCAACTATTTCTTATTGTTATAAACATTATTTTTAGTGAGTACACATGTTTTGGGGGAGACAGAAATTAACATCTACCAGCCTAGATCATTGAAAGCCTCATCAAAGAATATGTGTCTCTCAGCAATAATCAAATCTGCATTCCTTCTGTCAGGTTGATGTTAATTTCACGGACAATAAATAGAAATGTCTGCAAAAACGTGTACCCACTAAAAACAAGAAATAGATGATTAACTCTTCTATCAATTTCAGCATATGAGGACCCAACGTTTCGGCTTAGAACTAAACCTCTAGACTATCCACTCATACTTTTTATTTACATTCAGTGTTCTAGGTATGATGATAAACTACATCTGGCAGCAAGGCCTCCAATCAGGAAGTTTTGAGGAGTGTGGAACTACTCATTAATTAGTTCCCTGGTTCACCTTGACTCAGGGTGGCAGTACCTTCTAGGGTCCCAGCTATGGGTAAATAGTTAACCCCTAAATTTGTTTACTAAAAATACCAGCAATACATTTTTGGAAAAAAAATATTACCAGCAATACATTTGACTCTGTAAAAAAAAACTCTCTTTACAAAAATATGGCAATGAAACCTGATCTTACAAAGAATATATATTCTAGTCATATGAACCTATCATAAAAATCTTGTTGGTATTAAATAACCCACTGAGGTGAAACAAATCAAACTATTTACATCCAGACTATTGTCCTCATCTTTGTTGTTGTTGTTATGTTCTGACCATTGTGCCCTCCAGCCTTCATCAGGTGTATATCGATTCACATAAAACCTACAGGAAATTCTGAACTGAGTCTACCTCTGTAGACTGTTCTTGTTCTACTACCCATGTCTCAGGATATCTCATCTAGTTCTTATTTTTAATACTGCTCGCTCTGTTACCCACTTAGTCTAAGTAACCCACTGCCCGGCCCAGGAATTGAACTACTATGTCATCAAAATTCACCAACCAATGCTTGAATTCACAAGCCTATTGTGCCGGAATAATAGCCTAGTGGATTCAGGCATTGAGGACAAAGATGGGGACAATAGATCAAATGTAAATAATAACTCCTCATTCCAGAAATTCAGGCAGAAATTACCCACACATATGATTTGATTGTTGTGAAGGAGGTTTGCGTAGAATATATATCACAATATAATTTGCATAATAATTGAATACTGAGCAGATATTGGCAGACTGACACGGTCAGCTATTTACGAAAGCATGAGCTGTGAATGGATTTTGTTCACTGATATGTTCACAACAGCCCATACAATACAGAAACTTTCATTTATCACAAAGACTGGCTCAAGGACACATTTAAGGAGGTCAACATAGACACCAATCTTTGGGAAGATCTTGTGTTTGATTTTGCTTGAAATCTATAGAAAGTTTTCAGCTCAGCAAGTGGACTTATCTGGCATTACAAGTCACAACACCATGATGCCAATATGGTATGGGGTAAGCAGGTTTGTAATATTTGTGGCTTAAAGTGTAGATCACTCATGAGTTACCAGAGATGTCATCAGCAGCAGTAAGGAAATCAGCAATAATGTCATGGAAGGAAAATACTCAGACCTGAGTTGACTTTTAACTCCATAGAATAGGGCCAATTTTGGGATGACCTCCTGGATTTAAGAATTAAGTTTCATACCTTCTTTGGTTTAATTAATTCCTATTATACTAGGGTGCTGAATTTATGTAACCCATTAATACATCGCATCCTATTTTTTAGGGGTGGGGAGGGTACCTAAAATTTAATATCCACCAACCTTAAGATTAATAAGGTAGATGAGGCAAAAAGGGGTCAAAGTTCATACAGTAATGTGATAATTTCATTATTAGTATTATCATTATTGAATATATGATAAAACCGTTCAGGAAGAGAAAGTTCCTCTGGCCTGAAGTGAGCCAGTAAATTAGTTTCGTAAAAGGCATGCATCTGTAAATTTTGTTTTGTCTGTTGATTTAAATTCTTAAGGTTATGATTTCAAATGCTAGGGACGTAAGTAACCTCACCATATATCCCAGTTTCGTTTGGCATGTCCTGTTTTCAATATTTATTTATTCATTTTTGTGTGTCACATCAGAAGCTTCACAAGTATTAGGTCATGAAAATATTTTAAAAAAAAAAAAAAAAAAATCCATAATACAAATTTAAAAATGTTCCAGCTTCAGACTTGAAAATTATGGTACGCCAACACTATAAGCCAAAATTATGGTATGCCTACACTATAAGCCAAAATTATGGTATGCCTACACTATAAGCCAAAATTATGGTATGCCTACACTATAAGCCAAAATTATGGTATGCCAACACTATAAGCCAAAATTATGGTATGCCTACACTATAAGCCAAAATTATGGTACGCCAACACTATAAGCCAAAATTATGGTATGCCTACACTATAAGCCAAAATTATGGTATGCCTACACTATAAGCCAAAATTATGGTATGCCTACACTATAAGCCAAAATTATGGTACGCCAACACTATAAGCCAAAATTATGGTATGCCAACACTATAAGCCAAAATTATGGTATGCCTACACTATAAGCCAAAATTATGGTATGCCAACACTATAAGCCAAAATTATGGTATGCCTACACTATAAGCCAAAATTATGGTATGCCAACACTATAAGCCAAAATTATGGTATGCCTACACTATAAGCCAAAATTATGGTATGCCAACACTATAAGCCAAAATTATGGTATGCCTACACTATAAGCCAAAATTATGGTATGCCAACACTATAAGCCAAAATTATGGTATGCCTACACTATAAGCCAAAATTATGGTATGCCAACACTATAAGCCAAAATTATGGTATGCCTACACTATAAGCCAAAATTATGGTATGCCTACACTATAAGCCAAAATTATGGTACGCCTACACTATAAGCCAAAATTATGGTACGCCAACACTATAAGCCAAAATTATGGTACGCCAACACTATAAGCCAAAATTATGGTACGCCTACACTATAAGCCAAAATTATGGTACGCCAACACTATAAGCCAAAATTATGGTACGCCTACACTATAAGCCAAAATTATGGTATGCCAACACTATAAGCCAAAATTATGGTATGCCTACACTATAAGCCAAAATTATGGTATGCCAACACTATAAGCCAAAATTATGGTATGCCAACACTATAAGCCAAAATTATGGTATGCCTACACTATAAGCCAAAATTATGGTATGCCTACACTATAAGCCAAAATTATGGTATGCCTACACTATAAGCCAAAATTATGGTATGCCTACACTATAAGCCAAAATTATGGTATGCCTACACTATAAGCCAAAATTATGGTACGCCAACACTATAAGCCAAAATTATGGTACGCCTACACTATAAGCCAAAATTATGGTACGCCTACACTATAAGCCAAAATTATGGTACGCCTACACTATAAGCCAAAATTATGGTACGCCAACACTATAAGCCAAAATTATGGTACGCCAACACTATAAGCCAAAATTATGGTACGCCTACACTATAAGCCAAAATTATGGTACGCCAACACTATAAGCCAAAATTATGGTACGCCTACACTATAAGCCAAAATTATGGTACGCCAACACTATAAGCCAAAATTATGGTACGCCTACACTATAAGCCAAAATTATGGTACGCCAACACTATAAGCCAAAATTATGGTACGCCTACACTATAAGCCAAAATTATGGTATGCCTACACTATAAGCCAAAATTATGGTATGCCAACACTATAAGCCAAAATTATGGTATGCCTACACTATAAGCCAAAATTATGGTATGCCTACACTATAAGCCAAAATTATGGTACGCCAACACTATAAGCCAAAATTATGGTACGCCAACACTATAAGCCAAAAGTTTGTGACCACATTCTGGATATAATAATTAGTAAGTTAAAATAACTTCTTTGGTTTAATTTGCTTCTATTAATGTAAAATGATGAAATTATTTAAGCCCTTCATGCAAGGCATCTAATTTTTTAGAAAGAGGTCTTACCTAAAATTTTAACCCAACCAACTTTAAGGTCGCTATTAGCTAGCAAGGTAGGTTAGTCAAGATGGGCTAAAATTTTAACATACCTTTATACAGTAATGACTTAATTTTAGTATTATTATTATTATTGAATATATAATAAAACTGTTCAAGGAGAGAAAGTTCCTCTGGCCTGAAGCGAGCCAGTAAATTAGTTTCGCAAAAGGCATGAGCTGGATAGATATAACCATAAATTCTATGCTAACAGTTTCTTTTCTCACTCTCTTGTGGAATCCCCTTCTGGCTTCATGCCTTCCATGAATTTAATTTAATCTGCAAAAATTTAAATGCAATGTCAATCGGTAACTGCTGTCCTCCTGATTACTCTCCTTAGCAATGGTGCTCTTTTTTTTAACTCTTCCACACCCAGTAACCTCGACTGGAGTGAAATTGATAAAAAAAAGAAAATGTCTATGAGTTTGTTTTAGCTGAAATGGCTACAGAATACCTTCTTGCTTAGCTTCGAGCCTTGTCAAATGTCATTTTAATCCATCCCTGTGCCATGTCTAATGGATGTCAGTTATCTCCTGTTAATTCCCCTCTCAAAGTTCTCCACCACCTCAACCAGATATTGAACTCACACTCTTTGGGTCCTGTCACTGGATCTAACCAACACCTTTATCGACTGTGCCATGTGTCCTCGCGGACATCTGTGTATGAATTTCTGGGTACTATAAACCTAATATCTTCAGCAAACATTTTTTTTTTTTTTACCAGTGCTCATATTGTCATTTTTGCTGTTATCATTACGCGTTTTTACCAGAGGTCATATTGCAAAGAGTGTGAGTTCAATACCTGGTGAAGGTGGTGGAGAACTTTGAATTTGGAGAGGGGAATTAACAGGAGATAACTGATAACTGGCATCCATTAGACATGGCACGTGGAACTAGAACAGTCTACCCCAATGAGTGAAAGAAAGGGTTCAGTTCGACATTCCAACCACCTGAAGAAGGCCGGAGCGTACAATGGCCGAAACGTAATAAATATGGCGACAAAGATGAGGACAATAGTCTGAATAATGCAAATAGTGTACATAATACCTCATCTCAGAAATATAGATAGATACTGAAAAAATAATTCATCCTTCAAAAAGATGTCTTCAGACTAAATATTTTTATCAATGGAATCATATCTAATATTGAAAGTACGGGAATGATAAACTTTAAATTGAAGAATTTTTTTTCAAAGGATGAAATACTTGACATAAGATTTTTTTTTATATTTTGTCATTCAGTTACCCTTCATTATACATTTAATAATTAATGGTGTTTGGAATGTTAGCCATCAAAGGCCACAGACTTCTCTGCGTTCTGAAATTAGCTGCTGCCAGGAAAACTAGATACCAGTGGGCTGACTAAACTACACTGTAATTTTTTTAAAAAATCTCTTAAAGGTAAAAAGCAAGCTCAACCCAGACTCACTCATAATGAAAGACGATAGGTTGTTGTTGTCATGCATGGAAAGCCAATACCAACTTACGATGCACAACAGGAAATCTATAGATTTGGGGTTCTGACCAAAATTCTCTGATTTGATTTAACCATTGGTGCCAGGGCTGAATTTTTTTGCAGACCTAAGCAGACCAAAATTATTGATTTGTAATGGTACTGACAATCCCCCATCACTTCTCGTCCCACATTTCACTTCCCTGACCCAAGGCAAGTTATACGAATAAGTATAACTACTAGAATGCAGTCCTAAGTAATTCTTGAATAGTTTTGTATTTTGTACCATTATTCTGCAGTCTGTGGCTTGGTTCTATGTTGGAAGAAGAAAACTAGTTGACTCTTGACTTCTGTGTCTCTCTCCCTCATTGTTAACCATCTTAAGTTAGGAAGTGCAGAACCAAATTCTTCTTACAAACCATTCATATCTTTACACCTTCTTCCTCTGTTCCTTTCAATCTAGTTTTTTCTCTTCACCTTCATTTTACATATATATATATATATATATATATATAATATGGTTTGTTTTACAGCATATCAACCTCAATAGGTTATTTAATACCGACAAGATTTTTATTGCTGGTAATAATTTTTTCCTTCAAAATTATATTGCTGGTATTTTTTTTCCAAAAATGCATTGCTGGTATTAAAACCTATTTCTTACACTTTCATAGTTATTTGCCCATAGCTGGGACCCTAACAGGTCCTACCACCCTGGGTCAGGGTGGACCTAGGAATGTCAACAATTAAGAGGTGGTTCTACGCTCCTCAAAACCTCCTGATCAGAGGCCTTGCTGTTGGATGTAGTTTATTGTCTTACCCAGGATGCTATATATATATATATATATATATATATATATATAAATATAAAGAAAAACAAAATAGTTGATGGAACCAAAGGACAACTTGCCAAAACCTAAAAATCTTATCTAAATAAAGTTTCAAACAAAAACAATACTAAAGAAAAAGAAAAAAAGCCTGAAAGGCAAACACCTGCCTACTCAGTAAAGTGCTCAAAGCCTAAATTGCCTAGACGGAGCAAAAAACACTAACCTACATTAAATCCTATGAAAGAATGTCCCTAGTCGTAAACTAAATTCCACAGCAGAAGCCATAGAATGGTTTACTAATATAAAAAGGAAGAATGAATGTACATGGATCCAAATCAATATTTGTAATTTTTACCCATTCATCAATGAGAATCTGATAATGGCTGCTGTAAAAATCTAGCAAAAAATTACTGTCCTATTAGCGATCATGAAATAAATATCATAAAGCAGTCACAAAGACTTATACTATTCCATAATGGTTATATGTGGACCGAAAGAAGTAACCCAGAATTTAATATTGCTATGGGAGCATTTGACTCAGCAGAGACATGTGAATTAGTTGGAATCTTATTATTGTGGAGACATTTATTTTTGACATTAAGGACATCAGACTCTATACAGATGATGGTGTAATTCTCCTCCGTAAAACAAGCCCATGAAATAAAGACTGATTGAGAAAGAAATTGATAAAATTTATTAAAGATCTATAGTAAAGAAAATGGTGACTTGTCAAACCAAGCAACAGCATGTCGTGTGTATCCTACGATGGAAAAGAAAATTATTTACCAAAAAAAAAAGGGCACGTATTCTGCATGCTGAAGATGGAATATTTAGGTTAAAAACAAATCTGTCGCAGGATTCTCTATAAAAGTACTTTGATATGCAAAAACTTGGAGTTCTCTCTCAGTTGTCAACGAATGAGAAAATCCTCAGCCAATAAAAGCAGTTGGTGTTCTCAAATCGAGAGGAAAAATTGATGTATTTTGGCTACCATGTTCGTCAGAGAGTGAGTTATTTTTCTGACTGGTTACGTGCATTGGGATTTGTGAGATAGTACCTGCGAATAGAGTTTTCAGCATTTCTTTCTGCTCCCGATATTCAAGCCTGAACTTACAGGGATTTGTTCTCTGCGTTGTGGAATTAATCTGCGACAAACATTTCTTTTGCTTTCAGAACACTTACAAGATCACAAATTAAATATTACCACTACCACCAATACTTAAGTGATCAGCTTTCTTGATATGACCTTAGACTTGAATAATGTTTATTACAAACCATATACACGTCACTAAAGAATCAAACCACCACTACAAAATTCTAAATAATTTACATGAATCAGTCCAAGTTAGATGATCTACCAGCTTCAGCAATAAGGAAATATTTGATGATAATGAAATTAAACATGTAAAGGCTACAGAACTAAGCAATGATAAAGTAACTTTAGAGTATTTTAAAAAACCAAGGAAGGTAAAAATAAAGAGAAACACTGTAAGCATAAACTCATACAGTTTAATCCACCTGTTAATCACTATGTTCAACCTAATACTGGAAGAATTTTCCCTAAATTTAATCCGTAAGCATTTTAACCATTCACCAACACTAAAAAAGATTTTTAACAAAAATTGTTAAGATCAGACATAGCTGCATTAATAACAGACAAATCTTTTCTTTTTTATAAGCATTTCACCCCAAGCAAGGCAGGAAGCCACTAGCATGCAAGGGGTTACAGAGAGTTGGAGTGAGAGCAAATAGGAGTGATAGAGGAAAGGATGAAGAGAAAGATAAGGGATAGATAGGGCATCTAGAGACTTCGATTGACATTACATTTGAATAGTTGGAGATTATAGCTATCAGGGAAACAGGAAGAGGGGAGGGGGTTCCACAGGCAAGAAGTGTGATACATGTAGCTATTGGAGTAGAAGAGATGGCTACATTTAACAGTTTCAACAGTAAAAGGGTGTGAGCGAGATGCCAGCCTAGTAGAACGCTTAAATTCATGAAGTTTGAGAACCAGCGAAAGCAGCACCTTGGAGCAGTTACCGTGAAAGTATCTGTAAAAAAGACAGAGGGAGATGATGGCACGTCTGTGAGAGAGTGACTGCAGACAAGATGCCAGATCAGGGCCAATTACGTTGCATATCCATCTCTGTCTCAAGGTTCTTGATAAGATCCAAACGTAAGGGTTGGTTTGTTTTGTTTTACTGCATATCAACCTCAATGGGTTATTTAATGCTGACAACTTTTCTTTTTTTTTTTTTTTTTAACCTGGTAATATTTGTTTTGGCAAAAATCTTTCTGGTAATATTTTTTTTCCTCAAAAATGTATAGCTGGTAACATTATTTTAAAACATATATAGCTGGTAATATTTTTTTATTTTATTTTTTCAAAAACGTATTGCTGCTAATAGTTTCTTTTCAAAAACACATTGCCGGCAATAGTTTATTTTCAAAACGTACCGCAGGTAACAACTTTTTCTGGTATTAAGACCCACTTTTATAATGCTTTTTACCTCAGTTTCGGGGTCAACTACCCGCCCATAGCTGGGACCCCAGCAGGTGCCACCATCCCGGGTCAGGGCAGACCCGGGAATACCGGCAATGAAGAGGCGGCTCCACGCTCCCCAAAACCTCCTGATCAGAAGCTCCACTGACAGATGCAGTCCATCGTCCCATCCAGGACGTGGATGCAGTTTATAGTCATACCCAGGACGAACAAATTTATGGGGCACCAGACCATATATGGCAGCAATACTTCTATATCTATATCCCAATGTAGCCACATTTTAATTACCAAACATATTTCCAACAAAGACAATGTAAATGTTTTATAAAAACAAATGCAACTGCTGAAAAAATACAATCTGTCTCTTAAATGGTCAATGTATGACTGATAATATTGTATACTGAGCAAACATATGTTCTGGTAATGATGTTAAATTTTATTTTTGTTGCACTGAAAGTCCTTGGAAGTTTCATTTCTACCATCATCAAATAACTTTAGGTAATATACAAAAACAGCATTACTCTCTCTCCATGTGGTTTGCATAGCAAGTCATATGTTTTTGTGGAATGGAGTTGCTAGCTCCATGAGCAACCAGTTTTGAAATCAGCATTGTCATTCTCTTAGGCTGGTTTCCAACAATGGCTAAAGAGCACTTTTTGCTCTACTATTTAAATGTCACCAACTCATGAAACATCAGAATTTTGAGAAAAATCCTCTCTTGGTATGCCTGAGAACTTTCAGCATCCTCCTCTGTTCGTGTGCGTGTATGTGTGTATATATATATATATATATGGGGGGGATACCTACAGGGCGCATAGCGGCTTAAGGAAGGTGTGGGCTAATGTTCTTGATTATGAGCAATGAAAACAATCTGCAAACCAAATTTGATTTTTTGTTAAGACAGTAGTTTGCATCCACTTTCCACTGGTACACTTCGGAAAGGTAGGAATTTATTTCTTTCGCACTCACAACTGGTATTGGGTAAACAACAAGCAGTTATTTTGCTTTGCCTATATAAAGACACTAACAGAAAAACTGACCAAAACAAATTTGCATATACCAAACTCAGTTAAAGAACAACAGACGAGAAATATATATATATATATATATATATATATAATATATATGTGTGTGTTGGGACAGCAGATCATTGTTCAAACATATATTATTAAATATAACAGACAATGAATGCCTATTATGTCTGATCCAGAGCCGTTCTAATGTTTGCTTTAATTTCTGGTGAAAGTAAAGACAAAAATTGTCCAACATTCATTCTGATAGACTGAAGTATTACATCACGTGGTATGACATCACAGAACTGCATCTGGAACTTACGATCTGCATCTGCTATTCCTCGATGATTATTGACACACAACAATTTTCTATGTCAAAATATCATCTTTGACGGTGAATATCTTTGTTTCATGACTGTATAACCACCCTGAGTATGGCTCATGTGAGCTGAAAGCTTAGGACCAACTTAATAAAAAAAATATCAAATGTCAGATAATTTTTATCTTTATTTTCACCAGAAATTAAAGCAAACATTAGAATGAAACGGCTCATGATCAGACATAATAGACATTCATTGTCTGTTATATTAAATAATATATATATATATATAGATATATAGATATAGATATATATATATAGATAGATAGATATCTATATATAGATATATATCTATAGATATATATATATATATATATAGATATATATATAGATATATATAGATATATATATAGATATATATATAGATATATATAGATATATATATAGATATATATAGATATATATATAGATATATATAGATATATATATATATATATATATAGATATATATATAGATATATATAGATATATATATATATATATATATAGATATATATATAGATATATATATATATATAGATATATATATATATAGAGATATATATATATATATAGATATATATATAGAGATAGATATATATAGAGATATATATAGAGATATATATAGATATATATATAGAGAGATATATATAGATATATATATAGAGATATATATGCGCATGTTTCCTTATAAGTGATTCAATGAGTGAACAGACAGTGCTACTTTCAGTTGAAATTTATAAAATATTTCTATTAAAACAATTTTTCAGAAAAATAGGTTCGTCAAGTCCACTAACTTTTATTGATCTTTCCTGTATTGATGGGGGTTGCCTTCCTAACTTTTTGTTCAAAGTCTTGTGGAATGCCAGCATCTTATGTTGTTATTTTCTCTTTGAGTTTAATGTGGTTGTTGAAAATCCTCAAGTGATGTTTTGTCAGTGATTTGATACAGTTCACACAAACACTTGTACGTGAATTCAATATAAGCATATATACTCAGAGTGAGACAGCAGCACACTTCCAATCCCATGCTTATTCCTGTGAGACAGTGTCCATAATTCTGTTATGTTTTCCTATTCTCTTTCAAGCAGCTCACATGTCTATGAAATATCTTCTCTATTTCATTGTGTCTGCCGATTAAACACTATGCTTCCCTAAGCAAAATGCTGCTATCTGTAATATGCACCTGCCAGTTGCCTTGTCCACACCAGACATCCATATTTCATGCCATCACAGGTGTCCATTGTTCTCATTTGACTGGACCATTTACAGTGACCTTTTCATCGGAAGATACTTGGGCTGTATGGTATAAACTTCAAAAAGAAGTGAACCGAACTGCTTTGATATTTGTGTAAGTCTTACTGTTTTCTTATTTATAAGGAAATGATGGTACATCTGCATGAGCTTGCTGAGAAAAAAAATGAACATTGGCTAGATCATATAATTGGGCGGCAAAAGACATTGAAGACATTGTTTATTAATTTAGATGCTGCTTATGAGTGTCGACTTGTAGAACAATGGCTCATCAACTCATTTTCATAGAGAGTTGCTTGGTCAAAACTATGTAGTATCTTTGACCATATGCCAACCGCATTTAACAAAAGTCAAACAAAAAAAAAACACTTCTACCCTAGGATCAATGTAGTACCTGTTCAGTCTTTCTAATATCAGTGAAGTATCTGTGCTTTATATTTGCAAGCTAATTTTACTGCACTGTTCAAGCAGAAGAATGCTGGCCTAATGGACAAGTCACTTGACTGCTTACTTTGAGGTCAGATGTTCAAATCAGAAGATTGACTTATTAATTTTATTTTTCTGTTTACTTTAATGTGTTAGAATTTATGGATAAAAGAGAAAAAGAAAAAAGGCACATTTCAAATATATGCACACACGCACTATTGTTCACCCACTATAAGACCTAAGTACCACTCAAGGTAGAGGGTTACTAAATGAAGATGCTGTTGATTCATTTTCTACAACTTGTAGAGTATTTAAATCCAGAACATATTTCTAAATTGTAAGAATTTTTGGAAATAATAATCATTTAGTGATACAAATCTTACTATTTAACCCATAACTGGGGGGTAGTGAAGCGGTGGATTCATACTTAATCAGAATTTGAAAAACAAAAAATTATAATGTGGATACAAAGTGAGGGATCAATTCTATATTACAATCAATATATCAACGGATCTTCAGGGTAGACTGGCTAAAAAAGGAAATGGTGTCCTTATATCTACAGTTACACTTAGAGAATTTGGGGGTGTGGTTTGTCTATGATTTTTCTCCTGTTGCACTTACTAATTAAGTTAGTCATATTTGACATGCAACTCTAACTTAATTTAATGTTGTTTTTATAAAAAAACTTTCTACAATACATTAGTCAGCGGGGAAAATTCTTTTTTAATAATTTAAAATACATTTTTTCTATTTTAGTTTTAAAACTAAAATAGGAAAAATGTTTTTTTTAACTGTAGAAATAAGGATGCCTGTCCACTTGAGGGCAGGTGCCAACAGGAGGGTGTGGCGTACAAAGTTGAGATACATAGAAATAAACCAAATAACACCGACAACAAACCCAAAAATTTACATAGGATCTACCCAAGGTATCTTCAAAAACATTATTATAATCATCTAAGTAGTTTTAATCACAAAACCTATAGACATAGCACCAGCATGTTCACTTCCATATAGGATATAAAGCAAGAAGATAAGAGTGACCCCATTTTGAAATGGGAAATGTTTAAAAAAAAATGCCATAAATATAAAACAGGTGACAAGTTTTGTTTGTTATGTATGGAAGAAAAATTAGCAATTGCCACTTATAAGAATTAATTAAATAAAAGATCGAAGATACTTAATAAGTGTGGGCATAGGAGGGCCTGGTAATTAGAATAGTGCTTTGTATTTTCTTCTTTTTTTTTGTCATGAGGTTTTAGATTTTTAATGGTTTTATCAATAAATACTGTTTTGCCATTTCCATTTTTAGCCAGTTTACCCTGAAGATCTGTTTAGGTGAAACCGAGGTAGGTTTGCCTGGCTCGTTAGGATTTATTTATAAATAAAAAAAAAATAAACAAATATAGTCTTAAAATGTGCTATATTTATGGGATAAAGTGCTCAATATCAGAGATAGAGCATGTGTAAATATAAAAGAGGCGAATCTATGGCATAGACATGAAAACTAACCTAAACGAAGTAGATTTTCTAGATGTTACCTTCAACCTAAGAAAAGGCACATACAAACCATACAGAAAACCCAATGATAAACCACTCTATATACACACATCTTCCGATCACCCGCCTTCTATAATCAAACAGATACCAACATTGATTAACCGCAGGCTTTCCGACAATTCATTCAATGAATCTATATTTAACAAAGCTAAGAAAGACTACGAAACAGCCCTAAAAGATAGTGGATTCCCAGCAACACTCACATACTCACCACAGAACACAAAAAAGGCCAACAGGAAAAGAAATATCATGTGGTTCAACCCACCATACAGCAAAAACGTAAAAACAAACGTAGGAAAAATATTCTTCAAACTTTTACACAAACACTTCCCGGAATCAAGCACCCTACACAAAACATTCAACAAAAACACAGTAAAAATCAGCTACAGTTGCACTGAGAACATGGCACAAATAATAAAAAAGCACATCAGGAAAATTACCAATAAACCACACGAACACTCCACGTGCAACTTCAGAATAAAAAATGAATGTCCCTTAAATGGTAATTGTTTACAAAACAACGTAATCTAGCAAGCCACGATAAAATCAGCAGATAATGAAGAAAAAGTATACATAGGAGTAACTGAAGGACCTTGGAAACAAAGAAATTATGTACACAAAACATCTTTCACAAATAGTAAATATGCGAACAGCACAATGCTTTCTAAGTATATCTGGGAAATAAAAGACAAAATGAACACCATACCAAAAATATCTTGGAAAATAAGGAAAAGATCATCAGCCTACAACAACCAATCAAAAACTTGCAAACTTTGCTTGGAGAAAAAAAATAGCTATCATTACCTTCCCAGACCAAAATAAATTATTAAATAAAAGATCCAAGCTAATCTCAAAATGCAGACATGAAAACAAATTTTTACTACGTAACTTAAAAATCGAAAACGGAAAAAATAAATAAATACATAAACAAACAAAATGACAATAAAATAAGCAAAATAAATTAATCCAAACAAATTACCAAATCACACCTGTTAGAATAGACAAAATAGAATAAAAAATAAGAAAAAAAATCAATAAATAAAGTAAATAATGAAAAAATTAACAAACTATTATGACCAAAATATTAGACCAAAAAATCAAAACAAAAAATCGGATGAAAAATAGCTATAACTGTTATATAACAATAAAAAAAAATGAATAAAAAAAAATAATATGCGTTACTTAAAAAATGAAAACCAAAAAGAGAAAATATACAGTGTAACAAATAAATCAACAAGTAAAATAAATTGATCTAAATACATCCAAATATATAAATAAACTAACAACCGATACTGATAAACTAGCCATTTAGAAAAAACAAATACAGATAATCAATCCCCACCAAAATAATAGTTAGAACAAACTACAACAATCAACCCCAAAATTCAACAAATAGCTTTATCTTCCCAAACAAAAACAAAACTATTAAATAAGCTATATAAACAAATTTTTATTACGTTAATAAAAACACCAATCAAAATAAAAATAATAAATATATAAGATAAAAAATAAAAATAAATAAAAACAAAGAAAATAATTTGACCCAAATAAATAAATAAACGACTTCCAGTAAAATAACCGCCAAAATAGACTACCCACAATGCACCACTGACCCGTATATATAAATAGCTGAGAAAAATAACAGCACTCGTGGCCTGACGATTGCATCTAGCATGAAACAGACTGTCGCCTGTAAGTGTTGACTTCTATGTTCACTTTTATATATATATATATATATATATATATAATTTGGTGAACTCTCCTATCATGAATGATAAATGAGGATCAGCATTGGATAGAGCTTTTATTTTACACTTGTACATGCTTGTCAAGAAAATCAGCTAAGGGAAAGACATATTTCATTTGTGCTTTCTTAAGTGTGATACTAGCCCAGCCTTTCTGCAGGTGACAAAGCCATACTGACAGATGAAATTTGTTAAAGCAGGATTTTGATGGTGTCTCTGCTTCAGAGCTTGACAAAGCTGATCACAGTGCTTCAGTCTACTGTCTTCAAAACCCTTTAACTTAATGAAACCTGTCTTATGCCACTCCTTTTGGTTTGATGCTTGGGCTTCCCAGGTTTCCAGATTAAAGTTGAGATGTTTCAATTTGTCTTTGTAGCATAAGAGTGGACATCCAATTGAATGCATGGAGTTTGGTAGTTGTCCACACAGCACCTTTTTCTTAGGAAGCCTATGCTCATTCATTCTCATAACATGACCAAACCCACCTATGTTGTATCTTTGCTAGAATGGTTTCAATGCCTATGATATTGTTACATTTCTTCAGTATTGCACTATTCTTGAACCTTTATATATATATATATATATATTTGTTTTCTGTGGCTTATCAATACTTTACGGTTTATTTAACGCCAACAATATTTTAAATTGTAAGGATATTTGGTGGGTAGATAATAATGATTCAGTAATACAAGTCTTACTAATTAACCCATAGGTGGTGGGGAGAAGTGAGGGATTCATACCCTTCCAAAGGGTGTTTGGACATAAGCAAATATAACAAACTCAACAAGATTTGGAACTCGGCTCTCAGATTAACAATTCAGGTCCGTTATCCATTACATCATTTGCACATCTATGCTTACAGAGCCTGGTATTTCCAAGCAGTCACCCA
>OZ038502.1:95582165-95592165 GCA_964036315.1 Acanthosepion esculentum
CTGGCTGATCAGTCAGTGAATGCCACATGTTTCTGTTGTAATGGAATGTTCCACTCTCCGTATCACCTATTGTGGACTGACTATAATAGTAAATATATATATATAGTGTGTACAGGATATACCTGAGACTTGATTCAGAATTACTAGCCTTCTAACTGATTCCCTGTCTTTCAGTAGTGTATTCTCTTTTACAATAAACCTCTCTTTCTTTCATCTACACCTGTGTTGCTGTTCCTTTCACTCGAATACCATCTTTGTCTGTTTGTAACCTCTTTAAGGATACAACAGTTTCCTTATAGGGAAACTGCTAATATTATCATTACCATTAATATCCAAAATATTTGTTTGAAGTCAACATCTTGATTATGCTATTTTGAGTGATGTTACATTTGCTATCCGTTTTAGTTATTGCTGATCTTGAAAGTTCTCAAGTGATGTGGTTTCTGTTCTTTAGGATTCTATAGTGCCAGTCCATGAGGTTTGAGGAAGGATGATAGGAATGCTAAAATGTACAAAGTTAGAGTAACAAAATGCAGGAAGTTTTGGAGAGCCTTGATTGCCCATATTTTAATGGGATGTCGTGCATAAAAAAAAAACTGAGTTAGCTGTTATTGTGAATATCATCCGATCACGATAAAGCAAAATACATTCAGAAGAGAAAAATAATTTCTGTGGTGCTCCCAATTATTTTTGGTTGCCCCCTTTTTATTGGGGTAAAGGGAAACTAAAAATGTCCTTATTTTGCTTAATGATTAATCTGGACATGTTCTTAATGATAACACTGTGAACAATACAACACTTCGCTCCAGCTGAAGTGACCTTTCACCTCCTTTTATAACTGTGATCCTGCTGAACTATGTTACAGTATATTCAGTAATAAACCCATGCCAAGTATCTCTCTTGCTTTCCGATGTTTTGCCAACTAATAAACAAATTTTTCATAGACTGACAAACAAATTCTATTATTTGAAAACCCAAGCATTTTTTTTTGTGTGTCACTGTTTTTCAATGTTTTACAAAGAAGCAAAATAAAGACAAGTATAGACTAACAAAAACTCAAGATGATAAAGAAAAGAAAGGTTTATTTGAAAATCATTGTATTGCTTAGTGCAGTAATCCTATAAAGTGTGTTGTTTTCATTTCTATTCAAATTTAAGCATTGATTGGATAAGAGATATTTTCGGGAAATTTTACCCTTCAGCAAAATCCTGCTGTCAACCAGTGAAGAATGGTAGTGGGTACATGGTAAAAACTAAGAAATAGTTTGGAGAGGAACAGAGTGAAGAAAGAAAAAGAGATAGGACTTCAAAGAAAGGAAGCAATAAAATAAAGAGAAACAAACAATAAGGGAATCATGAAAGGAAATGAGAGAGAACGACAATGAACAAAAGAAAGAAAATGAGATGAAAAAAAGAAAATGACAGAAGAATGAAAGGAAGGAAGGAAGGAAGGAAGAAAGAAAATGGGATAGAAGAATGAAAGGAAGGAAGAAAGAAAATGGGATAGAAGAATGAAAGGAAGGAAGAAAGAAAATGGGATAGAAGAATGAAAGGAAGGAAGAAAGAAAATGGGATAGAAGAATGAAAGGAAGGAAGGAAGAAAATGGGATAGAAGAATGAAAGGAAGGAAGGAAGGAAGAAAATGGGATAGAAGAATGAAAGGAAGGAAGGAAGGAAGAAAGAAAATGGGATAGAAGAATGAAAGGAAGGAAGGAAGGAAGAAAGAAAATGGGATAGAAGAATGAAAGGAAGGAAGGAAGGAAGGAAGAAAATGGGATAGAAGAATGAAAGGAAGGAAGGAAGAAAGAAAATGACAGAAGAATGAAAGGAAGGAAGGAAGGAAGAAAGAAAATGGGATAGAAGAATGAAAGGAAGGAAGGAAGGAAATGGGATAGAAGAATGAAAGGAAGGAAGGAAGAAAATGGGATAGAAGAATGAAAGGAAGGAAGGAAGAAAATGGGATAGAAGAATGAAAGGAAGGAAGGAAGAAAGAAAATGACAGAAGAATGAAAGGAAGGAAGGAAGGAAGAAAGAAAATGGGATAGAAGAATGAAAGGAAGGAAGGAAGGAAATGGGATAGAAGAATGAAAGGAAGGAAGAAAGAAAATGGGATAGAAGAATGAAAGGAAGGAAGGAAGGAAGAAAATGGGATAGAAGAATGAAAGGAAGGAAGGAAGGAAGAAAGAAAATGGGATAGAAGAATGAAAGGAAGGAAGGAAGAAAATGGGATAGAAGAATGAAAGGAAGGAAGGAAGGAAGGAAGAAAATGGGATAGAAGAATGAAAGGAAGGAAGGAAGGAAGAAAGAAAATGGGATAGAAGAATGAAAGGAAGGAAGAAAGAAAATGGGATAGAAGAATGAAAGGAAGGAAGAAAGAAAATGGGATAGAAGAATGAAAGGAAGGAAGAAAGAAAATGGGATAGAAGAATGAAAGGAAGGAAGGAAGGAAGGAAGAAAATGGGATAGAAGAATGAAAGGAAGGAAGGAAGGAAGAAAATGGGATAGAAGAATGAAAGGAAGGAAGGAAGGAAGAAAGAAAATGGGATAGAAGAATGAAAGGAAGGAAGAAAGAAAATGGGATAGAAGAATGAAAGGAAGGAGGAAAGAAAATGGGATAGAAGAATGAAAGGAAGGAAGAAAGAAAATGGGATAGAAGAATGAAAGGAAGGAAGGAAGAAAATGGGATAGAAGAATGAAAGGAAGGAAGGAAGAAAATGGGATAGAAGAATGAAAGGAAGGAAGAAAGAAAATGGGATAGAAGAATGAAAGGAAGGAAGAAAGAAAATGGGATAGAAGAATGAAAGGAAGGAAGAAAGAAAATGGGATAGAAGAATGAAAGGAAGGAAGAAAGAAAATGGGATAGAAGAATGAAAGGAAGGAAGAAAGAAAATGGGATAGAAGAATGAAAGGAAGGAAGAAAGAAAATGGGATAGAAGAATGAAAGGAAGGAAGAAAGAAAATGGGATAGAAGAATGAAAGGAAGGAAGAAAGAAAATGGGATAGAAGAATGAAAGGAAGGAAGAAAGAAAATGGGATAGAAGAATGAAAGGAAGGAAGAAAGAAAATGGGATAGAAGAATGAAAGGAAGGAAGAAAGAAAATGGGATAGAAGAATGAAAGGAAGGAAGGAAGAAAATGGGATAGAAGAATGAAAGGAAGGAAGGAAGAAAATGGGATAGAAGAATGAAAGGAAAGAAGGAAGAAAATGGGATAGAAGAATGAAAGGAAGGAAGGAAGAAAATGGGATAGAAGAATGAAAGGAAGGAAGAAAGAAAATGGGATAGAAGAATGAAAGGAAGGAAGGAAGGAAGAATGAAAGGAAGGAAGGAAGGAAGAAAGAAAATGGGATAGAAGAATGAAAGGAAGGAAGGAAGGAAGAAAGAAAATGGGATAGAAGAATGAAAGGAAGGAAGGAAGAAAATGGGATAGAAGAATGAAAGGAAGGAAGGAAGGAAGAAAGAAAATGGGATAGAAGAATGAAAGGAAGGAAGGAAGAAAATGGGATAGAAGAATGAAAGGAAGGAAGGAAGGAAGGAAGAAAGAAAATGGGATAGAAGAATGAAAGGAAGGAAGGAAGGAAGAAAGAAAATGGGATAGAAGAATGAAAGGAAGGAAGAAAGAAAATGGGATAGAAGAATGAAAGGAAGGAAGAAAGAAAATGGGATATAAGAATGAAAGGAAGGAAGGAAGGAAGAAAATGGGATAGAAGAATGAAAGGAAGGAAGGAAGGAAGAAAATGGGATAGAAGAATGAAAGGAAGGAAGGAAGGAAGAAAGAAAATGGGATAGAAGAATGAAAGGAAGGAAGGAAGGAAGGAAGAAAATGGGATAGAAGAATGAAAGGAAGGAAGGAAGGAAGAAAGAAAATGACAGAAGAATGAAAGGAAGGAAGGAAAGAAGAAAATGGGATAGAAGAATGAAAGGAAGGAAGGAAGAAAATGGGATAGAAGAATGAAAGGAAGGAAGGAAGAAAATGGGATAGAAGAATGAAAGGAAGGAAGAAAGAAAATGGGATAGAAGAATGAAAGGAAGGAAGGAAGAAAATGGGATAGAAGAATGAAAGGAAGGAAGGAAGAAAATGGGATAGAAGAATGAAAGGAAGGAAGAAAGAAAATGGGATAGAAGAATGAAAGGAAGGAAGAAAGAAAATGGGATAGAAGAATGAAAGGAAGGAAGGAAGGAAGAAAATGGGATAGAAGAATGAAAGGAAGGAAGGAAGGAAGAAAATGGGATAGAAGAATGAAAGGAAGGAAGGAAGGAAGAAAATGGGATAGAAGAATGAAAGGAAGGAAGGAAGGAAGGAAGAAAATGGGATAGAAGAATGAAAGGAAGGAAGGAAGAAAGAAAATGACAGAAGAATGAAAGGAAGGAAGGAAAGAAGAAAATGGGATAGAAGAATGAAAGGAAGGAAGGAAGAAAATGGGATAGAAGAATGAAAGGAAGGAAGGAAGAAAATGGGATAGAAGAATGAAAGGAAGGAAGGAAGAAAATGGGATAGAAGAATGAAAGGAAGGAAGAAAGAAAATGGGATAGAAGAATGAAAGGAAGGAAGGAAGGAAGAAAATGGGATAGAAGAATGAAAGGAAGGAAGGAAGGAAGAAAATGGGATAGAAGAATGAAAGGAAGGAAGGAAGGAAGAAAATGGGATAGAAGAATGAAAGGAAGGAAGGAAGGAAGAAAATGGGATAGAAGAATGAAAGGAAGGAAGGAAGGAAGAAAATGGGATAGAAGAATGAAAGGAAGGAAGGAAGAAAATGGGATAGAAGAATGAAAGGAAGGAAGAAAGAAAATGGGATAGAAGAATGAAAGGAAGGAAGGAAGGAAGAAAATGGGATAGAAGAATGAAAGGAAGGAAGGAAAGAAGAAAATGGGATAGAAGAATGAAAGGAAGGAAGGAAGGAAGAAAATGGGATAGAAGAATGAAAGGAAGGAAGGAAGGAAGAAAGAAAATGGGATAGAAGAATGAAAGGAAGGAAGGAAGAAAGAAAATGGGATAGAAGAATGAAAGGAAGGAAGGAAGGAAGAAAGAAAATGGGATAGAAGAATGAAAGGAAGGAAGAAAGAAAATGGGATAGAAGAATGAAAGGAAGGAAGAAAGAAAATGGGATAGAAGAATGAAAGGAAGAAAGGAAGGAAGAAAATGGGATAGAAGAATGAAAGGAAGGAAGGAAGGAAGAAAATGGGATAGAAGAATGAAAGGAAGGAAGGAAGGAAGAAAATGGGATAGAAGAATGAAAGGAAGGAAGGAAGGAGGAAAATGGGATAGAAGAATGAAAGGAAGGAAGGAAGGAAGAAAGAAAATGGGATAGAAGAATGAAAGGAAGGAAGGAAGGAAGGAAGAAAATGGGATAGAAGAATGAAAGGAAGGAAGGAAGAAAGAAAATGACAGAAGAATGAAAGGAAGGAAGGAAAGAAGAAAATGGGATAGAAGAATGAAAGGAAGGAAGGAAGGAAGAAAATGGGATAGAAGAATGAAAGGAAGGAAGAAAGAAAATGGGATAGAAGAATGAAAGGAAGGAAGGAAGAAAATGGGATAGAAGAATGAAAGGAAGGAAGGAAGAAAGAAAATGACAGAAGAATGAAAGGAAGGAAGGAAGGAAGAAAATGGGATAGAAGAATGAAAGGAAGGAAGGAAGAAAATGGGATAGAAGAATGAAAGGAAGGAAGGAAGAAAATGGGATAGAAGAATGAAAGGAAGGAAGGAAGGAAGGAAGAAAATGGGATAGAAGAATGAAAGGAAGGAAGGAAGGAAGAAAGAAAATGGGATAGAAGAATGAAAGGAAGGAAGAAAGAAAATGGGATAGAAGAATGAAAGGAAGGAAGAAAGAAAATGGGATAGAAGAATGAAAGGAAGGAAGGAAGGAAGAAAGAAAATGGGATAGAAGAATGAAAGGAAGGAAGGAAGGAAGGAAGAAAATGGGATAGAAGAATGAAAGGAAGGAAGGAAGGAAGAAAGAAAATGACAGAAGAATGAAAGGAAGGAAGGAAAGAAGAAAATGGGATAGAAGAATGAAAGGAAGGAAGGAAGAAAGAAAATGGGATAGAAGAATGAAAGGAAGAAAGAAAATGGGATAGAAGAATGAAAGGAAGGAAGGAAGGAAGGAAGAAAATGGGATAGAAGAATGAAAAGAAGGAAGGAAGAAAGAAAACGAGACAAGACAGGAAGAAAATGAGAAACAACTCAATTGATAGAAAGAACATCAATAAAATAAACAAATAAAAAGAATAAAAATTACATGCAGCTACAAAAAAGGAAAAAAAACATTACAGGCAGAAAAAGAGGAGGAGGAGTAGTGAATAAAGAAAGAATGATGAATAAAATAAAGAATGAAGATAGGTTGGGAAGAAAGGGGGGAAAAAACAATTAAAAAGAGAGATAATCCCAAAAAGAAAAAAATATGAGATGATACCTCAGTACAGCTATAACAAATTAAGTATAGGAGAAAATGAAATTAAACATAGCATAGGCTATATCAGAAGTAGTTTCTCCCAACACTGCAAATTGCTACGAAACCAAAACATCATCCTGAAAACTCTAGGCATGTTCTTCAATATCATTGGGATGAGCTTTTCATATGGATGCCATGAATGGTACTAAACATGTTCAGAAATATCTAAACTGTCAGCAGTATAAAACCGATTTCTAAGATCAATGTTGAAAAAAGGTTTTGAGCAAGTCAGAGGTTTTTAGCAAAGACCATCCTTCTTTGAACCTGGTGGACTGGTGCCACAGATTCACAAAGAATTGTGTCAAATAAGACACCGCATCACTTGAAGACCACCAAGAGCAGCAACAATTAAAATGGATAGCACATGGAATTTGAAGTGAAAATGATCAAAATGTTGACAATTCCACCCCACCTCAGACATCTGGCCAAATGGACATTTCACCAAAAAAATAAAAATAGTAACATGCAATAGTTTAAGTATTTTATTTAGCAGTATTATAAGGTAGTATAGCACTAATAATTGTACATTATTACATTGGTGTGAGCAATTGTTCACAGAAAATCCCCTATTTCTCAGCAATTGACATTAGGTCGTGTTTAATTTCTGATTAAAGAAATTAATTGAAGAAAAAATCAAAAAATTTAATAAAATAATGTATGATATATGATCTTGTTCTTAAGATTGTATGCGATTGCTCTCAGAAAATCTATTTTTTGATACTCGTCATATTTCTCAATGATAGATATGAGCATGGCCAGACATTCTTACTTTGGAATTCAGTTTGCTCCTCTTTCTAGATTCATTACCAACCACAGCTAAAGACCCGAGTTTACCCTGCTATTTCATCTATAAATGAAAAGGGACAGGTTCATAACTTTTTTCAAGTGCATAGTGCGAAGTGAATGCAAATTGATTCAACTGGAATTTGAACTCAGTCCAATGATTCCATCTAACTCATAAGCTACAGACATAACCAGATTATATATATATATATATATATATATATATATCCTTAAAATCAGACATTTGAAATTTCTGAGACACATGAGGAAAGAGGGCATGAAAAATCGAATACTCTCAGGACACACTAAAGGTGGCAGAGAGAAAAGCAAGTCATGAGTTTGAGGGAATAGATTGCAGGTTTGGTTTGTTTTACGGCATATCAACCTCAATGGGTCATTTAATGCTGACAAGATTTTTATTGCTGGTAATATTTTTCAAAAATGTATTGCTGGTAATATTTTTCAAAAATGTATTGCTGGTAATATTTTTTTCCTCAAAAATGTATTGATGGTAATAATCTTTTCTTCAAAAATTCATTGCTGGTATTAAAACCTAGTTTTACACTTTCATAGTGTTTTGACCCCAGTTTGGGGGTTAACTATTTGCCCATAGCTGGGACCCTAACAGGTGCTACAACACTGGGCCATGGTGGACCTGGGAACACCAGTATTTAAGAGGTGGTTCCACACTCCCCAAAACCTCCTGATCAGAGGCCTTGCTGTTGGACGGAGTTTATTGTCTTACCCAGGACATGGATGTAGTTTATCATCATACCCAGTATGAATAGATAGCAGAATGGGGACAAAAAGGGAGAATAAAGGGTCAAAAAGAGACAGGAAATTGTGGAGAGTCATGGTCGCTTACATCCTGAAGGGAAATGAAACATAAAAGGAAAATACCGATACTTATAAAGTTTAGGCTCAATGGAAGAATACTAATTTTAAGACATGTTTTATGTTTTTCCTCAAAAATGTATTACCGAGAAGTGTTTCAGTTAGCAAGGTCAATTTTACTGTTTTTAAACTAAAATTCTCCATATAGGATACAGGTTCAATTCCTGTTGGAGGACGTATATTTTCTATGACAATTTCTCGGACATTCAGGCCAGTAAATGTTGTTAATACTGTTTATTATAAACAGAGCATTTACTTAAATATTTGTATCTATAAAAAGAATGTATAAACATAAAAACGTCTTAAAATAATTGTCGGACTTTGTCCATTTCATAATGTGTGACGTCATTTGTTTACATTTGGATACGCATCAAGCAGATATTAATGTACGGGAGAAAATCATGGAAAATTTTGTGGCAAAATCGGTAAAAGCATGTCAGGCTATATGACAGTTCTGTATAGGATACAGATTTGATTCCTGTCATAGGACGAATATTTTCTATGAAAATTTCTTGGACATTCATGCCAGTAAATGTTGTTAATACTGTTTATTATAAACAGAGCATTTACTTAAATATTTGTATCAATTAAAAAGAATGTATAAACATAAAAATGTCTTAAAATAATTGTCAGACTTTGTCCATTTCATAAGAATACTTATGTAAAAATAGTTTTTATTTCTATATGTTTGTCTGAATTGATCTGTGTTCTTTATGCATGTGTGCTTGTATATATGCTTGTTGTCATGTGCAATTATTAGGTGAGAGAGACAGATGAAAAGGAATGTAAGAATTCATTGCCTGAATCTAAACAAAATTACCAAATAATAACATATCACCTTATTTAAAGATATTGAGAGAGAGAGAGAGAGAGAGAGAGAAACTGAAGCAGAACATAGAAAGATGTATTGACTTAAATTCCAAGGGATTATCATTGCCAGGTTGTGTGGGCTTGGGGGAGCCAGTTCTGTTCATAGTTACCCATTTAAACCAAAACTACAATGCCTTGTTCAAAGAGTTCAAACTTAGAATTCTATTCCCACTGAGTCACTCTGAACAAAATTTCTTGGAAAGGAAAATATTTTCAGACAATTCAAAACAATAAAGAACAGCACTAATTTTTTTTTTCTTACTGAGAAAGAAAAATATTGAATGTCTGAGAAATTTACTCATCTTTCTATTCATTGCTAATAACAAAGAGTCATTTGCTCTTCTTTCTCTTTGTTGCTAATAGGGGAGAGTCATTTGCTAATGTTTTTACTTGTTGCTAATAAGGAAGAGACCCATTAGCTTTTTCTATTTGTTGCTTAAAAGAAAGAGAGCTATTACTCTTTTCATTTGTTTCTAATATGGAAAAAGAGTCATTTGCTTTTTCTATTTGTTGCTAATAGGGGAGAGTCATTTGCTCTTATTTTTATTTGTTGCTAATAAGGAAAAGAGTAATTCGCTCTTCTTTTTATTTGTTGCTAATAAGGAAAAGAGTAATTCGCTCTTCTTTTTATTTGTTGCTAATAAGGAAAAGAGTAATTCGCTCTTCTTTTTATTTGTTGCTAATAAGGAAAAGAGTAATTCGCTCCTCTTTTTATTTGTTGCTAATAAGGAAAAGAGTAATTCGCTCTTCTTTTTATTTGTTGCTAATAAGGAAAAGAGTAATTCGCTCTTCTTTTTATTTGTTGCTAATAAGGAAAAGAGTAATTCGCTCTTCTTTTTATTTGTTGCTAATTAAGAAATGCTCATTTGCTCTTTAATTTGTTGCTAATGAGGAAGAGAAACATTTTCTCTTTTTATATTTGTTGCTAATAAGAAAGAGAGTCCTTAACACTTCTTTTTATGTATTACTAATAATGAAAAGTCTCATTCACCCTTCCTTAATAATAG
>OZ038502.1:95597165-95602165 GCA_964036315.1 Acanthosepion esculentum
ATTGAGCCCTCTTTTAAATTGAATGTTGGAATTGTACTCTATTTGTTCTCATCTTACCTATTTTTTTTGTGGCAAGGATGCATAATGGTCATAGAAATGTTGGTAGACATTGGCTCAGGTATAAAGATAAACTGAAGAGAAACCTTTCTTGTGTCAGCATTTCATTCAAGAACTTTGAAGAGGTAGCTATGAAGAGATCAGAGTATCGTTCCAGCTGCCATTCAGGAATAATGCACCATCAAGAAGTAAGCAACGTTTGACTATGTGAAACACGAAAGCAAAATAAGACAGCTAACAGTGTTCCTGCTGTACTTGGATACAATACATTCTCCTGTACGGTTTGTCCCAAGAATTGCAGAAAAGACCACAGTCTCAAAATTCATGCCCATTATAGGCATGCAGCTAATTAGTTTATGATCATCGGAACCTCATACGTTGAACTTAACAGGAGAGTCTATCATATATATATATATATATATATACACACACACACACACACACACACACACACACACCAACCAATAAAACAGTTACTAGTTTCTGGCTCTTATCAGATAATTTATTGCCCCTGTTATCCACAAAGATCCCAACACATTTTCTTTCCACACATTTCTGTGATTAATTCCAATGTGAAGAAGCTAAACCGAAAACCTCATGGCAAAATGTGTCATTTATAAGCTTTTCCACTTTGTGCCATTATCTGCACCTTTATTCCAGATACTCTTGCATAATTATGAATGTGTGTGTCAATTTATATCTGCATAGATGTGCATACTTTTATCATTATTTTGGCCTGTGTGCATGTATGTGCATTGTGGTGTAATGGATATCGGCTTGGGATAAGAACTCGGAGAACAGAGTTCAAATTCAAGTTCAGTTCATTATATTCACTTACGCACAAATACCCTTGGGAGAGATATGATTCCATCTCTTCTCCTCTCACCTATGGATTAAATATCAGGACAGCCTAGGTTTCTTTAGCCTTGGTTGGCAACTAGTCTACCATAGAAAGAAATGGCAACCTATTGCAGGAAAAATCTTCTGCTTCGTCAGTCATGTATCAAAAGATACATGATCACCCAAACATGTATCATGTGTGGCACTTATCTGACTGTAGCATGTATGTATAATTTTGGTATGTATGTATAATTTCTAACAATTTAAAAATAAATACATAAATACATATATCTTATATATATTAGATTAGTTATATTTCAATAAGTAGTTAGAATTTGTTTAATAACATATTAAGCCCCGAATATGTTTTGGCTATTGCGTCTGATTGTCTAGGTCAATGTGCATTTGGATGTATGTGCATGTGTTTATTGATGTCTATGTGTAAGGAATGTGCATGCATGTTCGTTTGTATGTGTGTTCGTTTTTTGTTTTTTTTATCAAGGGTTGTGTCTCGTCACTGTTTTTTGTGTATATATATATATATATATCTAAATATGTCTGGGCACTTATGTATTATAACCTGAGTGTGTTTGGATTGTTTTACGTGAGAGGTGGTCATCACAGTTGAAGTAAACTGTAAAATTTATACATGTTTGTCTGGAGCTAACAACATCCTTTTAACGTAATTTCAATGAAAAAATAAATTATGTATTTTTTATTTTCTCCTCAGTAATTCTATAATTTTAAACTTAATAGAGATTAGATTTAGATTTCTAAATAGGTAATTTCTTTACTTTTAATTTTAATTTCAAATTTTATAAAACTTTTAATATCTATGCTTGCTTCGTTGTCAAATTTTTTGAATTCTAATATACTTGTATTTTGATTGGTCATTCTAGCTTATGTAACAGCATTTACCCCTAGCAAAGGATCGTTAATTAGTTTGAAACTTTTAAAACCATTTATTCTACATTCAACATCATCACTTGATAAGACACCAGAAGTGTTGAAACAAAATGGCTATTTTTGTAGTGATTTTATAACATATTTATATTATAATATTTAAATAAATAATTATATATATATATATATATATATATATATACACACACTTAATAGCTTTGTTGTATTACATCGAGCACTGCTTTATTAACACCAGCACTATATATTATAATTTTATTTATTATATATATATATATATATATATATATATATATATATATATATCAATCACTTGATAATTAGTAGGGATAATTCCAAGGAGGATATGAATCCGAAGAGAGCTCAATGTAAGAACAAAGTAAATATAATAATGAATGCAGAATCCTGAAAAATCCATTCAGGTGATATTTTATTTCAGAGATTCAGAAGTCCATGAAATAATATATATATATATATATATATATATATATATATATATATATATATATATATACGAGGGTCATTCAATAAATAAGTTGAATTTTTCGGTATAAGGACTGCTAATACAGATAGAAGCTTACTTTTTTTTTTTGTTTTACTTCTTTTTCCCATGGATTTAATTTCTTTTGCAGATTAAAAAAAAACTTTGGGAGTTTTGGCGATTAACAAAGATGGCCGACCAAGGAACATGCTCCAGGATTGAACAGCGGTCAGTTATCAAGTTTTTGGTTGCTGAAGGGTGAAAACCAGTTGAAATTCATAGGAGAATGTCAACTGTGTATGGTGCCACATGTTTCAGAAAAAAAATGTCTACAAGTGGGCTAAATTGTTTAAAGAAGGACGGAGCAGTGTTGAGGACGAAGACAGGCCTGGGAGGCCTACAGAAGTGAGGTCTCCTGAGGTGATCGAATCAGTCAATGACCTCATTCAGTCTGACAGAACGGTGACAGTGGATGACATTGCAAGGACTTTGAGTTTATCTGTTGGGACAAACGCAGGGGGTCATCAGTCAGAAGGAGTCATCTTGCATCATGACAACGCAAGTCCTCACACAGCAGCCCAAATGGTGCAGACCATCAACGAGCTGGGCTGTGAAATGCTCCCTCATCCCCTTTACAGCCCAGACCTTGCCCCTTCAGACTTTCACCTGTTTGGTCCCTTGAAAGCATTCACAAGAGGCATGAAGTTTAAAAGTGACGATGAAGTCAAAAGTGTTGTGAGCGACTGGCTGAGACATCAGTCCAAAGATTTTTACGCTGAGGGAATACAGAAGCTTGTGCACAGATGGGAAAAGTGTGTGACAGTGCTGGGAGACTACGTTAAAAAAAAAAAAAGAAAAAAGTAATCTTCTGTCTGTATTAGAAGTCCTTATACCGAAAAATTCACCTTATTTATTGAATGACCCTCGTATATATATATATATATATATATATATATATATATATATATATATATATATATATATATAATTTTACCCCAAGCAATGTGTTACTGGAAGTGAAATAGAATGAGAAGACTTTAGAAGGAACTGGAAACCTAAAGATGAAACAATGATACTCTTGTTCAAAAGATAGGGGTGGAATGTGAACTGTGTGATAATACTATGTACATGTGTGTGTGAAAAGCAAAATATGAAAAGAATGAGTTAAAAAAAAAGAAATTACTTGAAATAGTGAAATAAATTGTTAAAAAAGAAAGAAAACATAAGTGAGAACTTAAACATAGTAAACAACAAAAAGATGAAGGAAAAAATAACAGGCTAAAAAAAGATGAAGTACGAAAGAAAACAAGTGAAAAAAGGGTTGGAAAATGAGAGAGAGAGAGAGGATTAGTGGGAGGAGAGAACATAAAAAGAATGAGAAAAATCAAGGATGAAAGAAGCTGAGAAAGGAGAACAGTGACTGAGAAAAGAATGTAAAAGAACAAAAAAGAAAGGATCTTGTTTTAAAGGGAGGAAGAAGAGAGAGAACGGGCAAGGGAGGAGAAAGAGTGTAAGGAAATTTATAAGAATTAAAGGTGTGGCTTGTGAGCAAGTGGTGGGGGAAGAAGAAATAATGTCAAATAGAAGGAAGAGGGGAAAAAGAAAAGTGGCAGAAAAATAAAGGCAAAAGAAAAAAGATAAAAAGGCAAAAAAGAAAGAAAGAAAAAAGATAAAAAGAAAGAAAAAGGCAAAAGAAAAAAGTAAAAGGCAAAAAAAGAAAGAAAAGGGCAAAAGAAAAAAGATAAAAAGCAAAAGAAAGACAAAAAATGAAAGAAAAAGAAAAAAGATAAAAAGCAAAAAAAGGCAAAAAAAAAGATAAAAGGCAAAAAAAAGATAAAAAGCAAAAAAAGGCAAAAAAAAGAAAGAAAAGGCAAACGAAAAAAGATAAAAAGCAAAAAAAAGGCAAAAAAGAAAGAAAAATGATAGACAGAATGAAAGAATCAGAAGGGGATAAATAAAAAAAAACTAAAAATTTAGAAAGAACCTGGAATAAAAATAAAAGAAGAAACAAAAAGGAAACAGCTAAAAATTGAAAGACAAAACTAATGCCAAAAATTGAATGACAAAACTAATGCCAAAAATTAGTTATGAAAAAAATTAACATATAAAATAAAGAAAAAAAATAAAGAGAATCTAATGGATAGTTGTATTTGGAATGCCTCCATATTTTCTGTCTGACATGGTAATATAAGATCCACTCGGTGGAATTTCTGACACATGCAAAATTAAATTTCAAAAAATGCTTCTCTCTCTACTTCACCTTTCTCAGGAAGAAAAAGAAAAAGAAAACTCTCTCGAAGAAATAAAACAAATTCCCTGTCCTGTTGAGTCAACATCACAACTCAACATCATCACTACCACCCCCACTTCACCCCCCTCACCGCCCCACCTCACCCCCCACCTCAGTGTAGGTTGGGGCACTGTCAGTGAGAAGGGGAAACACTTTAAATTCATATTAAAAAGCAATAATGAATTTAACAGTGTGGATTCCGAAGCCATTCTCAGCTGACAAATACGGAAAAAATTTCTTTCTGGATTTAGTGACATAAGAAGAAAAGGTCATTTTTATTGTCAACTTGCAAAAATAGTATCAAAAAATGTATATTTCTTTTCTATATGTAAAATAAAAAGAAATTATAGGTAAAATATTTAATTAGATCATCTATCACACACTATATATATATATATATATATATATATA
>OZ038502.1:95604665-95659665 GCA_964036315.1 Acanthosepion esculentum
AAATGAGATTTAGGGAAAAACTGTGTGCAAAAAAAGTGACTCACTTATTTCCTGCAACTAGTAATCAATAGAAACATAACCAAAGAAGCTTTAAATAAAGAATAATATAGGTATAATTTACTTATAATACGTAATATAGTTCGAAATATTTAATAATCTATGGGTCCTCCTTTATTTTGAATAAACTTTTCAACCCTTTTTGGCATTGATTTGATTAGGTTCTGGCAAATCTCATCTCCAAGCATTGAATTCCATTCGGATATGAAATTCACAATCAAATCCTCTTTGTTTCTCAACTGCTTTCTCGAGAGTTTGTACTTTATAATGCTCCATAAGTTTTCTATGGGGTTGAGGTCATGAGATTGGGGCAGCCATGTCATAACACTCACCTGCTTCTCATCAAAGTATTCCTTCATCAATTTTGAGTTGTGACAGGGAGCATTATCCTGCATAAAAATGAGCTTGGTGGGATGCGATTTGAACCCTTTCAGCAGAAGGGAGCAGACAAGACTCTAAAATTCTCTTGTACTGCTCGCTCCTGAGGATCTTTTCAATAGGATTTGAGAAACCAGTTCCATGAAAAGAAAAGCATCCCCAGAACATTATACTGAATGGATCCTTGACAGTACTTACTGCTAAATTCAAAAAGCTTTCAAAACTTCTTCTTCGGATTTTAGATCGCTTATCCTTTGAATTTAGCTCAACATTCGTTTAATCGGAGAAGAGAACATTTAGTAAAAAAAATCAGGTGAGTCACTTTTATCGAAGAGCACTGTATATATATATATATATATATATATATATATATATATATAATTGAATGACAAAATGGAAAAAGACTCAAAAGTAATGTGTTTTGTCCTTAGAATTTCGTGGGTGAGAGAAATACAAATGTCAGTTAAAATGTAATTCTTCAAAATTTTTTATGTCTGGTCTGTTTAGATATTGCAGCCCTATATTTGTAACAAGTATGTATGAATGTATGTATTTAAAAAGTATATTACAAAGGCAATTGATGAGAAAGATTTGTTCTATGTACTCAGTAGTTATCAAAGGTTTCAATCACATTGTATTTGTGCATTTCAGGTATCTCCTTGATGAAAGGGGTACTGTTAAATGAATATATATATATATATATATATATATATATATATATATATATATATATATTTTTTTTTAACAATAAAAAATATTAAAATCTTCAGACTCACTGCGTTGTATATTAATATTCCTTCGTTTTTATTATTATTTCATTTAGATTCCTTGACTAGTTTTGGCCAACATGGCCATCATCAGGAGAAAAATAATTTTCTGCTTGCTGGTAGCAGTGAACTACAGAAATGCCCTGGGGAAATAAATTATAACCAATGGATCCTTAAAGTTGTCTGTTTTCATTAAATAACATGTGTGTGTGTGCACGCGTGCATATATATATATGTGCACGCGTGTATATATATATATATATATATATCAAACTGACTGCACTGATAAATCTATTATTAGTCTGAAGAAGCTCCTTCTATGGACAAAATGTGGTTACTTTAGTGTTTTTATTTGATTAGACACTACTAGCCTGATTTATTTATATATATATATAAATAATACAGTTAATAAATCCATTGGTATATAATCCAAGTGGATCTTAATATTAAAAATGATCCACAAAAAGAGCTCAATGTATTTATTATACACAAATTTTAAATTATATAATCCAGCAGCCTATCAGAACAACATTTCCTGGCAATTTAAACATGACTTTGTGAAAAAGCAGATTGAAGTAACTAATAATAACTTATTAACTCTCATCAAACGGAAGCAGAAGATACATAACACCCTAAAAAGGACTATCACTTCTGAACAGCTGAAACGAAGTCGAAATAGACTAAAAGAAATTACTAACAGGTCAGAATGTCAACATAGGTTAAAAATTCAAAGAGAACTCATTACTTTATATAAAGGAGCTATATTCTTCCTGAATAGCTTCAAAGGATTTATAAACATCTCTGACTATGATTTACCTGAAAACCAAAAAGAACTACTCAACCTTGGACCTAAATGCCATATATATATATATATATATATATATATATATATATATACACACAGGGTGTCCATAAAGTTTGTATGCACTTTAAAAAATTTATAACTTTATTTGTATTTGCAATAAAAATAATTTGTAAAAAGGATTAGAAAGAAGTAAATCTATATTTTTTAAGGTTTTATTGAAATTACATTTAAGTTTCCACATGGCCTCCATCATTAGCAATACAAAGGGTAATACGATTTTGCAGTTCACGGAAAACATTTGCCAACTGATTTACAGGAATGCCTGAAATCACATTAGTTATTTTATCTATACTTAAAACTAGGTACATTAAACTTTATAACAGTTTTTTACAGATTATTTCTATCGCAAATACAAATAAAGTTATAAATTTTTAAAGTGCATGTGTGTGTTTGTGTATATATATATATATATAATTGAATTATGCATTTATATATCATATCTTCCATACATATATCTGTCATTAAAATACATAACAAAATAGGTAGTGCTGAGAAGTATTCAGTATTCGACTGAATGACAGGGTTTCAGAATTTGGCAGAGTGGGGGGATCCTTTCTTGTCCAAACTGAGAACTTTTCATCTCCCCCACTTTTAAGCTGCAATCGCATACACAACTGTCACTGCTTCTCTTTTTTTTTATTTCTCTTTTTATTGGCATCTACAATTTAATCATCAATATTAGCATCTCTCAGCCCTCTTCATTACAGACGCTCATATTACTACACCACAACCGTGTCTGTCATTATCATCTTCCTATGTTGATACCAATGCCTCCACCACCCTTTTTCTTTCGTCGCCAAGACAACTACAAAGACTATGAAGTAAAGACAGCAAATTTTGAAAACCATTGAGACCAACATAAATACACATGCATATGATCACAGTCTCGTACAACATACGTAAAAAGACATCCGTGCACTCTGACGGTGACCCACTTATTATTTCATTACTTCTTATTAGATATAGCTAATTGCTAGCAATCGGACTAATGCATAAAAGGTGATGCATTGTCATGATAATTCTGCGTAGGAAAGATTTATCCAATTGCAGAAATATATCTTTTGCTTGAATTAATCTGATTTCTTATTTATAGTGAATTTAAAAAGTTTTCAACTCACAAATAAAAAATAAAAAAAATCAGATTTTTATTTTATCATTTCACCCCAAATAAGGCAATGAAGTCATATAAAAAGAAAAACATTATTAAGAAGAGAGGACAATAAAAGAACAGGATTTAAGCGAACAGAAGAAATGACTGACTTCATTTATGAAGCTGGAAAAGGGTTCCATAAGTGAGAGGTGTGAGAAAAGAGACTGTTAGTAAAGTACTTAGTTATGTAGGGAGACTACAGTTGTTTCCCTTGGGTCGGGCTAACGGAAGTTCAGCCCCTTAGAGACGAGAACTCTCCTGTCCCTTCTTCCCTTTCGTTACTTCCGTTTTTAGGAAGCTCTGCCCTTTTTTTACTTGCGACCACCGGAGTCCACACACGTGGAAATTGATCTGCTGGTACCCAGCCTAGCGTGGAGAAAGCAGTAAGTCCTGTTAACTCATCTATGGACAGTCAACGGCCCTAAAGTTGGTATGGCATTTCTCTGTTCTCGTTAAACACCCTCGGTCCTTTGGACTATATGAACAATCTTGTGTTTGGGACATGTAAACCTTTTTAATATGTGTATATAATTTGTTTGCATTATTAAATGTCTTGTCGGGTACGGTGCCGTATTTCGTCTTTCTGTATCCTCATTCGGTGTTAGTGTATCAGTGGCTATACTAATGCCAATATTAGTATCGGTGTCTGGTTATTGGAAGGCTAAAGCGTATTATTCGTCCTAATATGAAATAGCCCTTAAATTGTGGCAAGCTGGGACACCCCATACTAATAGTTACATCAAGCCAATTCAATTGTAAAATCATGAGACCTTACTGCCAATCTAGTACTGCACTTAAATTCATAACGTCTAGATTCCATAGATGAAAGCTCACCAGAACAATTACCATGGAAATATTTATAGAAAAGGTACAGGGAAACTATGTTACGACAGTGGGAAAGTGATTGAAGTTGAGATGCCAGGTCAGGACCTATAACATTGTCAAATGCAAATTTAAGAATCTGCAATCTTAGATTGTTATGAAAGCATCATTGAAAGAAGAAAAGTTTTCAAGGATATCACTTTGGAATAGATAGCTGAATATGGTAACTTCATGTAGAAACATCCCAGTCCTAAAATTAAAAGCAATTATTATAAAAAACAGTCATGAGTACCTTACAGTAGAAAACTGGTCAATGAGCAATCTTTAAAAACTATAATGATTTTAGTGAATTCAATTTTCACAGGATCCCTTGGCTTGCTCAAAAAAAGGGTCTCTCTATAAAGGCAGCGATTGTTTAAAATATTTGATATTGAAAACTACAATGGACATTTCTAAAATGACAAAAGCAGTTCATTAATCGTTTTTAAATTTAAAAATAATTAGCTAATGTCCAAGGTAGACTGAGGTTATTTCTAGTGATTTTTGCTTGCTTTTATCAGGGTCATTAAATGAAGTACTGTCAACTCATAAATTATGAAATCGCCTCTGACATGATTTGAACTCAAATCTTGTATCCTTCGATGATTATCTGACATATTGATATCCATTTGAAAATTCATCAAATATTATTTCTTTATTTATGACCTGTGTTTGAAGAATGTAAAAACAAATTGAATGCTGCAATAAAAAGCAACATGATTGACTGTTTGATTAATATTTTTTCTGGTTTATCAACCTTTTGGAGGTTCTTTTAAAGCCAGAAAATGATTTTAAATTGTAAGAAATTTTTGGACATAACAATGATTTTTGCTGACACAAGTTCTCTTAATTAACCCAAAGCTAGGAGAGGAAGAGGTGGATTCATACTTGAACTTGCCTTTCTGGTTTCCAATCCCAGGCCATTATCCATTACACCACTCACACAACCAAATTACAGAACCTGGCATACCAAAGTGGTCACCCATCTAGGTACTGACCAGGCTTGATGTTGTTTAACTTCAGTGATCATACAAGAACCGGTGTTTCAACATGATATGGCTGTAAGGCCTTTATACTACTCACACATCCAAGCTTACAACACCTGGTATTCCCAAGTGGTCACCCATCTAGGTACTGACCAGACTCAATGTTGCTTAACTTCGGTGATCGTATGAGAACTGGTGTTTCAACCAGGTTTGATGTTGCTTAACATTGGTGATCATAAGAGAACCGGCATAAAAAGTAACAATAAAAGGAAAAGTTAAAAAGGAAACTTAAGACAATTACTAATTGGTATGAGTGTGATCCTCACTGAGTGTCCCATACTTTTGCCCTTGGCCCACATCTAAGGTATGCCTAATAAATCACTATTACAACTTGGTGTAAAAGCAAGAGAAATAAGATGAAAGAAAAAATCTATTCAAAAATGAATGCTAATTGGTAATGCTTCACTCTAAGTAATTTAGACAACTTAAGACTATTACTACTTGGTGTAAAAGCAAATGAAAATCAGAAATGCTATCACTGACAATGGGAGGCATGGTGGAGTAATGGATAGTGGCTTGGATTGAGGAATTGGAGAGCCGAGTTCAAATTCCAAGTGAATCCATTACATTCACTTACGTTCTAATACCCTTGGGTAAATAGCAGGACAGACCAGGTTCTATAATCTTGGATGGCAACTGGTCTACCGCTGAAAGAAATGACAACCTAGTGTGGAGAAAAAAAAAATCTGCCTTGTCAGTCATGTATCGAAAGATGATTGCCTAAGGCAATATCCTGTCTGTGCTCCACCTACAAACGCTAGGAGGCATGGTGGCGTAATGGATAGCGGAATCAGAGAGCTGAGTTCAAATTCCAGTTGAATCCATTACATTCACTTACGTGCTAATATCCTTGGGAAAGGGATTAATCCTCTTCTTCTCCCGCCCAGCTATGGGTAAATAGCAGGACAGACTGGGTTCTATAGCCTTGGATGGCAACTGGTCTGCTGCAGGAAAAAATCTGCCTCATCATCTCAGAAATAAAACCAACTTTAGACCTTTACACTTTTTCATATTTTATTAAACAAGTCATTGTTTTCATAATGAAATTGCTTTTGACCATGTGTTGTTGGTAAATGTTTCAGAATATATTTATATGTTCAATAATAGCCTGAGAATTATACCTTTTCCATGTTTGTTTATATTATAAACTAGCTTAAAAGATGCCTTATCAGGCAGTATTTCAGCTAGCTCCTTCAGAGGGATCTTGAATGGGCCTTCATCACAATAGGAAGGGCGGAGTAGATACGATAGGCAACAATAAACTACAGAAGAACTCAAAATTGATTGCTGCATTTAAGTATTGCATTAATATTTAAGCTTACCTTTTAAAAGTTCAACAATAATTCTTTTGCTGCCACTTAATTTAAAGACAATTTGATGTATGTAGGTCCTTACTTTCCAGATAATTATTTTATTTCATGGGTGACTTTTGTTAGATTTCGCAATTAATTTTGATGATTCCCAAATTTATTTCCAAATTATAAAAATTATCGTACAAAAAAGTTTGTTGCAAAAAAAAAATCATAAAAAAAAATAGTTGAAAACAATCGCAGTAATGAAAATTTGAGAATCGAAATTGTGGGGGTCTGGATTTGGCCTGGAATGTTTTTAATTTGCTTACAGGGTCGGCCTGATTCCAAAATGATATGTTGGCGTAAGGCCTCTAGGAGTAAAGTTGAAAAAGTGGGACATAGATATAATAACTTAATTGGTCATATGAGATTTTATGATGCAACTTAAGGCCTGTCTTTGTATTATAAATGTTTATATAGTCATTAATGTTCCTTTCTTTTTTAATACAGATATGTAAAGACAGCCGTAGGTCATACGAAAGATACAATCTCAAAAATGCTATTACAAAGTTATTTAGTGATGGGAATACAACGTTGTAAATAAGTTGATAAGAGATCATAAAACAAAAACAAAATTGAAAACAGTGGCAAAGAACAAGGTAAGAACCGGGGCTGTAAGTACGTCACAAAAAGATATTTGAGAAAAAATGATGGATATCAGTACTAAGCAAAAAAGTCAAATAAGCAACAAGAAAATATTTGAAGCTGGTGTTGCAAATGTAACCAGAGAAAAAAAAAAGGTGGAATATTAAGAACATTGGCTAAAGGCATGAGAGCAAGCAAACTTTAGCATTTAAGTAAACATCACAAGAATTAATGTGTAAGCTGGATTTTTTAAAAAAGTACAAGAAAACTAATTTCTCAACATTAAGTTTTTTTAATGATGAATGAAAAGCTACATTGGATGGACGTTGTTAGATCAGAAAATTTAATTAGACCAGATATTTTAATTAAAGTTTAACACATACCATGTTTATTTATTTAAACCATCATTTCATTGGGTGTTATGTCTCTGATGGTAGCCGTTATTAGTTTTTCATTGTCTTCTCCAAGATTAGGACTCTGAAGGCAACTTAATATCATGTTTACTGAGCTGCTAAACCATATGGTCAAATTCTATGATGAAATCAGCTATGGTGATATTTTTTGATCTAATATATTTTTCAGGATTTCAATATGCCATCAAAGATGCTTGATTAGTATCCACCTTGAGCAGAGAGTTCAATTTTTCGTACAATATCTTCATTTCTTCCTTTCTGTTTAATTTATCAGGGTTCATTTCCAGCACTGTTGGAGCCCCTTTTTTCACATCGATATTTGCCACCATTTCTGAGAACTTCATTTCCCCCCCTTTATAATTTAACCCCCTTTTTACCACCATCTTTAATTCCTTCCTTTTAATTTTAGTTTATACAATCTTCTTCCATTTGTTAACCACTGATACATATACTCCTCTTTGATTCTAATTATATATATATGTGTGTGCATGAAACAGCCTGTCACCTCTGAGTGACAGGCTGTTTCATGTTGACTTCAATGTTCACTTTTATTTATATATATATATATATATATATATATATATATAAAAGGAAGAGGTTATAGTAGTTCCAACGAGAGAAAAGTGTGTATAATAAAAAGAGGAAAACTGCCAACGTCTTTGGTTGTAATGTGGATTGTTTTTTAAAAAATATATTATGCTTTATTTTCCATAATTTTGCTACACGAGTTTCTGGTCTTGCGGCATCTATCAGGCAAAGAGTGGATATTTCCGTATATTATTAAAAGGAATGAATTTTTCTTATGTTTATTGATCTCAATATTAGACATTCTCTTTTTTGTGTGTTAGTGACACAAATGTCTTCCTTCAACTGGCAGTGAAAAAGTTCTACATGAAGGCTAATAAAACAATTAAGACTGGTCCAAGAAAGGATGAAAAAGATATCTATATTTTTATCTTTTAGATCTATTTTCATTTGTTGTGTTTTTGTCAGCATGCATATGCATACGTATTTTCCCTATATATATATATATATATATATATATATATATATATATATACTCACACTCTTGTTATAAGAAATTAGTATACACATATGTACACATACACACACACACACCCACCCACGTGTGAGTGTATGTGCATGGATGCGAGTGGTTTGACCACTGTATTTGTCCATTATGTTTGCATGTTATGTGCTTTTGCGTGTGGGGTTACAATTTATTTAGTGCTGGTTTAAATTTACACAAACCCTACACAACATAGGAAGTGTGTGTATGTGTATACTAATTCCTTATAATAAGACAATATATATATATATATATATATATATATGTGTGTGTGGAGAGGGAATATATGTATGCGTACACATGCTGACAAAAACACAAAAAAATGGAAATAGATCTAAGAACACACAGGGGTCATTAAAAGATAAGAATATAGTACTCTTCAAGCAGAATTCTTTCACTGCCAGTTCAAGAAAGACATTTGGGTCACTAACACACAAAAAAGAGAATGACTAATATCAAGAATATTTAACATCAAAAAACATAAGAAAAATTAATTCCTTTTAATAATATGTGGAAATATCCACTCTTTGCCTAATGAAGGCTGCTTGACCAGAAACGCGTGTGGCAAAATGATGGAAAATAAAGCATAATATATTTAAAAAAAAAAAAAGAAACCACATTACAACCAAAGACATTTGCAGTTTTTCTCTTCTTTTTATTACACACACACACACGTGTTTGTTTTTTGTTTTTTCAGCAACAAACTGAAGATCTTTTTTATTGCTTATTCTTTGCTTATTTTTCCTTTTCTATTTTTCCATCTACATTTCCTTTCAGCACTTTTTTCCTGCGTCATCTTTTGTCTTCTTTTTTTCCTTCTCCATCTTTTCTTCTTTATTCTTTCTCAACATCTTTTTTTTCTAGCATTCATTTTTCTTTTTTATCTTGTCTTTGAGAATTTTCTTCTTTTTCTTCTACAATTTTTTTCTTAATTTTCTTTTTCATTTTGCCTTCATTTTCTTCCCCTCCATTGTTTTATCTTCTTTTTCTCCTCCTCAAATTTCATAATCATCACATGATGATAATAATAATAATAATAATAATAATAATAATGATAATAGTAGTTCTTTTAGTTACCATTCCAATATGATTATGATTTTAACTGTGCATTTCATAGCCATGCTCTTGAATTCATCATCACCACACATCATCCAATCTTGTTCATCCTATTCATTCCTCCCATTAAAAGAATTTAGACTAACACCCCTACCATTACCTCAACCCATTTTTCTCTTCCCCTCATCCTCATTCGTCATACATTTTTCTTCTTACTCCTCCTCCTCCTCTTCTTGAAAGAATTCCACTAAGCATCTAGATCACATGACCAAATGACTCTTTCCCACACCCACCACCACTTATTCCATCAGCTCCACCACCATACCAAACCAATTTTTCTTTTAATGTCTCTAATGAATGACTCCTTGAAATTGAAATCCAACACAAAGCAACAAGAAGAATAAAGACAAATATTTTTTTAAAAATATGTCAGCAACAACTGGAGAAAATACTTCACCTCTTTTTATTTTTGTAAAACATTTTGAATCATTGTTGTCTTCAGTTGTCAGGTCAGTGTTTACAGAAAATCCATGTTAATAGGTGGTCTACAGTTTGCCAAATATCTTAATGTTGCCACTGCATATCTATGAAGTGTACACCAATGTCTTACACACCTCTTCTTTTTTTTCTGACATCCATTTTTTAAATGATGTCTTGTAATAAAACTGACCTTTTTTGTAAGCAATATCAAATCATTATGCTATCAATATATTTTGATTTGTTTCCAACCAGAAAATTTCACAAAATTGAACCTCATTTCAAATGAGTGAATGAGATGTCTGAACAGGAAATGAAAACATGAAAAATGGATGTCAGAAGAGGAAGGAGACAAAAGGTCTGGAAAAAAAAGGGACTGGAAGATGCTAGTTGGGGCAAGACAGTAGACAAAAAGAAAATAGAAAGAACTAGAAGGAGACAGAAGGTTTGGGAGAGTAGATGAGACTGGGAAGGAGACGGCAGAATGGTAGACAAACAGAAGAGAAAGAAATGGATGGGAATAGAAAAAGAAGGAAAGAGCTGAAATGGGACAGTAGACAAGAAGAAAAACAGGAAATGAAAGGAGACAGTTGGGATGGTAGACAAAAAGAAGGAAAGGGGACAGTTGAGAAGTTAAAGGAAAAGAGAAGGGATGGAAAAAGAAAAAAAGGAGAGAAACTAGACTGAGTATGTAGTATAAAGAAAAAGAAGGGAAAAAGTAAGGAGAAAAGAATAGGGAATATAATTGTAGCTGAATAGAAGGAAAGAAATAGGGTGACTTATGATGAGACTCAGTAGAAATAAAGAAGGGAAAGTGACAGAAGGGTGGGGTCGGGATAGAAGGAAAGGAGATGGAAAAAGGATGGTAGACAAAAAAGAAAGACAAAGAAATGGGGGAAAAAAATGAAAAAAAATGAGAAAGTATATTTGGAGGGAAAAAATAATTGAAAAAGAAAAATGTATTTGACAGTCCCAGTCTTTTGAACAGGAGTAGAATAGAGGTTCCATCTCTGCCTAAACTCTGAAGGTTCCATCTCTGCCTAAACTCTGAAGGTTCCATCTCTGCCTAAACTCTGAAGGTTCCATCTCTGCCTAAACTCTGAAGGTTCCATCTCTGCCTAAACTCTGAAGGTTCCATCTCTGCCTAAACTCTGAAGGTTCCATCTCTGCCTAAACTCTGAAGGTTCCATCTCTGCCTAAACTCTGAAGGTTCCATCTCTGCCTAAACTCTGAAGGTTCCATCTCTGCCTAAACTCTGAAGGTTCCATCTCTGCCTAAACTCTGAAGGTTCCATCTCTGCCTAAACTCTGAAGGTTCCATCTCTGCCTAAACTCTGAAGGTTCCATCTCTGCCTAAACTCTGAAGGTTCCATCTCTGCCTAAACTCTGAAATTTATATTTATTTATTTTTCCTTAAAACAAGTAGAGAGGTTCACATATCATGTAATTCATACACATCCCTGGTTTTTTGAACAGGAGTAAAGGTTTATCCCTTCTTTCCTCTTTAGGATTAGGTTTCTACTTCCTTCAAAAATCTTTTCATTCTCTTTAACTTCCAGTAGCTCCTTGCATCTTAGTGGCATTATCTCCTTGCTTGGGGTGAACTGATTTAAAAAAATAAAGATAACCAGGAAGTTCGCCTGACATCAATCACACTAACAATGTTCGGGTTATCATAAAAGAGAACAACAACAACGCTGACAGTATCTTACATGACAGCTGAAGTTCAGGAAAAGGTGAAAAACCTAAACATGTAGAAACATCTTTGCATACTTCAAACTGGGTTTTATTTAATGAAGACTTCAACTGGGAAAGGAAATCAATTAAAACATTGACAGTAGATGTGATTTGATGTTGATTAAAAATTTAAAAAAAATGAAAAGTCTAATTTATTATAAATGACCCTTAAGCTTAGATTTCCCAAAGACTTCTAAAATACTGATTTGCTTGCAGATTTGATGTTGTGTGCAAAGAATTTTGATTTGGTAATGAGACAACATTTAAATTTAATTTGATGAAAGCTCTTAAAATATTTATAGAATAGTGTTGCTTGTAAACACACATTAGGTTGGAGTTTTTAAAGGCTTCTGTTGAGAAATCTCTTAGAACATTGACTGCATGTAATTTGGAGTTGCTTGCAAACAATAAAAGTCAGTTTTATTATGAGACATCCTTGAGGTCAAATTTCATGAAGGCCTATAAAATGTGTTGATTGCTAAAAATGTCAGTTTTATTGAGACACCATTTAGATTGGATTTTTCACAGGTTTCTATCGGGAAATCTATTTAAACATATTGATAGTATGTTTATTTGGTGTTGATTGCTAAACGTCAATCTTATTATGAGAAAGCATTTCGGTTAGATTTTTTGAAGGCTTTTGTTGGTGTAAAGGGGGAGAACTATGGAAGATTTATTCTTGTATTTGAATTTCCCCTGTTATGGGCATTATTAAATCCATGATGTAATAAAACCATTATTCACAGATGGTATGGAATGGCTGAAAAGGTAAAAAAAAAAAGGACAAACATATGGGGTGACCCCAAAAAACGGTTATTTTTGAAGTGCGTATTGCCAGACATGAGCAAGTGGCAACACTGTGAGACAGTGACCTTGAGCAAGTAAACATTTCGCCATTTTAGTAACGAGAATGAAATCACAGTATCCTTGGTGAGATGTTGCAGCAGTCAATGAGGAATCTCAACAGCAGATTTCAAGAATGCATTCGCAAAGGAGGACGCCATTTACAGGACATAAATTTTAAAAAAATGAAAATTCCATCATTGTTTCTTAAATGGCATGTTTTAAGGTTTCAATTACTTTGAATTAAATATTTTTCTTCCATAACTCTTGGTTTTATTGGATTGTTAAAATTGTTCCCGTTTTTTTGGGTCACCCTATACTTTGTTCTCAGAGAGACTTTTATATCACTAAGACATACACAAAACTATATATACATCTTTACACATGTCCCATATGGAGAATAATATAAGTACACGGCAAAGCAGAGTGTAAGAAACAAAAAGGAAGGGTCTTATATATAATATGGAGATATTCAAGTGCCTGGAGAAGTCATGTTTAGGGAGTCAGAGGGGAGGACATATTTCATGAACGGGAATCAGTGAGTCTTGGGTTTTCCCAAATTTAGGTCTGTGAGCTGAAGTTTCATTCTATATCTGGGAAAGATATATTCCCAAAGAACTTGTAAACTGCTTGGAGGCAAATTTAACATCAGTCTGTACCCCTTGGCTCAGGCTAAAAGAAAGCAACCTTATGTGGTGGCTTCTGTAAACAAACTGAATGCTGACTGCCACTATAGTCAGTGTATGGATTGATGTTATTAAGCATCTGTCATGTGACACCAAAAGGGGATAAATGCCTTCAGTATCCTTATATTGGGAAACCTATTAAAAATATTTACAATATCTTGATTTGGTGTTGATTGGTAAAAATGTCAATTTTATGAGAAAGAATATAGGTTAGATTTCTTTTTTTTTAGGCTTTTATCGGGAAATTTATTAAAACATGTTGATGGTATGTTGATTTGGTGTTGGTTGCCTAAATAGTCTGTTCCGTTATTAGATATTCTTTACAAAGCTATAAAAAGAAATCACTTCTAGAAGAAAGCAGACTTTGCAATAATCTTTAACATGAAAACAAAGCCTGCAAAAAGTATTAGAAAGGAATCAAAAAGAGTCTGAAGCTGTAAGTAAAATAACACAAACAAAATGAAACAAAAAGAGTTATTCGACCTGGTGGGTGTGGCTGGAGGTGAAGGTGTTAGCCCTGAAGTGGAAAAAGCCAAGTTGTGGTGCTGCTTGTGGATTCTAGCGGGTAGCAGGTTTGTGGGCAGCAAGAGATTATTGTCTGGTCTGCCCTATTAGCCGGGCTTAATGAGAGCAAGATCGAACAAACACAGGGCAGATCCAATACAATGGTTTTCCTGTCAAACTTAATCAATATTAGAACAATCTTCTCCTATGCCAGGCAAAAGCTTCTGGTTGCTCTTCATTTTCAATACTGACAAGGGCAAAATCAGCAGGATGAATGTTTATATATTAAATGTAACTTATTTTAAATAAAAAATATTATCTTAATTAAAAATGATAATTTTTTTTTAAATATGTCACTTCATGGCTCTCCACATAATCACTTAGGATTAAATCATATTGAAACACACTGGTTCTTCTTTGATTGCCAAAGTTAAGCATTGTCGAGCCTGGAAAGTACTTAGATGGGGATTACTTGGGAATACTGGCTACTGTAAGCAATTTCCTACAATGTGAAATATTTACATTATTTGGACTGTTATCTTCATCGCGATATTCACAACATTTCGGTCATTGTACGCTCCGGCCTTTATGCCTATGTCCCTCTATATCTCTGTCTATATTTCTGAGATGAGGTATTATGATTACTTACATTATTTACATTATTTGAGCTGTTATCCTCATCCTCATTGCTATAGTTTCGGCTTCTATATCTCTGAGATGAGGTATTATGATTATTTACATTATTTGGACTGTTATCCTCATCTTCATTGCTATATTCACGTTTTGGCCATTGTATGCTTCGGCCTTCTTCAGGTGATTGGAATTTTGACCGAAACATTATGAATATGGCAATGAAGATGAGGATAACAGTCCGAATAATGTAAATAATGCAAGTAATACAAAAGAGTGTTGAATGTTCCAAACATGACTAGGAAGCCTTTCCCCACAAAATTATGTTTGGTCATTTGGTCAAATGTTGAGAAGACGATTGAAACAAAACTTTTTCAGCACCCTTTCAGATATTGCAAAAGTATAATTTATACGCATACATGGGACAGTAGCCTAGTGTATTAAAGCATTGGTTTGTGAATTTGGTGACATTAATTGTGAGTTCAATCCCTTGACTGGGCATGGTGTATTTAGACTCAGCAGAAACAGGGCAAGCAATAACTAAAGCAGTACTAAAAATAAGAACAAGAGACAAGGTATCGCTAGACAATGGCAGTGGAACAAGAACAATCTACCCCTATAGATTAAATAAAGTGTTCAGTTTGGAACTCCCAGTAGGTTACCTATACAGACATACACCTGATGAATTCTAAAATAATGTGATAACAAGAACAAAGATGAGGACAATAGTCCACATCTAAATAGTTATGTCTTTCGATCTTCTTAAAACATGCCAAACATATGCATCATTGAATGTTTCATGATAACAGAACTGATTGTTTTAATTAAAAATTTTAAGTGTCTGACAATCTGATGATTGGATCACTGGGAAACCTTTAGTTTCAGGTATGCTTTATAAAAAATATAGGTTATCTCCCCTTGGTTTATAAGACCTGCTGATAGAAAATGGGTTTGTTTATCTGATAATAATGGGTAAGACTCAAAATTAGGTGCCAAGTTGAATTTAGGCACCAAAGTAGAGAGGCCCTGAAAACCACAAACAAGACAGGCATGTTTCAGCCTACTCCAAGAACAGGTGATGCTAGCCACAAGCAAACTTGAATAATGCAAGGAGAAGCAGTTATCAGGTGAAGTATATGAGCAGCATCAGATAAGTGTTTCAATTTGGATTTTGTCCCTGATATCATGACTTTAACTGCTAAAGGAATACGTTCTTAGCAATTCTCAATTCTCATTGTATAATGTATTTCTTATATAAGGTATGCCTTTTAAATTGTTCAGTTGTCTTTTCTTTGTTCATTAGCCAATTTGAGGAGTTGTTAAATTTCTCACAGCTTGTCGTATTTTTAATAAGATCCCAAAAACACAAAATTTACAAGATATGTGGCTCTCTTGATAGAATACTGAGCATTTTATATCAGCTCTCCGATTGGTGAAAATATTTATTACACCACCCACAAATCCGTATGAAAAGGGGAAATTTAGAAAGGGTACCAGATCATTGTTGAGTTTAAAATTAATACAAATTATCTTACGTTTATCCATTTCATTTGATTTTACAACCAACTTTACTGAATCAAATGCACATACTGTGTACAGACGGCATTGAAGGACAGAATGTCAAAAGTCAAAATGACGAATGGACAAAGAGTCAAACTGACTAAATGTCAAAAGACCAGAAATGTGTCTACAATAGAATACCTTTTACTTAGCATGCAAGTATCCTGCTAGTAAATTTTAAACTAATGTAAAAACCTCCAATGACAAAAGAAAAATTCTTTCTACATAATTTCAAACTTTTTGAACAAGGATTTAAAACTTGAAGGAACGATTTGAATTGAGGTAGGCCGCTATTTATAGTCACTAATGAATATATATATATATATATATATATATATATATATATGACAAGACTCACTTTTCAATTTGGTAAAAAAATAGGTCATAATAAATAACCCTCCCCAAATCAGACTGCTAACCGATGATTACAGAGGTTTAATCACCTTTAAGGTTATTATTTATTAAATGATACCAAAGCTAAGCAATAAAAAGTTTAGAATAGCTTAATTGATTATTTGAACTGAGTTTTTAAAATGATGACGATTTGTTCATTTTTAGTTTGTTTGAAATTTTGTCGTTTTGACATTATGTCAATTTGTCATTTAGTCAGGCAATGACAGAAAATCTGCCAAGAATGGTGAAACATTGTAAGAACCTGGACGTAAATTTACTGTGGCTGATTTAGTGATTAAAGCATTCTCTAGACATTTTCATCTTAGTGAATTATTTTCTCTTTTAATTAGGGTAGCATCGTTTTATGTCAAAATTATGGTTAGTTTTGTTATAGTGAACAACCAATGCATTTTGTGTGCTGTTTTTTAAAATGTTTCTTCTGTGGTCATATAATTTTTATTTAAACTTCTTGAGGTTTCTCCAATATATTCTTCATAGATTTTCTGTTATTACAACATGGAATATTTAAAAACAAAGATGGTGGAAAGAAAAAGAATATAGATGAATTTGGCTACATTGAAAAAAAAAATGCCGGTGACAAAATAACTGAAGTTGAGATGCCTGGTCAGGCTCAATTACATTAGAGATCCTTCTTTGGATATTATCAAGAATTCCAAGATGTACAGCAGGAATGCCAGACCAGATATGATAGATTTATGAATGTGCAAGATGGATTCTGATAAGGAAAACTTTCTAGCATAACACTGTGACGCAACTTTCCTTACAGTAGATGCAGCTCTCGATTAAATATAGTCACTCTACTTTATATCTGCGGAAAACATGAGGCTAAGAAGACATAGCATGTTACTCTCCTGGATATGATCATAGGTTCCGATCTTACCTAAAAATGCTTCTTTTTCTTTTTTTTGATCAAGATAAAGAAAAATAAAACTGATGAAAATGCAAATGATGAGGATATTAGCAGTTCTTCTATGTCATTCACACCACCCCTTTGTTTTTAAGGAATTTGTTTTTTGTAGTAAGTGTACAATTCTATTGCAAAAAAAAAAAAGACAAGATGCTATCAAAATTCTTTTAATAAAAAAAGAATGAAAAAGATAATTTTCTTCCTTTGAAAATTGCAGAAATATTCTATGAGATTGGAATCAGGTTAAAAAAATTGCAAAATATAAAAAAATTTAAAGAAAGGAAGAACACTGTAAATGGGTATTTGAACAATTTTTTGTGGGGGTTTTATTACATGTATGTGCGTCAGGACATGAAAAGGTGTATGATTGTGATTTTTATTTCAGTGCCTTTTGTGAAAAATTTTCATCTATTGGTATTTTCATACATTTTTTTCTGGGGAATGTGTTTATTTCTTGATTTACAAGTAGATATGATATTTTACAAGTATATAAATTTACAGGTAGATATGATATTTTACAAGTATACAAATTCTGCATCTTTGATGGAAGTGAACATGGGAGACATGGCAAACAATAAAGAAACTTCAGCTGAGAAAATATCTCAGGCTGTACATATTCATCTATCTATCTATCTATCTATCTAGTTATCTCTCTCTCTCTCTCTCTCAGGATGTTCATATCCATCCATCCATCCATCTATCAGTGTGTTCATATCTATCTATCTATCTCAGGATGTTCATATCCATCTATCTATCAGTGTGTTCATATCTATCTATCTCAGGATGTTCATATCCATCCATCTATCAGTGTGTTCATATCTATCTATCTATCTATCTATCTAAGGATGTTCATATCCATCCATCTATCAGTGTGTTCATATCTATCTATCTATCTATCTCAGGATGTTCATATCCATCTCTCTATCAGTGTGTTCATATCTATCTATCTATCTCAGGATGTTCATATCCATCCATCTATCAGTGTGTTCATATCTATCTATCTATCTCAGGCTGTTCATATCTTTCTCTCTATCCCCCACAAGCTATTCATATAATATAATATATATATATATATATATATATATATATATATATATATATATGACTGTTAATATCGGTTTCTCGCATCATACAAAAGCCTAGTGGATTAAAGTGTTGGCTCGTGAATTTGGAAACATATTAATTGTGGGATCAGTTCCTGGACTGGGAAGCGTGTACGTGGACACAGCGGAAATAGAACATGCAATAACCGAGCAGTACTAAATTAGTACAAGATGAGATATACTCGGACATGGTCAGTGGAATGTGAACAATCTATCCCTGTAGATTAAATTAAGGGTTCATTTTGAAATTCTTTGACGGTTACTTGGATTGACTTACAACTGGCAAAGTTACAACGGGCGGCAGAACGAGCAAGTTATTATGGGCTGTCAGAATTGTACGTAAGCATCTTGTCCAAACTGAAAACATCAGGGTAATCACAGATCTCTGATAAATTCTAATATCTCAATGTTCCATAGACTATAAGTTCGTCTTTTGTGGCCTGACAGGCAGAAGTTAAACAAGAAGATGGAAAAAAACAAAAACTGAAAACACTTCAATATAAAATGCAAACGCTAACTGTAGATTGGTGAATTGATCATGATTGTTAGTTGCTGATAGTAAATTGTTTGTTTTTTATGGCTTATCAACCTTTTGCTGGTTATTTAAAGCCAGAAAATATTTTTAGATTTTTAAACCCGGTTCAATGTTGTTTAACTTTTTTGATCATATGGGAACTGGTGTTTCAATATGATGTGGCCCTAAGCTAAAATTCACTGAAAGCTATCCAGATTGATAAGCACCTGAAGAAGGCTGAAGAGCACATCATCCAAATGCTTGCTTGCAAAGTTTAAAAAAAAAAAAAAAAAAAATGTAATTTGACTTTGTGAACTAGACACTTTCTCTGTAGCTAAATGGTATAGCATGTCATGCTATATGACAGTTCCATGTAGGTTACAGGTTCAATTCCTATTGGAGAACACATATTTTCTATGAAATTTCTCGAACATTCAGGCCAGTAAATGTTAATACTGTTTATTATAAGCAGAGTATTTACTTAAATATTTGTATCTATAAAATTAACATATAAACAGAATATATATATATATATATATATATATAAAATTTATATATAAATTATAAAAAAACTGTCTGATTGTTGTTTTTATCCAAGTGCTTTCAGCTATACATTCAACCATTCTCAAGGTTGAAATATATTAACTGTTAACAAGAAATAGTCTGGTGTATGTATGTGTTTATATAATGTTTTCATTTTCAAAACACTGTCAAGACGTTGTGTCCACATTCAAAGTTGATATTACTGAGTGTTGGTTCTTCGTTTTTATTAATAAGTCTTCCATTATTTTTAGGCTTTTTTTGCATGTACATGATGCTATTATATTTATGTTGTCAAGAAGTATGTTACGAATAGGGTCCATTACATCCTCACGAATATTTAAATGAGATCAAAATTGAGCTATGGTCAGAAAGATGTACCATGAGCAAAGCATCTTATCTGTTGTATTCAATGAAATGTGCACATATATATATATCGGAAAATCCTCGTCGAAAACACAACTATACTTAAACATGAAAAGAATAAACAAAAACTAAAAATTCTTGAAGCTATATACATAAAACAATTGAAACCTAACCTGAACAAAATAAACTATGAAATCTCCACAAATATCCTTAAATGTCTATAATTAGTAACAGAAGCCATTGGTTCATACCAACGGCTTTCCATACTCAATACTCATCGGATTCACTCTCGCGTGGTCATGTGTGACGTCATGAGCTGTGGTGCGATTTTCGCTTCCAGCGTCTTATATGCACGTGTTTATCGTTGCTTGGAAATCATCCATGTAAACAAAAACAGACTATCATCAATTTCTTGTTCGTGTATTGCTTAAATATATTGTGTAATTGTCATCTTTGATAATGGCTTATGTAAGATTGGATTAAAAAATATGTATCAATATTGTGATTTTCTTTCTTCGTTTAATGATAATGTTATTAAGCTTATCAGACGATATGAAAAGAACTTACATAAAATATATAGACAACACTTATCTATATTATTTAATGAAACATGTATGAATATATATATAAAATTGGTGTATACAGAATAAATTCCGATAACGAAAAAAAATACTATTCTTAAAAGAATGCTCAATACAGAGTAGAGCAAATATAATTTATTCAAAAATTATAACATAAATATATTATAAAATCACTACAAAAATAGCCATTTTGTTTCAACACTGAAGACACCAGAAGTGTTGAAACATAAGTTATTTTTGTAGTCATTTTATAACATATTTATGTTATCTTTTTTTAATTATACATATAAGTGGGCACTAAGGTCAACACTAAGTGGCAACAGCCTGTTTTCATGCTTCAAGAAATTATTCATGCTACTATCTATATATGCTGGTCCCTATTGTAATAAGGTAATACTATTTATATATGCTGGTCCCTACTGCATTATGTGTAATAAGGTCCGTTGTATTATCCTGACAGTTACTCGGTGAGTTGTAATCATTATTATTTCTGATTATTCCAGAGACGATTGAGCAGAAATAATTGTGCATCCGTTTATATTGTAGCTTCTTTCATGGTGTTGTTTTTTTCACTTTTTACTCATTGTTCATTATTGATTGCTTAATCAGCCGACAACAATAAATCAAAAAACTATAAATATTTGTCTGGGGGAGAAAATAACGAGAATCATCTTCCCAGAGCAACAAAAATGACTAAATAAATGATCAAGCTTATAGCAGATATGAAACAAATTTTTACTACATTAATTAAAAATAAAAAAAAATAAAAATAAAAATGAATATCTTGTAAAATACCACCATGAAAAATCCAAATATATGCACTATATATATATATATATATATATATATATATCAAGTATGTGGTGCAGTTCAATTTACATTACATGAATCATTCATACAAAAAGCAGATAGTGAAGTTAATGATATAAATGGCAAGAATCACTCTTTGTTAGAGTGATTCTTGCCATTTATATCATTAACTTCACTATCTGCTTTTTGTATGAATGATTCATGTTATATATATATATATATATATATATATATATATATATATATATATATATGTGTGTGTGTGTGTAACGAATGCACGGATGCAATTTTTGACAGATTTGTACCAAAATTTACATGCACATACTCTAAGTTAGTGGGAAGGCCAAGACCGACTTTGCATTACCTAACTCCTATCGATAGTTGAAATAATTAATTTTGTCATGCTTCTACGGCAGTTTTCATGTAGTTTGCGGCCATTTTCTACTGGCCAGACTGAGAGCCTATAGCTGGCTGCCAGGAATAGGCAGGAAGATTCTATTGACCAGCGTGAGAGCCAACAGCTGACTGATATGAATGTTAACTAGCATGCTAACATGCAAAAAAATCGATAGCTGCATTCGTCACAAGTGGGAAAAATTTAAATCTGCATGGCACTTTATTCCAATTGGCTCATTCGCTTGCTTAAACTCAACGTTGATTCTGATTCCGCAGAACTGGGTTGGGTGTGAAAAAGTATTTGTTGTTAACATTCTTTTTTCATTCGGTTTTTCCAGTTACGAGTCCTTTTTTAAAGCTGATCATTTTGTGTTCATTTTGTTTAGTTCTTTTTTTCGTAACAGATTTAATGTTTAGTATAGAGCTTAGAAAATATTCGCAGTGTGAGATAGGCAAGAAGTAAGGCATGTAGCAACATCAGCACGGCAAAGGGCACTCCTTTAAAGGCAAGGAAGAGCAAAAATATTTTATGTCAAGTGATAGAGATTGCTGTATGAGTCGTACAATTTTTGAATCAAGCACAGGCAACGCGTGGCCATGCTGCTAGTGTGTGTGTGTATGTATATGTATATATATATATATATATATGTGTGTGTGTGTGTACTATAAATATATATATATATATATACACATATATATATATAAGCAACAATCCTACTTACATGCACATTTCATTGAATATGACAGACAAGGTGTTTTTATTTAGTTTTTTTATACAATTTCTCATGCAATCTAATTTTTTTTTTCTTTTCAGATGATAAATTATATAAAAAATATATAGTCCACACTACAACATGTTTGACATGCAGACTCACTCTACACCTTTCTAACCATAGCTCAATTAGATCTCGTTTAAATATTCATGGAGATCTACTGGACACTATTTGTAACATACTTGTTGGCAACACAAATATAATAGCATCATCTACATGCAAAAAAAGGCTAAAAATAATGGAAGCCTTATTAATAAAAACAAAAAGCAACACTTAATAATATCAGCTATGAACATGGACACAGTATCTTGACTGTGTTTTGAAAAATGAAAACATTATCTGAATACATACATGCAACAAACTATTTCTTTTTTAACAGTTAAAATATTTAATCCTTGAAAATGGTTAAATGTATAGCCGAAAGCGTTTGGATAAAAAGAACATTCGGACAGTTTTTATATAATATATCATCTGAAAAGAAAAAATTACTAGATCGCATAAGAAATTGAACCTGTATCCTATACTCAACCGTCATAATAGCCTGATGTGCTTTACCGATTAAGCCACAGAGAATCGTTCGATTAGCAAGGTTGATTTTACTGCTTTTAAACTTCAATCTTCCATGAATCTCTCACGTACATTCATATCTGCTCAAAGCGTATCCAAATTTAAACAAATGATGCCACGCATTATGAAATGGACAAAGTCAAACAAATATTTTTTTTTTTTTATAAAAAACATATAAATATAAAAAATCTCAATTGGTAAACTTAAATTTACTTACATATTTGTATCTATAAAAAGAATGTATAAACATTTCTTTTTAAAGATACAAATATTTAAGTAAATGCTCTGTTTTATAATAAACAGTCTATACCGGCCTGAATGTCTGAGAAATTTTCATAGGCTGGTAAATGTTATTAATACTGTTTATTATAAAATGGACCATTTACTTAAATATTTGTATCTATAAAAAGAACGGATAAACATAAAAAAATGTCTTAAAATATTTGTTTGACTTTGTCCATTTCATAATGTGTGACGTCATTTGTTTACATTTGGATACGCATCAAGCAGATATGAATGTACGCGAGAGATTCATGGAAGATTGAAGTTTAAAAACATTAAAATCGACCTTGTTAATCGTACAATTCTCTGTGGCTCAATTGGTTAAAGGCATGTCAGGCTAAATGAAGGTTCCATATAGGATACAGGTTCGATTCCTGTCAGAGAACGAATATTTTCGATGAAAATTTCTCGGACATTCAGGCCGGTAAATGTTATAAATACTGTTTATTATAAAAACAGAACATTTGCTTAAATATTTGTATCCATAAAAAGAATGTATAAACATACAAAATGTCTTCAAAACACACACACAACACATATATATATATATATATATATATATATATATATATATATATATATATATATATATATGTAATTAAGTAATTCATCGAGTCTGAAACCTCAACAGAATGCTGAAAGCACTGTCACAGAATGCAGAAAGCACTGGACGGCCGTTTCGTCCTATATTTGGGACTCATCAGCAGTGCGCAACCACTACCGAGAATTGAAACCCTGACAGTTAGGTTGTCAAGCGAACACCCTACCAACTGTTCTACGGGCCTCGGTGACGAAGAGGTAGCAAATCAGACTCGATATAGCGCCGCTCACTCACATTATTCCGTGGCGGAACCCAACTGAGATTCTCTGTAACCATAGGAGTGTGTCCCCGGGAGCCACGACTACTATCACCAAGCCGCCCCAACTGGAGCTATTAGAAGCTGGATCAAGCGGTGATATATAAGTAATAATTAGGAGGATTTGATAAATGTAATTAAGTAATTCATCGAGTCTGAAACCTCAACAGATATATATATATGTGTGTGTGTGTATTTATGCAGCAATTTCTCATTTAGGCATGTCTGATTGAATAAATTACAGACATTATATCTGCTAAGTTTTAATAAAATCCATTCATACTCATGAATAGCCTTCCGTGTATTGATGTTAAAGGATGAGAGGAATGTGCTATAGCTGTTTAAATTAAATTTATTTCCCAAGTACTTTTGATCTTCTCTCAAGATCATCTTCATTTCTCTCCTCCTTTAACATCAGTACAAGGAAGGTTATTCGTGACTATGAATGGATTTTATGAAAAATTAGCAGACATAATGTCTGTAATTTATTCAATCAGACATATATATAGAGAGAGAGAGCAAGAGAGAAACATATATATATATATATATATATATATAGAGAGAGAGAGAGAGAGAGAGATGCATATATATATATAGAGAGAGAGAGAGACAGAGAGATGCATATATATATAGAGAGAGATGCATATATATATATATATATAGAGAGAGAGAGAGAAACGCATATATATATATAGAGAGAGAGAGAGAGAAACGCATATATATATATATATAGAGAGAGAGAAATGCATATATATATATGAGAGAGAGAGATGCATATATATATATAGAGAGAGAGAGAGAAATGCATATTTATATAGAGAGAAAGAGAGATGCATATATATATATATAGAGAGAGAAATGCATATATATATAGAGAGAGAAAGAGAGATGCATATATATATATAGAGAGAGAGAGATGCATATATATATATAGAGAGAGAGAGAGATTCATATATACATATATATATATGTATAGAGAGAGAGAGAAACGCATATAGAGAGAGAAACGCATATATATAGAGAGAGACAGAGAAATGCATATATATATATAGAGAGAGAGAGAGAAACGCATATATATAGAGAGACAGAGAAATGCATATATATATAGAGAGAGAGAGAGAGAGAGAAACGCATATATATAGAGAGAGACAGAAACGCATATATATATATATATATATATATATATATAGAGAGAGAGAGAGATGCATATATATATATATATATATAGAGAGAGAGAGAGAGATGCATATATATATATATATATATAGAGAGAGAGAGAGAGATGCATATATATATATATATATATAGAGAGAGAGAGAGAGAGATGCATATATATATATATATATATATATATATAGAGAGAGAGAGAGAGAGATGCATATATATATATATATAGAGAGAGAGAGAGAGAGATGCATATATATATATATATAAAGAGAGAGAGACACACACAGATACAAGAAATATTTGGTTAATTTTATCAATAATTTCTCTCTTTTCGCTAAAATGGAAGGAATGTTCATTTCAAGAAATTGTCAGATCTTATCATTAGTTATGGTGCTAAAAGATATTAACTAAATATTCCTTGTTTGTCAGACACACATGCACACACACGTGGGTGGGTGTGTACTCAATTAAAAGCTGGAAAAATCATTTTCTTCTGCCAAGAAGTGGCAAATATCTCCCTATGCAAACATTGAGGAATGAAGAGATATAAATATGAACAAAAGCAATAAAAGATCAATGAAGAAACATATATATATATATATATACATACATACATACACTATTAAAATATACACAAGCCTTAATTTCTTCAACATGATCATAACACATCATTCTCTCCTCAAAATGCATTTCCTTTCATTGTGGTTACATATGACCTAAAGTGAAAATTACTTGCATTCCATTTTCAGGCCCCCACATAAAAGTCACATCCTGTTTTCGTTTTTTTTCTTTTAAGAATTTAGCTCCCTAATAGTAAGATTTTACAAGCAAATAAGCCAAACTGATTCTGAAATCATAGGATGATAATGACAGTATCTAAAGAATGGAACAGAAGCTATCTAACTTTGATGACTGGGCTTTATGGTGAGTCCCTGACCCTCACATAACCCCAAATTATTTCTGGGGTTAAACAGGCCAATGTCCATGGACACAGTTGTGGGTGTCAGCATAATGCTATGTAATTAAGTTGATCCATGGAAATGCTGATTGGCATCAGGCAAGGAGTTATATGTCTACATGAATGTAGCCACAAACAGATGGGTTGGATCATTTTTCGCATGACTCATATTTCCAAAATGCTATTTTGCGTATAATGAAGTTGATCAAACTCATATAAATCAAAATAGACTGAGCAACTATCCAAAACACATTTATCAGGACTATATATATATATATATATATATATATATATATGTGTGTGTGTGTGTGTGTGTATGTATGAAAGACATGTGAAGAGAAATTGAAAAAAGAAATGAAATAATTTATATCTCATGGGTTGCAGTTCTAGTGATCCATATATTACACATCATCTTCTTCTATGTGCCATGTCCTTCAAGGAAATTGGCAATCATGTCTCTCCACAACTTCCTATCCATTGTAGGTCTTTTCTCTTTTCACCATTCCTCCCAATCCCTGATTTTCTATCCATTTCAAAAGCTTGTTAATTTGGTTGCTTAATATTTCCCTCTACTCCTCTTGCTTTTAATATGTCCTGTGAGTGTTAAATTCTCCAAGCCCACTTTCCTCATTATGTGTCCCAGAAATTTCAATACTCTCTTTCTGATTTGAAATATAAAATATGTTTCCATTTTTCTTAAAACTTGTCACATCTACTGACTATAGAACTCTCAAGATTCTTTGATAGAACCACAGCACTATATAAACATGTATGCAAATATATATCTCAACCCTAACCCTAAACCAACTGTAGTAATTGCTGCTATCAGCAATTTAGGTCAATACTTTAGGCATCTTCAAGGGGAGTTGATGTTAGTATATTTTGTCTTTGTTACCTGTGTAGTATAAAAGTCGTAGGAAATTTCAATCTTAGTGAAGTTTTTGCTTAGTATTTAAAACCGATTACTGATGACTTGGTACTTTTCAAATAAGTCATGTTAAGTATAAGGATGTTGAAAAGTCAAGACATAACTTTTTTTTAATCGATTTCACCTCAAAAAAAAGGTAGTAAAGCCCTAAGGGGTTATGGGTGTGGAAGAATTAGTAAGAGAAAAATTACTAATGAGCAAGAACAAAAAGAGTAATCAGAAGAACAGTAGATAGCAATTGACATTGCATTTAAATTTTTGAAGATTAAAGTTGGCTAGAAAGCATGGAGCCAGAAAGGAGTTCCACAAACGAGAAGTGTGACAAAAGAAACTGTTAGCATAGAACTTATGGTTACATCTCACCAACTCAACTGTAAATTGATATGATCTCAATGCCAGTTTAGTACTGCACTTGAATTTAAAAAGTCAAGTTACCATAGCAAAGAGCTCATCCGAACAATTACCAAGAAAGTAGTTTCGGAAAAGGCACTGAGCAGCAAGCTCACAGCAGTGGGAAAGTGACTGAAACCAAGATGCCAGATCAGGACAAATAATATTGCTGATTCTTCTTTGGATTTTATTAAGGAGCTCTAGATAAATAGCAAGAGACTGGAATATATGTCTTCTTGATTAGTCTTCTATTGTTCTCGCACCTTAATACTGTTTCTCGGTTTTCTTATTCTTTCACACTTGGAAACCACTTGTGTTTTAATGGCTTTACTAAAAAAGAAAAAAAAGAACCTATCTAACAATCTTGTGTAAATGAATGTCAGGACAGGGATTGGGAGGGGTAGTGAAAAACAAAACTTGTTAAGAACAACAACAGATTGTAAATTGGGGAGAGCCACAACCAAGTGTACCCTGAAGTGACACAGGATCTGGAAGAAGAAATGTATGCATATATATATATATATATATATATATATATATATATATATGCGCCTATGTGTGTAATTGCACATGTAAATGAATGTATGTATATGTGAGATTTACATAAGTGTATGTGTGGTATATATATGTATATGATAAAACAAAATCTTTAATATTGCCTTCAAATATCACTCCATCTTGATTTAAAACCTAAACTTTAAGTAAAAAAGATTTTTAAAAATTAAATTACTATCAAACATTAAAATCTCTTTTTTTACATAAATTGCTAAAAATTACCACTCCTCCTCTATTCGTAAAGCCTAATTACAGATTCTTTCTCTTTACTTCCCCCTTCTTTCTTTATTTTTTACTTTTTATTTTTTTTCTCTCTTCTCCCCCTTCCCTTTCAATATATCACTTCCGTTAAGTTAACCGATTAAATAGGTCAATGTCTGGCCCCTCCTCCCCTAATACTAAGTATGATAGATAGAAATATTAAAATAAACCCTCTCTAAACTCGATCATGTCTATCACACCACTCCTCACTGCCCTCTCTGTTAAATTACATAAACTTAATACTACCCGTCAAAAGTGTAAATGTTCATTTCATTTTTCGTTTCACCTTTTGGAAGTGTAGTCTGATGATCCAGCGTCCTTTAAAAGGACTATGATGAAATAAATTATTACATGGAGCCTTAAAGTGGTCTGTTTTTCTTTAAATTATTAGCTCTGAATTTACATTGAGCTCTCAGGATTTCATCCTCCTTGGGACTACCTATACAGATTACCAATTTTTCGTAACTTAACTATATATATATATATATATATATATATATATATATATATATATATATATATATATATTATTTTATTGTAAGATATTATAACAAAAATATTTTGAAATAGCTACACAAAAGCTTTTGGGTTTTGGCACTATGTTGTACCTCTTCAGGTCGTAGTAAGTGACTCGTGATTAAATAATTTTTTTTAAATTTCAAAAGCAAAATGTAAAATTGTGATTTTATTTACAATAGGGTTTTGTGTTTTCTCACCACCCCCCACTTCACTTCCTCTTTTGGAAAAGAGGTAACACTTTTGTTTTGAAATTTTCTTAAAAATTATTTAATCACTAGTCACTTACCATCACCTGAAGAGGTACGTAGTGCTGAAACGTGAAAGCCATTGTGTAGCGATTTCAACATGTTTTTGTTATAATATCTTATAATAATATATTGCCCTGCTTTGTATTGAGCACTTTTTTAAAAGTAAATTCAACCAACAGCAGAATTTTACTCTATCTGTCCTTTCTCTCATTTGGATATATATATATGTATATGTATAAAAAAAAAAAATTTCAACCTCAGCATCGCGACGCTCCAAAATTATTCTTACATTTAACAATATCTCATTGCTAAAAAAACACTTCTTTCGGTCTGCACTATCTTTCGATGTCTCATTATTACCTGGAATTTAACAAAAACACACTCAAATGTCTATCTGATGATGGTCGTTCGAAACGATTGAAAGCCCGGCTAGTAGGAAAAAAAACAAGACCTGATAAAACCAGAATTTATAAACAAGGATCATACAATTCATTAACGGATTCGAAGTTGATTGATTTTATTATTAAATATTGTTTGTGAGAGTGATTCTTGCCATATAATTAGCTTCATTATTTGTTTTTCGTATGAATGATTTACGTTATATAAATTGAATACGCACTACATAATTGATATATATATATATATATATATATATATATATAGATACACACAAATTCATCTATCTATATGTGTGCATATATGTGTGTGTGTGTTTTGGTATGCATTTAAGTATTCAACAACAAGTTATCGTTTTATATATATATATATATATATATATATATATATATATATATAGTAAATAAACTCACAAGTAAATCAATTAAGTTTCATTTTTGATTTTCTATCAAATATCCAATAAAGTAATTAACTGTCCAACACCCTGCTTATACAATCACAACAATATCAAAAGTAAAATGGTGAAACCAGTTTTTTTCATTGCAAATCAATTTTCCCCAGTCACAGATTCTAATTTCTCTTCAATAATTACTGGTTTACAACAACAAATCAAGTGCAAGAACATTGTTTATTTGTTTTTACAACGATTGCTCCAAAACTTATTCCGAGTGCACCTCTAAAAACCAAACATGAGAATATTAACCAGAATTTCACCCAAGGTTATTGTCTACGGGACAGAAGGTGTTTCAATGTTTTATGGCACTGGATCTTGGTTGGCATACCATCACCATTTGCAAACACGAGAACAACTCTATGTGTTTAGCCAATAAAAATCCACAGTTGACATTGGTAGGAAAAAGTACCACATGTTGAAATCAAGAACCATTCACAATGAACAACAATCAAAAGTTTACTTGTTAATCAACAGCTCGGTTTGGTTTGTTTATCATCATACCCAGGACAGTCAACAGCTAGTCATGCCATCCACATGCCAGAGAACTGACTCCCACAATGTAAGTTTGTAAACAGAAGTCAGGCAAAAGGTTTGTCTGTGGTCAGTACAAGTGACACAAAGAATATAAGGGAGCCATTCATAAGACTTATAACATTTTCCCAAGCCAATAAAAAAAAATTGGCTAATGATTGGACCTATTGGTAACATGTCTATGTGGATGCTGTTGAAACAACAGAAGCCAGTTTGGTCTAACAAGAAGAGAAACACCATCAAAAACACCAGATGCAGAATGTTTCCTTTGCAATCATCAAAAAGTGTGCCATTTCTGTATCAATCTAATTAGCCAAACAAGAATTTATCCACCATAAGTAAAAATAGATAACATCATCTAAGAAGACAGTTTACAATGACAACTATTATAGTGTATCATAAGTATTTTCACTTTTTCCTCTAAAGCTTATTTCACATACACATCTAAAGACTCCACTATGTTATAAATATTATTATTATATATTAGATTGTATCAAAAGTATTTTCATTTTTTATGACCTTTACTCTAAATGCTGTCTACTGACACAACATGACCCTGAAGGATGACAAGTTGCATCTGACTACACCAGTCAATGTGATCTACCAATATGAAGTTTGGGGGAAGGGTTTGACACTGGGACAACATCCTCAAGTCTTGGTCACAGCCCTTACCTGGTCAGAGATCATGTGAGGGTTGAGTTGCCACAGTGTCGGTGTACCGTAAAGTTCAGCAGGGGTAAGGTGACAAAAATAGTCACCTGTCTGGTGGACTGAATGCCTCGTCAAGTAAAGGATCTGCACCCATGATGCAGTGTCATCACGTCAGAGGAATACTCCAACAGCACAATGTCTTCAGAGAATGGGTTTGAGTGTTGGCTGCATAACAACAGAAATGCAGAGTCAGATACGTTGTCCAAGAAGGAAGTGGGAGAGAAAGTAGAACCTACTTTCCCACCTTTGCAAAGAATCAGCCTGCAAAAGTGACCACCACCAGGCTGCTACTTTTGTGATCAAGAGATCAGGGGGATGTGTGCCAGAGAATTACTTTGGAGGTCCACAAGGATTGGTGTGGCATGGCGTAAACTTGTGCATAAGACAAGGAAATTGCGAGTGAGGTGAACCAAACAAGCATTGGCTCTGGAATAACATGGCGCATTCATCACTGATCCAGACCGAGGCTGGCAGTAGATACAAGATGCTAATTTTCTGGCTTGTCAAAAACTAACAAAAGAGGCGAGTGTTTGTTGGGGCGAGAGGAAACTTTTGCATTCAGCGTAGTTCAGATTGGTGTGTGGTGGTGTGCGCTAAACCAGAGTCCCTTGCTAGTGTTGTTCCAGTGTCTGTGCTACAGAAGGAACCGTTTCCTGCTACAATATTTTATTATTATGTTGCAACCTAATCAGCAGCTATTAGTTCAGGATTAAGTTTCCATGCTAACTACAGCAAACTGGCCTAATGGCGGTTTGTGAATTTGGTGTCATCGTGATTGTGAGTTCAATCCCTTGCTGTGTACTTGCACTCAATGGAAATATGGTGAGCTATAACAAAATAAGAACTAGACGATATCCCTAGACATGAGCAGTAAAACAAGAACAGAGACTTAAAGGTTCAGTTCCTTGTAGGTTACCCAGATTGCTATACAACTGAAGTCCAAATATAAATAGTGTAAATAAAATTATATATATGTATATATATATATATGATGGACTTTCCCATCGTTTTCGATGTATGCGTGTCTTTCAGTTCTGTTTTTAAGTTTATGTTTCATATGAGACAACAGTCCTGCAATTCATACTTTGTTTCCATTTTCTCTAAAACTTGATTGTTGCTCATGTTCTGTACATAGTATTCTCAGCATCCTTCTGTAGAGACACATTTCTGTTGCTTCAAGTCTCTTCATCATATGCAATTCATGCAAATTTTCCTGTTTCTTAATACTCTGCTTAACTTTTGGAAGGTATCTTTTGTTATCCAAATGCACCTTTTGATTTTGGTATCACAGTTTCTGTCGTCTGCTAAAACATTTCTGAGATATTTAAATTTTTGTACTTGCTTGATTATAGTATATCTCTAATTTGTAATTTGCATGCTGGGCTGATCCTTTTGCTGATAACCATGTCATCTTGTAATTGAGGTTTATTTAGTTAAATAAAAGAATATAGTTTTGTATAGTATGGTACAGTCATCTTAACTGCAAAACCATTTTTGTGGAATATGTTGTCTGGTGACTCTTTTGCTTTAAGCACCATATTTAGTTTGATTTTCATAAATTCAATACCAACCGGATGAAGAGGCACCATTACAATAACCGATTCTTACACAATGGATGCTTATATTGGGGGGGGGCATGTAATTGTAATTCTTTGAGCATTTAGCTCACATATAGAAACAATTTTGACTGCTTATCTTTCCCTTTTTTTCTCTCCTTATCTCCCTATCTCTCTTTCCATTTCACCCCCCTGTCTTTTTCTCTCCCTATCTCTCTTTCCATTTCACCCCCCCCCTGTCTTTTTCTCTCCCTATCTCTCTTTCCATTTCAGCCCCCCCCCGTCTTTTTCTCTCCCTATCTCTCTTTCCATTTCAGCCCCCCCCCCCGTCTTTTTCTCTCCCTATCTCTCTTTCCATTTCAGCCCCCCCCGTCTTTTTCTCTCCCTATCTCTCTTTCCATTTCACCCCCCCTGTCTTTTTCTCTCCCTATCTCTCTTTCCATTTCACCCCCCCTGTCTTTTTCTCTCCCTATCTCTCTTTCCATTTCACCCCCCCCTGTCTTTTTCTCTCCCTATCTCTCTTTCCATTTCACCCCCCCCTGTCTTTTTCTCTCCCTATCTCTCTTTCCATTTCACCCCCCCCCTGTCTTTTTCTCTCCCTATCTCTCTTTCCATTTCAGCCCCCCCCGTCTTTTTCTCTCCCTATCTCTCTTTCCATTTCACCCCCCCCTGTCTTTTTCTCTCCCTATCTCTCTTTCCATTTCACCCCCCCTGTCTTTTTCTCTCCCTATCTCTCTTTCCATTTCACCCCCCCCTGTCTTTTTCTCTCCCTATCTCTCTTTCCATTTCACCCCCCTGTCTTTTTCTCTCCCTATCTCTCTTTCCATTTCAGCCCCCTGTCTTTTTCTCTCCCTATCTCTCTTTCCATTTCACCCCCCTGTCTTTTTCTCTCCCTATCTCTCTTTCCATTTCAGCCCCCCTGTCTTTTTCTCTCCCTATCTCTCTTTCCATTTCAGCCCCCCTGTCTTTTTCTCTCCCTATCTCTCTTTCCATTTCAGCCCCCCTGTCTTTTTCTCTCCCTATCTCTCTTTCCATTTCAGCCCCCCCTGTCTTTTTCTCTCCCTATCTCTCTTTCCATTTCACCCCCCCTGTCTTTTTCTCTCCCTATCTCTCTTTCCATTTCACCCCCCTGTCTTTTTCTCTCCCTATCTCTCTTTCCATTTCACCCCCCTGTCTTTTTCTCTCCCAATCTCTCTTTCCATTTCACCCCCCTGTCTTTTTCTCTCCCTATCTCTCTTTCCATTTCAGCCCCCCTGTCTTTTTCTCTCCCTATCTCTCTTTCCATTTCACCCCCCGTCTTTTTCTCTCCCTATCTCTCTTTCCATTTCACCCCCCTGTCTTTTTCTCTCCCTATCTCTCTTTCCATTTCACCCCCCTGTCTTTTTCTCTCCCTATCTCTCTTTCCATTTCACCCCCCCTGTCTTTTTCTCTCCCTATCTCTCTTTCCATTTCACCCCCCTGTCTTTTTCTCTCCCTATCTCTCTTTCCATTTCACCCCCCTGTCTTTTTCTCTCCCTATCTCTCTTTCCATTTCACCCCCCTGTCTTTTTCTCTCCCTATCTCTCTTTCCATTTCACCCCCCCTGTCTTTTTCTCTCCCTATCTCTCTTTCCATTTCACCCCCCTGTCTTTTTCTCTCCCTATCTCTCTTTCCATTTCACCCCCCCTGTCTTTTTCTCTCCCTATCTCTCTTTCCATTTCACCCCCCTGTCTTTTTCTCTCCCTATCTCTCTTTCCATTTCACCCCCCCTGTCTTTTTCTCTCCCTATCTCTCTTTCCATTTCACCCACCTGTCTTTTTCTCTCCCTATCTCTCTTTCCATTTCAGCCCCCCTGTCTTTTTCTCTCCCTATCTCTCTTTCCATTTCAGCCCCCCTGTCTTTTTCTCTCCCTATCTCTCTTTCCATTTCACACCCCTATCCTTTACTCTCATATTATCTTTTTTGGTCTTTATATGTTTTCTCTCTGTTTCACTTACCCCTCACTTCATTTTTCTTCCTCTTTCTTTTTCAATTTCTCTCTCTCTTTTCCTTTCTATTTCACTCTATCACTTCTTTTCTCCCACCCTCTATTTCTTTCCACCCTTCTCCCTACCTCTCTTTCGTTCCCCTGTTTTTCTTTCCACCATTCTCCCATCCCTCTTTCCAAACTTCTCCCTCTTTTTTCACCTTTCTCTCCATCTTTCTCTCAACCCTTCTCCCTCTCTCTTTTTTATTTTACTTCTCTCTCTCTTTCTCTTTTTCTCTCCCTTTCTTTCAATTTCTACCTCTCTCTTTTACTATTTCCCTATTTCAATCTCTATTCTCCTTTTTCTCCATCTCTCTCTCTCTCTTTTCTTTCTGTTTCACTACCCATTCTCATTTTCTCTCTTTCTCTCTCCCTCTTCTACTTCACCTCCACTCTCCATTTTTCTGGTTTTGTAATCCTTTTTTCATTTCTTGAGTTCGTTTTTTCAGAGATATCTCCTTGGGATATCATGTGACTGATTGTGATTTTCAGAAAAGAATAAAAGAAAAAGAAAAGTCTTTCAAATGTCAGCTTAAGTATACTTTTTCCTTTTTTTTTTTCTTTCACTCACTCCCAATCAGAATCCTAAACATGAAGTCATTTACAATTCACTCATCTGTCTTCCTATATTTATTTAAATAGGAAAAAGAAAAACATTTACGGACAACTGCACTGAACAAAAATATGTCAGGTGAAGTGGCCTGTTCAAGAAAAAATTAATAAATAATAACAATAATAACTAAAAGTCAATAAAACAAGGAAACTGCTCACATATATATATATATATATATATATATTGCCCAATTTTTAGATTAAGCTCTGAACTGTTATATCTATTATTTAATGATTAAAGATATATTACTGGAATTCTCCAAGGCTTTTGTAACACTATTCAGCTTTGTATTAAGCAATAAGAATGTATAATTATTCTCCAAGCTTAACAGAAGAATCATGATGAAACTGATTATAAATGAAAATGATATGTTCGTCATTAATTAATCATAGCTAAGGATTGGAAGCTCATGAAGGATTGAAATAAAGTTCAAATATATATATATATATATATATATTTGAACTTTATTTCAATCCTTCATGAGCTTCCAATCCTTAGCTATGATTAATTAATGACGAACATATCATTTTCACATCTTTTTTTCACTGCTCTTTGGACTGTCATAGCTGAAACTCCTCTCTCACATGCCAAATGTCGTATGAAATATCTTGAGTTGGATCTTTTCTAATTGATCTCTTTAGCTTTAAGTTGAAATGATGATCTCTCTTACTGTTGTGACCACCTGATCCAGTTTTCCTCACTACTATTCCTTTTTTAAACTTATTCACTGTTCTCTTGATGGTTCTTGAATGGACTTTGCAGATGGAAACCAGAGTATGAATGTTGATGCCATTATTGAAGGCCTGAATATCTTTTTCCTCTCACCATTGCTCAGTTGGGAAGACATAGTGGGGCTGACACAAAATGATTTTTACCTGTTCTGTTTTGAGCTGAATAACACAAAGGGTTTTTCAGTGATTCTTATGACAAATGGGGCCTAGATGGCTAAATGTCTTATCTGGAAAAAAAACTCAATTAGTTTAGTGGTTCTTTAGATATTAAACGTTTTGTGGGATGGATAACTATGCTGTTACATGAGTTGGATAATTTTTCTGTTACACCAGGAACATATATATATATATATATATATATATATATATATAATGTGCATACAAATTATTCTTTTGGAATAATTTGACGTTTACTTATCGTCTGTTGCGCCTCTGTCCTTAGACAGAGTGCGCTCAGGGACTTCTCTGTTAAAGAACAGAGGGGCAACTGAGGAAATTATACTGAGAGGTGCCCAGCTCTGGGGAAGAGCTACTCAAGGCTGTGCCCTCCCATTGCCCCAGAAGGAGGGATCAGTGCTCACACCAAGGCCAGTGCAACCGACAGTTGAGGGGGCTGAGGGGAATTTTTGTACCTGTCTCAGGTGTATGCGCTCGGGTCCCCACCTAAAAATAGACCTTGTGTAACATCTCGTCCAAGTGGAGGGACAGAGTAAATACCATGTGCATGCATGTATGTGTTCAGTTATCTATCTTTAGATAAATTGTATATGCCTGCATGAAGTCAGTTTCCCAAGTATTTAAAAAAAACATTGGGTCTACAGAAAAATAAGCAAGAGGTAGGTGATACCCTGAAATCACCCTCAGGCACAAATGATCTAATGTTTATATCCAACAATCTTGAACAAGTACAACCATTTCTACTCCGATTAGAATCTGTTGTGTCTCGCTAGATCAAATTACGACTGATTAGTGAGTTTGATCGTCACTGGGTGTTTCTTAATCTCAGCCTTGTGCCACAACTAAGCTATGTTTTGTAAATTACTAGTAGTGAGTTTGATCCTCACAGGGTGCCCCATACTTTCAGCCTTGTGTGATATCTAAGCTATGCTTAGAAAACAACCAGACTAGAATCTGTTGCTGCATGAGTTTGACTCCATGTAAATGAAGCTAAAACAGAATTCATGTCTTTCAATCCAACAGGGGATCTTATAACATTCAACAGTGACAATCTAAATCAAGTGGATTATTTTTTTCTTATCTTGGATCATGGCTGAAAAACATGGATGCTAGAATTGCATTGGCATCGACAGCATTACCAAAAAGGAATACCACCTGGAAAACTAAAATGAAAATAGTCTGATGGTCAACTCTTGAGGTCAGCGGTAAAAACAGTCCACTTGTATTGGTCAAGCAGTTGAAAATTAACAAAATTGCTCATGGAAAAAAATAGATAGCACCTACACTCGACTATTAACAGTAGCAATAAATGACAGTTGGAAACGACACAACCCCAGTGAAAAATAATATGGGAACCTACCAAAGATTCCAGACAAAATTTTGACGGGTGAGTGCGGTTTTGTGGTCATTATCAGAGAAGGAAACAAGAAGTTGAACATCAACTTATATTATGAGGTTAGATCAAGAGAGTGATTTATTCCTTTTTTACAGAGTATCCTCCCTTTGTAAAGCCAGAAAATATCTTTAGATTATAAGAATTTTTTTTTTTTTTGAGATAATAATGATTTAGTGACACAAGTCTCACTAATTAACCTATAGCTGGGGGTAGAAGAGGTGGATTCATACCTTTCCTAAGGGTATTTTGTTCAAATAAATATAATGAATCTGACTGGAATTTGAACTCCCCAATTAAGAATTCCAAGCCATTATCCATTGCACCACCCTCATATAACTAGCTTACATCACCTGGCAGTCCCAAGCAGTCACCACTCTAGGTAGTGACCAGGTTCAATATTGCTTAACTTCAGTGATTGTATGTGAACTGATGTTTCAACATGATATCGCCATAAGCATCAATAGATCAAGAGGTAGACCAGCAAGAAACTTCATCGATCAACTGATTGACAATACTGGAATCAGAAAAGAAGTCCTGGGTATGATGATAAACTACATCCAGCAGAAGGCCTGTGTTTGGGAGGTTTTGAGAAGCATGGAATCAAAAAAATAAAAGTATAGATTAAAAAAAATAACATTCCAACAAACCTGAAGAAGGCTGGAGCGTACAACAGCCGAAACGTTATGATAAACATGACGACAAAGATGAGGACATTAGTCCGAATAATGTAAATAGTGTACATAATACCTCATCTCAGAAATATAGACAGATATTGAAGGGCCGAAGCGTTGTAATAAATATGGTAACAAAGATGAGGACAATAGTCCAAATAATGTAAAGAATGTACATAATACCTCATCTCAGAAGTATAGACAGATACTGAAGGGCCGAAACGTTGTAATAAATATGGTAACAAAGATGAGGACAATAGTCCGAATAATGTAAATAGTGTACATAATACCTCATCTCAGAAATATAGACAAATACTAAAAAGCATAAATATGTAAATAATTTCCAAGCAACAGATTTTTGTAAAAAGAAAAATTTACTCATGCCCCCATGAAAATTAAATTTTGGCATTGAATAATGCATAAGGAGTTGATATGCTGTTAATGAAACAAAAAAAGAAGAAATGAGTCGAGCTGTAAGTGAGAGAAATTGTTGGTAAGAAGTGGTCAAAAGTATTTGTTTTGAGGACAATCAAATAGACAGACCAAATACAAAATAATTTTGAACGCTTATTAAACTTGCTAGCGCCATCGATGTCATGATATGCATTTATGAGAAGTAAGGCCTTACATGACAAATATTCACTGAAACCTCACGTAACATTTTGGAAATTTATCAACTCACTTCTATAGCAACATATGCTGTATATAGGCAAATAAATTAATCTATAATCTAATGATGAAAAAGTATTTCATACAAAAATATTTTTCAACATAATCTCTTTCATTGTCACTACACTTAATTCAACAAATTATTTTTTTTAAGCATTCCACCCCAAGCAAGGCGGGTGTGCCACTAGCATGCAAGGGGTTAGAGAGAGTAAGAGCAAGGGTAATGAGGGGTGTTTGAGGAAAGGATATAGAGAAAGATGGGGATCAAGGCATCAGAAGATGGCGACTGACATTACATTTGAATATTTGAAGATTATAACTATTAGGGAAGCTATATATATATATATATATATATATATATATATATATATATATGTGTGTAGAAAAGACAGAGGGAAAACACGTTATGTTCATGAGAAAGTGACTAAAGTCGAGATGCCTGATCAATTACACTACAGATTGAATATTGCCAAGAATCTCGAGTTGTATGGCAGGAGCCCCAAACCAGATTTTTTTTTTTAAGCATTTCACCCCAAGCAAGGCACTAACCAAAAAAAAAATTATTTGAGGAAAGGATATCGAGAAGGATTGGGATCAAGACATCAGAAGTTGTTGATTGACGTTACATTTGAATATTTGAAGATTATAACTATTAGGGAAGCTATATATATATATATATATAGAAAAGACACGTTATGTTGATGAGAAAGTGATTAAAGTCGAGATGCCTGATCAATTACACTACAGACTGAATATTGCCAAGAATTTCAAGTTGTACGGCAGGAGCCTCAAACTAGATTTTTAATTTTTTTTCAAGCATTTCACCCCAAGCAAGGCAGGAGTGCCACTAGCACCCAAGGGGTTACAGAGAGTGAGAGCAAGAGTAAAGAGGGGTGTTTGAGGAAAAGATATAGAGGAGGACAGGTCTCAGGATCAAGACATCAGATGATATCAATTGGTAGTACATTTGAATATTTAAAGATTATAGCTAACAGTAACAGGGAAGCAAGTAAGAGGAAGGGAGTTCCACTGTCGGGAAGTGCAAGAAGCTGTTGGAGTAGAAGAGATGGCTACATTTAAATGTTTTGATAGTGAAAGAGTGTGACTGAGATACCAACCTAATAGCACACTTAAACTCAAGCAGTTTGGGTATGTCAGAGCAATTGCCATGAAAATATTTATAGAAAAGTCAGAGGGAAGCCACAGCATGTCTGTGTGAAAGCAACTGTAGACAAGATGATAGATCAGGACCTATAACATTGCATATCGAATTATATTAATAATATCCTCATAATCTGCACTTACTTCTTCTTATGTCTATAAAAGGTGCTTTCAAAAAGTATCTGACCTTTGGACATAAAAATCAATTTAGTACATTTAACAAATTTTTATTTAAATTTCAAAATACTCCCCTTGGGAGTTCACACAGGTCTCCCAGTGGTTCTGCAACTACTGATAACACCACTGGAATGCTATGGAGCTCCATTGTTGCTTTTCTTATAATTTCCTCTCATAACTCAAATTGATTCCCTTTCAGTGTGGTTTTCAGATTGGGGAAGAGCCTGAAGTCATATAGTGTAAGTCGAGAGAGTAGGGAGCCTATTGAACAACAAGTGTGTTTTTCTTGACAAGGAAAGCTTGGATTATATGGGCAGAATGAGCAGGCAATTTTCTCTGACTCTCCCTGCATGCACAATTCCTCCACTAAATGTAATGAACTGATCCTGTGCTTATTCACACTTTGTGAAGAATCTCCTGGTTTATTACACGTTCGTCTTCCTTGACTATTCAACAATCCTTCACAATTGGCTACCCATTTTGGCTTGTGAACAGTCTGCCTGAGTCTGCTTCACTCTCCACTGAAGTGCAGTCATATTTGAAGCTGTTATACCATTACTTGATCTGAGTTTTGCCCATGGCATAACTTACAAAAGGTCAACTGAATATTCTGGATGGTTTGACCTTGAGTATTACCAAGCATCTGACAAAACTTGATGCAATATTTCTGTTTGTTGCATTTGATCATCTTGCATGAAAAACATGCACTACACATCTGTATTCTAGGCATAACAGCCAGGAACTGACACAGCCTAATGGTGCAAACATTTTCATGCATGCACAGGAAACATGGCATCACCTTCAACACAAAGGATTCTGCCCATACTACATTAGTTTTGACAAGAAAAAAAATATATAATGTACATGAATAGATACATTTCTAAAGAAGTAATGAGATTTTTATTTACTAATCAAACAGATTTTATCACTTTAAGCATTATTTTAGTGGATATTCATATTTGAATAGACGCTCCATTTATTAAAAGGTATATTTATTTATTTTTGTCTACCGGAAAACTTTTGAGAAATCTTATTAAACAAAAAATATGTGCCCTCCAGTGGGTGTATAATTTTCTTTAGTAAGTTTTCTTGAATATTCAAGCTGGTAGATGAAAATAACTAAAAATAACTGTTTAATAAATAAATGTAGTATCAACTGAAATATGAATATCCACTAAAATAACATTTAAAATAATATATATATATATATATATATATATATATATATATATATATATATATATATAATTACTTTTTTAAAAATATATTACCATTGTGATATCGAAATTCGCATATATATGTATGTATGTATGTATGTGTGTGTGTGTGTGTGTGTGTGTGTGTGTGTGTGTGTGTGTGTGTGTAGAATTGTGTGCTTGTGTGGGTGAGCTGAGTACTTTTCAAAAGAAATTTGGGTGGGTGTCTCTGTCCCTTAGGCAAACTGTTTATTGATTCAGTTTTAGAAATTCCTCTTTGCCAAATTGAAAATATGCTGCCAAATTGTAAAACAAAGCATTTTACAAAAGGTCAAAGGTAAGAATGGTGTAACAAAATTTGCAATCTTTTTGATGACTGCATAATGTAAAAAATTCATACAAAAGAAATTTATATATATATATATTATCCTACACTGGTAGCATGACTCAGAGTTTCGTGCAAAATGCTATCTTTAGGTACTAACCATTACGTAATTTAAATTTTAATAAATATATCAGGTTACCACAATGTTGGTGCAGTCAAACATCACATGGGGATTACAGTTTATTATTTTTTTTTAATATATATTTGGTATCTAAAATAAAAAAGATAAAATAAAATGAAAGCCTAAAAGAAATCTTAAAATAAAGCATTTTAAAATTTGTTTTAAGCTTTCATTTTATTTTATGTTATTACCTTGATCAGTTTAAAAATTCTTGCAAAGAAATTTTAAATTTTAACTTGTAAGGTGAAACAATGATTACAATGAGGTAATTTTGAATTCCTGTTGTATGTAATTTATCTATGCTCTGTTATAATAAAAAAAATTGAGCTCTCTCTTTGTGGATCAGTTTTAATATTTTATATCATTAGGATTCACTTGGATTATATACCTATGGATATATATATATATATATATATATATATATATATATATATATCTCAGACTAAAAGTTAAGTTGTTCTTTTCCTCTTATTCCCATCATCTTTTGCACCAATATAAACCATGAGGATTAAAAAATTTCCTGAAAAACAGAAATTTCATATCACACAAATATTTCAAATATACACATTAAAATCATGTCCAGATATGAGGGATTCTACTGTATGTATGTATATATATATATATATATATATAAAAGTGAACATAGAAGTCAACACTTAGAGGCGACAGTCTGTTTCATGCTAGATGCAATCATCAGGCAAAGTCTTTTATATTTGTGTATTTACACATGCTCTATCTCTGATATTGAGCACTTTATCCCATAAATATAGCACACTTTAAGACTATATTTCTTCATATATATATATATATATATATATATATATATAATGAATGATTGAATGTTCAGGTGATATAATGGATAATGGCTTAGAATTCCAGTCAAGTTTGTTACATTCACTTACAGACAAATACTCTTGGGAAAAATATACACCCACCTATTCTCTCTCTACCACTTGTTAGGGGTAAATAGCAGGACAGACTGTGTCCTATAGCTTTAGCTGGCAACCAGTCTAAAGGAAGGAAAACTTTGAATTCAAACCAGCCTGGAGAAGGTAGGCAACCAACAGATGAGGTTCTTTTAGAAGCCACTGGCCAACATGCAACTAGAAAATGGAAAACTCCTATTTTTAACAAAAAGCCTGTGTTTTTAAGATCATCTGACATATGGCACAAAGCGCACCAGTACAAGATGTGGTGATTTGATGGAGAGGGGGTGTGTATTGCAGGGTGGAAAGGCAATAGACCACTTTAAACAATTCACTTGTGCAGGTTGTTCAGTAAAAAAAACAAACTTAGAATGGTCCTTTAAGCCTCTGATCATATTGTAATGTAAGCAGTGTCTGTTGAGATTGGGGTGGGGTACACCGCTTTTTTGCTCTTCTAACAACTATGGGGATAATAGTACAAGATGTGGTGATTTGATGGAGAGGGTGTGTGTATTGCAGGGTGGAAAGGCAATAGACCACTTTAAACAATTCACTTGTACAGGTTGTTCAGTAAAAAAAACAAACTTAGAATGGTCCTTTAAGCCTCTGATCATATTGTAATGTAAGCAGTGTCTGTTGAGATTGGGGTGGGGTACACCGCTTTTTTGCTCTTCTAACAACTATGGGGATAATAGGGAGAAACAGGAAAGAGATGGGAGATGACAAAAAAATAACACTGCCACAGAAACCACAGGAACTTTAAAAATTTGTCAACGGGACTTACTTCACAACACATTATGTCTTGCCAACTGCTTTTATTGGCATAAAGCATCTTACAAAAACATGGATCTTGACTCGTCACAGAGAGCTCTGTATCTAGCTAGACATGCCAAAATGTCTCACTGCTAACAGGGAAACTCGGTTGTAACTTGTGCCGATGCGATTTGAGACCTCTTTTATGTCTGTACTGACTTGCATTTGCCACAGTTTATCTTTCCCAATATTGTCTTGCTGGTAGCTGTTATGTTTTACAGTGAAGAATTCAGTCCAAATCTCAAACGAATTAATACATTCTGTCCTCATTATTTATCAGCTGGTACTTTCATGGTTTCTGGCGTTAAGCTGGTTTCAAATCAACAATTGCCAAAGTCTCCATCATTTATCACCATCCTGCTTAGGTTTCTCTGCATAAAATTGTTGGTATCTCACCCTGAATAACATGCCTCACATCAATTCATTTCTCAAATGATTAATTTGAATAAAATAAATTATTTTCTTATCTGAACTAATGGCCATCAATGGCAGCATTCTATATTTTAGTCTCTTTCCCTATTTCAATCCCCCTCTCTACTTTCCTCACGATTTAGGAAACGATCATAACAGCTCACTTTATTCTTCAACATGAAAGGCACTTCCTTCCAGAATCATTTCATTGTCTATTTCCTGCCATAAAATTCTACATGGAAATCTTTGTTCTCAGTTTTATAATAAACTAGCAGGCTTTGCCCACTCGCTATCTGGTAATTTTTCTAGGAAAAATTAGTTGTTTTTCTATGGGATTGATGTTCACTATTTATGAAATGTTGAAGGGGTTGTGAACGTTCAGTATATTTGTTCAAAGACTGTAAAGAAAGAAGAAATTAATTGGTCAGATGTGGGGGCAGGCTTGTTATAGTTAAGGAAAGTTTTACAAATAGATGCCAACTTGGTGAAAGCCAAGTAAAATGCAAATTTCAAACACTTTTCTGCACTATATAAAATAATATTCCTAAACAGAACTATTTTTGATATGAAAATCAAAACAATCCTCGAATAAAAGAACAGTAATGAAGGACAGTTAATTAATGAAGTAAACTTTTTTAAACCAATATGCAAATTAGTTAAAACTAAAAAGTGATATTGCCTAGAAGTAGATAATATATAACTCAGATAATGAGTTTTTAGTGTGAAAACCTCTCTCTCGAGGGGTATACACATTCAGATACTTACCGGTCACAACCAACGATACAACCCTACGCTGGAAGTATCACAGCTATGACTAGCTTGGACAAGCTCTGACCAGCTAAGACCAGCGGCCCAAGTGAAGACACTTGGGACCACACGTTAAAAACCAACCTTGTGTCACAAGGAGTCAAGTAAATCAACCCCTCCCTCGCAGGTTTTGTAACACATTATTTATCTCTCAGTTGTGTCTCTGTCTCTCAAGAGTGGCTCTGTCAAAGGACAGAGTCACAACTGAGGAAAATCATACCGACAGGTGCTCAACCCTGGGGAACAGCTGCCCGAGGCCATGCCCTCTCGTTGCACCAGAGAGAAGGATTGGTGCTCACTCTGAGGCCAGCACAACCGACAATTGTGAGGGCTTGGGTAATTTTTGTTCCTAGCCCAGGTGTACATGCTCGGGCTCCTCATATTAAACCAACCTAGTGTTATGCAACACCATGGTGGGGGTTTGTCAAGTAAGTACCAAATTACTAGAAAGTAAAGTTGGGACCTTTTAACCTCAGAATTTGTGGGAGAATTTAGCTCTAATTTTGCATTTATTCATATAGAAGATATGTTTCAATAAAATGGATGTCATCTGATCAACCAGACAATCTCAGAGATTCTTTTATATATTTAACATCTCTTGGAGACAACATCTAACTAAATCTCAGCTCTATGGACCCATCTCTGATATTTCTACAGTTTTGTGGGAACACAGAATGTGATTTGCAATAAACTGCTGGTGAGCAAAACAAGAACTTGTGAGTGATCTACTGCTCTGGACACCTAGCCATAATACAAGACTGGTCAGCTGCCCAGCAACCATCTACATTGACCAGCTATATTATGACACAGAAGGCAACCCTAATGAGCTTCCAACCTTGATGCAGGATCATCATACTTGGTGTGATAGACTCCTGAATGTCCGAGCTAGCACAACCAAATGAAATATAATAAGAGGGCATGTGGCTACAATCGCACAGAGGTATTGCTTCGGGCACACTGTTCTCCCAGATAATTCTACTCTCGCCTTTGTCGAAGTTAAGCAATGTTGAATCTGGTCAGTACCTAGATGGGTGACCTCTTAGGTATACCAAGTGTTTAAGCTTGGATGTGCGGCTGGTGTAATAGTTCAGAATTGTTAATCAGAGAGTTAAGTTCCAATTCTAATTGGGTTTGTTATATCCAGTTATGCACAAGGAATCCACCTCTTCTCCTCCCCAGATAAGGGTTAATTAGTAAGACTTGTGTCAGTAAAACCATTATTATCTCCAAAAATAAAAATTGTGTTCAAAATATTTAGATTTTGGCATTAACTAACCTCTTTTATATCTGTACCTATTACAATGTCAAAACTACCTGAAGTCAGCCATTTTGTAACATGCTCCAATTCTACGCTCAATTCCACTCCTCTCGAGAGCTTTTATGCTGTTCATCCCAATCAAGTAGTTCACAATTTGAAAAAAAAAAAACGTAAAAGATTCATGTGACCAGTTAGTACTCTTGCTTTCTTTCCTCTCTTATTATGTTTTTTTTTTTTACAATAAAGTTTTCCCTGTACAAGGCTCAGGAGTGACTCAAGGTAGAGAGTTACAGAGTAAGAGGCACAGTTTATGGGGATATGTGGGGAAGATAACAGTTAACCCTACACTTGAACAGATTAAGATTGTAGTGATCTGGGAAGTATCCTCTTGGAAGTCAGTTCCACAGAGCAGCAGGTCTGTGAGAAGAATTTGCTTGTGGGATTTACCTCTCAATAATTGAATGTGGAGGGAATGATAAAAATTCAATGTTTTTCATTTTTGACAACTGGAGGTAGAAGAAGGTCTAATGAATGCTAAACATTTTTTTTAATCATTTCACTCCAAGCAAGGCAATAAAGCCACTAAGATGCTAGGATTGCCGAGTGTGAGAGCATATGAGAAAAAGACACACCTTTAAGGAGAGAGAACAATAAATGAATAGGAATTAAGAAGACTGAAGATAACGGTTGACATTGTATATAAATTTCTGAAGATCAAATTTGACTGGAAAGTAAGAAGCTGGAAGAGAGTTCCACAAGTGAGAAGTTGCCACATTTGGTCTGCTGCTTCTCCTGTATATCTTGAGGTACTTGACAAAATTCAAGGAAGGATCTGTAATTTAATTGATCATTACTTGGCATCTCGACTTCAGTTATTGTCTCACTGACATGATGTGGATTCCCTCTGTCTTTTCTTCAAATATTTTCATGGCAACTGCTCTGACAAGCTTTTTCGCTTCGTGCCCCAACTACTAATCCAAGCATGCTACTAGATTGGCATTTAGGTCCCACCCTTTCACTGTGAAATAGTTAAATGTAACTGCCACTTCTCCAACAGTTTCTTTTCTCCCACTTGTGGAACTCTCTTCTGTTTAGTTGATTCCCTGATAACTACAGTCTTTAAAGATTTAAATGCAACATCAGTTGTCATCTTCAATCTTTTGAAACCCATTCATCTTTTATCCTTTCCTCAGTCCCCGCTATACCCAGTTTTTTCTCTCATTTTCACTCTCTGTATCCTCCTGCATACGAGTGGCATTCCCATCTTGATTGGGTAAAATAATTAAAAGAAAATCAATATAAAGTATCATGATTAAATCCTTACATTTTCATGTCATCATTATAAAAGCTGAAATATTTATAGAAAATAATCCATGCAATAAAATTGTATTTGGATCATCAATACAAACTGACGATCAAATGTTTATAAATGTCGATCGATTTTGATTTTGTAAATACCATTAAATCAATCATGTTCCAATCAACTGATTTTCCAAATTGCATTGATCCAATGACAAATTAATTTAAAGCAATCAGTACATTTTACAATTTGACACTTTTTAGAAGACATCAAATCAATCTTAATGAATAAAAACATAATTCTCAATTAATATTGATTAGTTTTCTCAAAATATAAGCCAATTCTTTATGACATTTTTACAACATCAACAAGCCTTTCCAAAGCTATTTACAGAGGATGAACTTAAATGTCATCAAAATAATCTATTAGCAAATGTCCATGAAAAACAAAAACTTTGATATGAAATAGCAGCCATTATTTTTTATTTATTTTTATAGATACAAGGTCAGTCAAAAAGTAAGGTCTAATTTATTTTGAAACTGTTAGTCATAACTTCTAAACTTATTTATGTTTTTTTATATTTAATTTCGTCCATTACAAGGCGCTAGAGCCATTCAAGGTAGATTGATTTATTATTTTTTCTACAGCTTATCAAACTTTTTTGGTTTACTGAAAGCCATAAAATATTTTTAGATTTTTTGGTGATAATGTTTTAGTGATACATGTCATACTAATTAACCCATAGCTGGGGGAGAAGATTTAGTGAAGTGGCTTTTATACTAGCAGAGAAAAACACCTCTAGACTAACTATGAAATCCCCAAAAATGTAACATCAAACAAATCCTATCATATGTCTCAACATACAATAAGAACAGCAGAAATATGAAGAATAATATATATATATATATATATATATATATATATATGTATGTATATACTACTAAAACAAATCCACATTATAACCAAAAATGTTTGCGGTTTCTCTCTTTTTTAAAATATACATTTTTTCCTCATTGGAACAACTATAAACTTTTCCCCTATATATATATATATATATATATATATATATATATATTGTTATATAAGAGTAAGTGTCGTTGCCGGCACCGTAGTTTGAAACTAGATCACCAGTGAGTAATACGGGCGATTCCATTATTAATTAGATCATGTGATCATAAAGGAAGTGAATAATTAGGAAGTAGCGTGATGACTACACAATCATTGTTCCCTCTTCTTGTCTATCCACTATTGCTATATGTTCACTCTCTCTACTACTATATGGACTACGATTCTCTTCTGATCATTATTTGGCGATTACTACTTGAACAAGTATTACTAGTGTGGATATCATTGGAAGGCGTTACTACCAGTCCTGGCATTTATGAAGTCTCAACTACAACGAGCATTCGTTTGACATAACAGAAGCCGTCCAACATCATAAAAGTAGTGACAATGATTCACAAGGAATCAGAAAATATATATATATATATATATATATATATATATATATAAATAATATATGTGTGTGTGTGTGTGTGTGTGTGTGTGTGTGTGTGCATGCTTGTGTGTGATTATAATTTGCTTTCATGATATTCCTGTGTGTACTAGAATTCACCTTATTATGGGATATTGCTTTAATAATTTGATAGTAAAAGAAATTCACCTTATTATGGGATATTGCTTTAATAATTTGATAGTAAAAGAAATTCCCCTTATTATGGGATATTGCTTTAATAATTTGATAGTAAAAGAAATTCACCTTATTATGGAATATTGCTTTAATAATTTGATAGTAAAAGAAATTCACCTTATTATGGGATATTGCTTTAATAATTTGATAGTAAAAGAAATTCATCTTATTATGGGATATTGCTTTAATAATTTGATAGTAAAAGAAATTCATCTTATTATGGGATATTGCTTTAATAATTTGATAGTAAAAGAAATTCATCTTATTATGGGATATTGCTTTAATAATTTGATAATAAAAGAAATTCCCACTTCTTGGTACTTCAGAAATGAAGACTGTTTTGTTTTGTTTTTTTTCCGGTTTTCCTTTGTACAAGTAAATCACACCCAGATGTGAAGAGAGACCGAGGCTGCTTCCTCTGCACACATGATTAAAAAAATACACAAGCATCATCATCATGTGATATTTCAAATGATTGTAAATGCAGAAAGCTCAAAGCAGAATGTAAATATATAAATTCTCTTCATTTTCTTTGTGATGGGTGTTACTTGCGAAAACAGCACGCACACACGCACACACCTTATCAATTGTACAATCACTTACACAGGCAATCAATCATGCAGTTGTGTTCAATAACACATTAAGCGCCAATCAATGACATCCCACATGACAGCGACACATCAAAACAGTATACATCCACAGGATAATAAAAGACAAATATAAGATGATGCTGAGAAGTTCTCACCCCAACCAAGATGCACTTCCAAAATATATTCTCTTATTTGGTCAGATTTAGGGAAATGGATCAGGATGAAGATAGCAAGATGCTTGGGTTGGGTTGTTGGGGAGAAGGGTATTAAAATGGAAACTCAAGTGGAATATATCAATCAGTTATGTGCCATACATGATACACACTTAGGCGATCATGTATCTTTTAATACATGACTGACGAGGCAGATATTTTTCCTCAGAGTAGGTTACCATTCCTTTCTGCAGTAGACTAGTTGCTATCCAAAGCTATATAATCCAGTCTGTCCTGTTATTTACCCATAGCTGGGGGGAGAAGAAGAGGATTTATACCTTTCCCAAGGGTATTAAGCACATAAGAGAATGTAATGGATTCAACTGGGATTCAAACTCAGCTCTCCGATTCCTCAATCTGAGCTGCTATCTATTACTCCACTGTGCCTTCTAGTAGTGGAGTATATCATGAGAATAAAGAGGTGAATAAAAAATATAAGTTTCATAGGGATTTTTCTTTGATATGCACATGCATGTGTGTGCGTGTAATTGTCTGTGACAATAGAAGTCTGATGAGGTCAAACCTGTGAAAAAGCACTCAGAGAAATGAGACTAAGAAACAAAAAGAAAAAGGCTATTGAAATAAAATTAATCACAGAAATATGCAAGTGAGGAATTTAAATATAAAAGAAGAAAAAATTGACAAAGTCAAGCGTCACCACAAAAGAAAATAGTGACAGCACTGGAAACAGGAGCAAGATGATATAAATATGTGGAAATTTACAATGGATGAAGTTTTATTTGAATTTATTTCTATTCTTTTACCTGAGAAAACGAAGTTTGATAAGAAGTGGGATTTAATTTCTTTTTAAGAATTCAGTATCAACCGAACTAAATGTTGCAGACAATAATGGGTATGTCCCCATTTACATAAATACAGTAGTAAATACTGTATGTTGGTCTGCAATTGGAGATTTATTTTGGAATTCATTTGACTCACTTCTAGCAGTTGACTACTTCTTCTACACACCACTGGCAAATCTTAAGTGTTGTTCTTGTCCTAAGTATTATCGTTTATTACCAACCTTCATTTGATTATTCTATTCAGTAACCTTCCCTAGGTTATGACACTAAATTTGTAAACTTTATTTTCAACTGACCCAACAATATGAATTCTGTGTTTGGAATCTAACTCCTTTGATACAGGAGGGTCATCCTGAGTATGACGATAAACTCTCAACCAGCAGCAAGGCCTTTGCTCAGGAAATTGAAAGTTTTGAGGAGCATGGAACTACCTCTTAACTGCTCTTGTTCCCAGGTCCACCCTGTTAGCACCTGTTAGGGTCCGAGCTATGGGTAAATAGTGAAACCCTCCCAAACAAAAACAAAACACTATGAAAGTATAAAAATAGATTTTATACTAAAAATACCAGAAATACATTTTCAGAGTAAAACATATTTTCATGGTAATTGTTCCGATGAACTTTCATCTATGATACGTAGACGATGAATTTAATCGCATTACTAGATTGACTGCAAGGGCTTATGATTTTACATTTAAAATGGCTAGATGTAACCAGAAGTTCTATTCTGATAGCTTCTTCTCTCCCACTTCTCGCTTGTGGAACTCTTTCCTGGCTCCTTGCTTTCCAATCAACTTTGCATTTAAATTTTTGAAGATCAATGTCAATCATTATCTAATGTCGTCTTAATTCCTGTTCTTTTATTGTTCCCACTCTTTAATAAGTTTTTTTTTTTAATATTATCTCACACTCAGTAACCCCTTGTGACTCGGTGGCTTTATTGTCTTGTTTGGGGTGAAATGATAAAAAATAAACTCTGATCTTTTTTTTTTGTCTTCTTAATATCTGCTTTTTTATTGTTTTCTACCTTAATAAGGTTTTCTTTCTGATATACTCTTGCACTCAGTAAACCCTTGCATTTTAGTGGCTTTATTGCCTTACTTGGGATGAAATGATTAAAGGAAATATGCTGGTAGTGTAATGTATCGTAGCTCCAAATAAGAAATTGGAAAGCCAAGTAAGAATTCATGTTCGTTCCATTATATTGACCTACATGCAAATACATTTGGGAAAGGCATGAATCCATCACCTTCCACCTGCTATGGATTAAACAGACATATCTGGAAAAATCATTTTTATTCTCCAAAAATTGTTAATGCAATATTCACTTGCAAAAAAAAAAAAAAAAGAATTATTACAATCCAAAATATGTTTTGACTTAAGTAACAAAAAATGGCTTTAAATAACCAAAAAAGGGTTGATAAGCCATAAGAAACAAATCAATGAGTTACTTCTAAAAAAAGAACAAAATAAAATGGCTGGCTCCCTGAGACTTTGGTGTATCTTTGTCCCATCAGAAACTGGAAATGTGTATGACTGGGGGAGAGATTTTTCTAGCATTCTTTTAACAATGTTAATTAAATTTTATACAATCCTCCTTTCAAATTCTTAAAGTGTTAAGACTACCACTCCATCCTTGTAACAACATTTGTATTTGTATACGAACAAACATTGGCTGTCGATTCACATCAGACAAATGGCAAATAAAACCAGATTTTTAAATATGTTTTTTTTTTAATTTCTGCAACCGAATAATCAAATATGCAAACCAATGAACACCTTTTTTTTTTCTTTTTTTTTTTTTTCAAAATTCTTGACTAGTTTTTAAGTTGATTTAATTGTGTATCTCCACATGCTTTTTCTGGAATGTTAGACAAATTTGAAGAAGAAAATATATGCAAACATCACAGAAAGAGGAGAAAACAGAAAAATAAATATGAAAAACAAATACATTAATACATCAACTTGAGAAATTTGACCAAAACATTTTATTTTTTGAACAAAATTTTCATGAACATATTAATTCTGTTAATTTTGAAATTAGAAATAAAACTAAGACCATTTACCCATAGAGGATTCATTTTTTAATTTTTAATATTTCTCACTCTTTCTTTCTTTATCGTTTCCTTTTTTGTCCTGGGTAAGACATTAAACTACATCCGCGTCCTGGGTAAGATGATAAACTACATCCAGCAACAAGGCCTCTGATCAGGAGGCTTTGAGGAGCGTGGAACCACCTCTTAATTGCTAGTGTTCCCAGGTCCACCCTGACCCAGGGTGGTAGCACCTGTTAGGGTCCCAGCTATGGGCAAATAGTTCATTATTACCAGCAATACAATTTTGAAAGAAAAATATTACTAGAAACAGATTTTTGACAAAACAAAATATGACCAACAATAAAAAATGTTGTTGGCATTAATTAAACCATTGAGGTTGATATGCCATAAAACAAAATAAACCAAACCAATCTAAACCAAAGAATACATATTCTATTCATACGAATCTATCCTAAAAATGTTGTCAGCATTAAGTAACCCATTGAGGTTGATATGCCATAAAACAAAATAAACCAAACCAATCTAAACCAAAGAATACATATTCTATTCATATGAATCTACCCTAAAAATGTTGTCAGCATTAAATAACCCACTGAGGTTGATATGCCATAAAACAAAATAAACCAAACCAATCTAAACCAAAGAATACATATTCTATTCATATGAATCTACCCTAAAAATGTTGTCGGCATTAAATAACCCATTGAGGTTGATATGCCATAAAACAAAATAAACCAAACCAATCTAAACCAAAGAATACATATTCTATTCATATAAATCTACCCTAAAAATGTTGTCAGCATTAAGTAACCCACTGAGGTCGATATGCCGTAAAACAAACCAAACCTTGTTACCTTTTCTAATATTCCCATCTCTTTTTGCCTAACTTATTTATTTTTACTTATTTTTTTGTTTATCAATCTAATGTGCAAAAATGTATATTTAATATGCCTATAATCACCCTATTCTGTTACCTGCTGTAGATGTATATACAACCCTCTGCAAATTAATTGAAACAATTGCTTTAGTTTCCTTTGTTTCACCATACAGTCACTTTTAGACCCACTGGAATGACAGGGTGCTTATTTTTCCTAAAACGTATTGCTGGCAATATTATTTTTCAAAAATATACAGCTGGTAATAATATTTTTTCATAAATGTATAGCTGATAATATTATTTTTTCAAAAACCCATAGCTGGTAAGATTATTTTTTCAAAAACCTATAGCTGGTAAGATTATTTTTTCAAAAACCTATAGCTGGTAAGATTATTTTTTCAAAAACGTATAGCTGGTAATATCATTTTTCAAAAATGCACTGCTGGCAACATTATTCTTTCGAAAACGTATAACTGGTAATACTATTTTTCCAAAAACGTATAGACGGCAACCTTATTTTTTTCAAAAACGGCATTTCAGTTGGCTGTAGTTTATTGCCATACCCAGGATGCGGATGCAGTTTCTCACTGTACCCATCAACTCGGATGCAGTTTATTGTCGTACCCATGGACGCGGATGCAGTTTATTGTCGTACCCATGGACGCGGATGTAGTTTACCATCGTACCCATGGACGCGGATGTAGTTTATCGTCATACGCATGGACTCAGATGTAGTTTATTGTCATACCCAGGATTTGGTATAGTCTGGGAGTTCACTATTTACCCATGGTTGGGACCCTAACAGGTGCTACCACCCTGGGTCAGGGTGGACTTGGGAACAGCAGCAATTAAGAGGTGGTTCCACACCCCTCAAAGCCTCCTGATCAGAGGCCTTGCTGTTGGATGCAGTTTGAGGTTTAAGAAACCATGCTGATAAGAAGACAGTTTAAACACGAGTTGTTTCATTTTATACTTCTTTTGAAAAGGCATAATTCCAAAACTCTTTTACTAGGGAATAAAAATAAAATCTTGAGCAAGATTAGAATAGCTGTAACACAGCCAAGAATTCTTAATGTCACCAATGTTTTAAAAATTAAAAAAAAATTGATGCTGATATTTCTGGTTACTTGAGATTC
>OZ038502.1:95664665-95707165 GCA_964036315.1 Acanthosepion esculentum
TGAGATGGAACATAAAAGATGATTATTAAAATTGAAAATTAGCATTTGAATATGCAAGACAAGAATATACATGAAAAGATATCTTTCTTAGAGAATAAATACCATAGAATTCTTCCATAATCTGAGATTCAAATATATCACCCAATCCAAACCAGAAGAATGAATTTGATCATCTTAGAAGACGAAGAAGAAAATTTGATAATAGATAAATGGTATTCCCTGATCCACAGTTTAAATGAAATTGAACAGCTGGATTATTATCTGAAACTCACTAAAGAACTGAGGAAATTATAGAATATTTAATTGACAGTTGTACCAGTTATTCTTTGATCACTGGAACTGACCTTGAAAATATTTTGTTGAAAAAAAAAACAAAAAAAATGTTTCTCAAGACTTTTTTTTGTAATTGGTATCACCCTATGCAAGGCAGTAAAGCCACTAAGACACAAGGAGTGGAAGAATTAGGAACCAAAACATTAATAATGAGCAGGAAGAGGAAAGAGTAATTAGGTGGACAGTAGACAGCGATTGACATTGCATTTAAAGTTTTGCTGGAAAGCATGGAGCCAGAAAGGAGTTCCACAAATGAGAAGCATAGCAAAAGAATCTCTTGGCATAAAATTTTATGGCTACATCTACCCAGCTCAACTGTAAAATTGATGAGATCTCAACATAATCAATAATTTGATAATTATTTTAATTTTATATGGATAGATCAATAAGTCCATAGCCTAATGATGAAAAACAACATTTGCTTTACACAGCTAATTTTATTTGTTTCTTTGTCAATGCACTTAATACAGAACTTTTGTTTTAATTACAGAGATTTAACATTATACATTAAAGAATTCAGAACAAAATTCAAGTCTGTGTCAGGCTATGGAATTATTAATCTAAGAAAAAAGAGTTTAACTATACTTTAAGATTAAATATAGTCTATCTTTGTTTTTGTTAAAATAATTTATTCAAATGTAACATAACTTTTTTTGAAGGCAGTTTTTTAGGTATAAAAATGAATCAGTTAATTAGAAATTAATTTTCAAAGGCATTTTGGCAATATTTGACATTCAAAAAAGGCTTTTCAAAAACGTGGTTTTCCCTTGACACTGCTATTATTTTGTACAGGGTTTCTATGTTTTTGTTAAAATAGTTTAATCGAGTGTAAAAGAAACTTTTTTGGAGGCACAGTTTTAGGCATAAAAATGAATAAGGGATATAAGTCAGTATAAATGAATAAGTCGCATAAGTCAGTATAAATGAATAAGTCACATAAGTCAGTATAAATGAATAAGTCACATAAGTCAGTATAAATGAATAAGGCATATAAACAAATATAAATGAGTCAATTAATTATTCATTTTCAAAGGCTTTTTGGTAATCTTTGACCTTTAGGCCCACAAAGAAATGGCATGTCAAAAAGATGTTTTTTCCTTGACACCGCTATTATTTTATGCTACCTTCACTCTCTCAGCAATCTTTATTTACAAGATTATAAAAATATGTGAATCAAGTACAAGATTTATTATTTACCTTTCATAGACAAACCATTTACTCCTGTCTCAATAGTAAGGCTAATCAATCTATGTAAAAGTCAATGTCCAAAACAAAACCTCAAATCCATTGTTAACTGAGACAAAAGATGGTTTCTTAATTTTAACACATCCAAAACTTTTCTCCATTAATCATCTGAGAGACTCCTCTCTGCTTTCCATCAGCATGGCTAATGCTAACCTCCAGGAAAGTGACTCATTACATCTTCTCTGGCTCATGTTGTATTCATTGCTACATCAGCTGCTTAGTCAGTTCACTGTCTTGTGCAAGACAGTTTTTCTCTCCAGAATCTATCATATCTATGAGTCTACGATTCACCTATGCTTAGAATATTGCTGTCACATATGGTCCAGTGCTTCTGTTATTCACCTTGAGCTCCTTGATAAAATCCAAAGAAGAATCAGCAATATTATTGGTCCTGATCTGGCTGGTCAGCGTCAGTCACTTTCCCACCACCTTAAGGTTGCCTCCCTGTGCCTTTTCTATAAATACCTTCATGGTAATTGTTCAGATGAGCTCTTCATTATGGTACCTGGACTTTTTGAATTTAAGTGCAGTCCTAGACTGGCATCGCAACATCATCAATTTACAGTTGACCTGGCTAGATGTAACTGTAAGTTCTATGCTAACAATTTCTTTTCTCACACTTCTCACTTGTGGAATTCCCTTCTGGCTCTGTGCTTTCCAGCCAACCTTAATCTGCAAAAGTTTAAATGCAATGTCAATCACTATCTACTGTCCTCCTGATTACTCTTTTCTCTTCCTGCTGATTATTAATGTTTCTGTTCCTAATTCTTCTACACTCAGTAACCCCTTGCGTCTTAGTGGCTTTACTGTCTTGCTTGAGTGGTCTTGATCAAAATAAATAAATAAATGTGAAAAGAAATCTTTTTATTCAAAAAAAAAAAAATTGCAAATTTTTAATAAACATTGTATTAGTGGGTTCATATTTTTAGAATGTTGTAAATAAACAATCTAATAGTGTTTAATGTTTTTGTTGTAAATAATCAAAGAACAAAGAAATATGGCCTTGATTAAAGTTCTAATCATTACTGTTTAAAACAACTTCCATTGTCAAGGGTAGTTAAAATAATAGTGGTGTCAAGGGAAAAACCATCCTCGTGACATATCATATTTTTGCAGGCAAGAAGCTACAAATTTGACAAATTTTTTATTCTTTCATTACAATTCCAAAAAATCAAAAATGAAAAGCCCACATGTTTATTAATATTAGCATTTGTTTAAACGTGAACAAAACCTGAAGTACAATATTGCAATGCAAGATAACAATTCATGAGTAATTTCCTGCTGAATACGGTTGTTAATAAAGATTTAAAAAAGGTGAAAAGCAATAGAACAAAAACATAAAGGGAACAGGAATTTTAATCTGCAATATCATTAGTCCTGACCTGGCATCTCAGCTTCAGTCACATTCCCACCTCCATAATGTAGCTTCCCTATGCTTTTTCTATAAATACTTTCATGGTATGTCTTCTGACGAATTTTCCTCTATCGTACCTAGACTTTATGAATTTAAGTTCCATACTAGATTGGCAGTAAGGTCTCATCATTTTACAACTGAAATGGCTAAATGTAATCATAGGTTCTATGCTAACAGTTTCTTTTTTTTGTACTTCCCGCTTGTGGAACTCTCTTCTGGCTTTCCAGCCAACTTTGTTCTTCAAAAATTTAGATACAATATCAATTGTTATTTTCTACCCTCTTAATTCTTATTCTTTTACTCTTTTCTCTCTTTAATAATGTTTTTTTCTCATATTTTCTCACACTCAGTAACCCCTTGCACCTTGGTTTTCATTTTTTTTATATATATATATTCTTTCTTACTCAGTAACCCATTGTGTGTGTTAGTGTCTTTTCTGCCTTGCTAGGGGTGAAATGAGAAAAAAAAAAAAAAGAAGAGACAATGGAGTGAATGAATGAAATCATCTTGTGAATGAAAGAAGAAGGAAGACAGCTGGAGGGAAGAATTTATGAATAAAGGAATTGCTGTGTCAATAGAGAAAATGAAAGAAAGAACAGAGAAGTGACTGGGTCCAACGAAAGACAGAAAGAAAAAAAATGAACATTATTGTGGTGTTGGAAATATAAACTTAAAGGTAGAAATTAGAGTGAAGCGGAGTGTGTGTGTGGGGGGTGACTAGACTGATAGAAGGCTTGGATAAAACAGAGATGGAAAGTTGAAATGTTCAATGAAAATAGTTTTGTTGGAAATCAGTAAAACGGAAAAAAATATCATAAATGAAAATTCTAAAAAAGCAGTAAGAGTAAAAAATGAGATTCAGTTTTAATAAAACTGATGGCGAAAGAAGTGAAAGGAAGAAAAGGAAAAAAATAAAAAAAACTTAGGAAGGAATGAAAAATGAAGAGATTAGGTGAAAAAGAAACAAAGACCAATGGAGGCAAGGAATAATGTTTTCAGATATGAACTTGAAAAATAAAAAGCAATGAGTAAAAAAGAAAAAAAAAAGTATGGATGAAGATTAGCATTTTAGATCAAGAAGGTGGGTAAGATCAAAGAAGATGATGAATGAAGAAACTTACTACTTCTTCCATGTGCCATGTTTCTTCAGGGTATAGGCAATCATGGCTCTCCACAATTTCCTGTCTTTTGTAGGTCTTAATAAATGTTGTCTTTTTGTTATCTCTCCCAAACCTTGTCCACCATTTATTTACTCAAGCTCATACTTCTTCTATGTGCCATGTCCCTTCGGAATGTTGGCGATCATGGCTCTCCACAATTTCCTGTCTTTTGTCAGTCTTAATAAATGTTGTCTTTTCGTTATCTCTCCCAAACCTTGTTCCACCATTCATTTACTCCAACTTGTCAGGAAGGTTACACGCTGTTTTTCTTTATCCATCTTGCTTTCAATATATCCTGTGAGGATCAAATTTTCTAAACCCTCTTTCCTCATTATATGCCTTAGAAATTTCAACTCTTTCTGATGCTAAGTATAAGTTTCCTTTCTTTTGCATTTTCTCTATTAATTTGTTGTCGTTCATGTGTTCAGTCCATCCTCAGCATCTTTCTGTAGAACCACATTTCTATCACTTCAAGTTTCTTCTTCATCTGTGCAGAGATGGTCCAGCATTCACTGCCATAGAAGGGGATGGTATTATATAACCACTGAATACTCTTTTCTCTGTTTCTAATGAATTTTTCCTGTTTCTTAATACTTTGCTTAGCTTTTGGAAGGCACCTTTCATATTCAAATGCACTTTCAGACTTTGGTGACACACTGCCTTATCCTCTCTTAAAACACTTCCCAGATATTTAAACTGTTTGGTATTTCAGATTTGCAATCTGCATAATTACTTTGAAAAAAATCATATAAAATAAACATCTGAAGATATTAAAAAATTTATAAAAAAAAAGAAAAAATTGGGTGTAGAGTTTTAAATGTAAAAAATAAATAAAAATGTAAAAAAAAATAAAAATGATGAATGATTCAAATCAGAAAAGAAAGATCAAGAATTTTAAGAGGAAGAAGGCGAAATAGAAAAAAAAGAAAAGTTGTTGAAAAAAATAAAGGAAGAAAAACGAAAAAAAATGAGTGATAGAAAGTAGAAAAGGAAGAAAACGAGGATAAAGGAAGGAAAAGACAGTAGAATGAAAAAGAAACTTTTCAAAGTGTATATATCTACACCAAAGGGTAAGTGTCAGTTTCATATTTCAGGTAGTTATCAGATATAATACACATAATAATCCACATATAAATATATATGCAAATAGAAATTATTAATTTTGGTTGAGCTCTGTGGGTGTGAAGCGTGGGTTTGTAAACAATGACTATTAAAGCTAATATAGCATGACTCTTCGGCATAATTGAGTCACTGTCAGTCACTGTGTGTTTATCTAAATCTAAAAATAAACACGCTAAAATTCACCTTCATCCCTGCCGTGCGCTGACGGCTTAGTGGTAGAAGTTTCGACTGACGCCGATTCAGTCGGGTTTCGATCCTAGCTAGAGGCAACCGGATGTCTAGCCACACTGATGAGCTGCGAAACAGTCTGTCTGTGGATGACAAAAATATATATATTGTTGAGATCAATAAAACATCCTTCGTCGCCACTGTTGAGATGTTGAGTGTTTCCACGTGAGTATATGGTAATAACGAACAAACACAGTCGTAGGGAAAAATACTGGTATATTCAGAGAGGTATTTACATCAGAGAGATTAGTAGTAGAACGAACGTAGGTTAGTAGTAACAATAAGTAATAGTAATAAAGTCCAACGGTATCTTCCGATCGAGAAACGGAAGTGTAACTGATCACTACAGAAGTCTCACTCTGCACTGCACTACACTGCTACACTCCTCCCAGTCTCTAGAACTACTGTTCTATTTATAATAATAGGATCAGTCTATTGTGGTTGTGAAGGTCGGTGCGCCCCAACAATATATATATATATAGTGGTATTTGCTTGAAAAAACCTTGGGTATTTCGGCTTGTAATAGAACAATCGGCACCCAAGGAAAAATGAGGAATAAAAAAGAAAGAACTAAGAATATAAAATTGAGGCAAAAACAATCGTCCAGAGTTCAAGCTCCGAGTCCAAAGAAAAAAACCTCCAAAACAAGGAAAACCAACTATGTAAGGTGCTTGATACACGAAGCAGAGCAAACCTAAGAAAACCTAAAGAGCCAGGCAAACCTACCTAGGTTTCACCTAAATGGATGTTTTTATCGTTTTTTTTGTAGGTTGCCATTTCTTTCTGCTCTCGACCAGTTGCCATCCAAGGCTATAGAACCCAGTCTGTCCTGCCATTTACCAATAGCTGTGGGGAGAAGAAGAGGATACATACCTTTCCTAAGGATATAAGCGTGTAAAGGAATGTAATGGATTCGACTGGAATTCAAACTCAACTCTATGATTCCTCAATCTGAGCCGCTATCCATTACTCCACCGTGCCTCCTAGCTCAACAGGGACTCATTTAAACACACAGAAGAAACCTACCAAACTCCATCTTTAACATATTTGTAGAAAATACAGTTATAACAGCCTCATCCACATGTAAAAAAAAAAAAGGCAAAAATAATGGAAACATTAATAATAAAAAAAGGTCAGAACTCAGTAACATCAACTATGAACATGGCCACAATGTGCTGACCATGTTTGGAAAAAAAAATTCCCATCACTTTAGATATATATATATAAAAATCTACCTATTTAATTAAAAAATCAAAAAAAAATCCTTGATAACAACTAACAGAATAGCCAAAAGCCCTCAGATATATAGAACATTCAATCAGTTTTTACAGACTTTATGTCCAGAAAAGAAAACAGAAGAAAAATTCAATAAAAAGCTTAATCGCAGTACACCTTGCCAGCTGTCTTAAATGAAACTTTTATAAAAAAAAGGTATTGTTGCCCAAATACACAATTATATATATATATATATATATATATATATATATATATATATATATATATATACAGTGGCCTAAGAAAACTTTTTAGCCAGGAGAAATAAACTATACCCAATTTCAAAATTCAATTACATAATCCCAACTCAACATAAATAAACAGTATTTGGAACTAGTAGGTCTATATGTGTCTGTGTGTGTGTGTGTGTATATATATATATATATATATATATAACTGTATATGTATATATATGTGTGTGTGTGTATATATCTGTAGGTAGGTATATATATATATATATATATATATATATATATATATATATATATATATATATATCTGTATATATACATACACACACACATGTATATATATACACACACACACACACAGACATATATATATATATACACACACATATATATATATATATACATATGTATATATATATATATATATATATACACACACACACATATATATATATATATATACATATGTATATATATATATAAACACACACACATATATATATATATATACACACACACACACACACATATACATATATATATATATACACACACACACACATATACATATATATATATATATATATATATATATATATAGCACATTTCTCTCATCCTTTAACATCAATACACAGAACGTTATTCATGGGTATGAATGGATTTTGTTAAAAATTAGCAGACATAATGTAATTTATTCAATCAGATATATATATATATATATATATATATATATATATATATAACTACCTGAAAATCCATGATTGAAAATATTTACTGCCTGAATACGTGGACATAAGACAGATAATAGATTTAAATTGCCCTGTATTTTCTATTCTTTTGATAGAGTGAACACTGGGCTCAACACCAAGTGGTGACAGTCTGTTTTAGGCATAAATGAAGTCTTCAGACTATGGTCTCAAGATTACATTTATACACGAAATAGGCTGTCCCCACTCTGTTTCTTATACATACATACATATATATATATATATATATATATATATATATATATATATATATATATAAATAAATAAATAAATATATATATATATATATATATATATATATATATATATATATATATATATATATATCTCATAAAGAAAAAATTTACACTATTTACATTGTTCAGACTATCATCCTCATTTTTGTTGCCATATTTATTAGAACACTTTAGCTGTTGTACGCTCTGGCCTTCTTCAGGTGGTTAGAATGTTGAACTGAACCATTTATTTTGCTCGCTGGAGTAGACTGTTCTAGTTCCACATGCCATGTCTAATGGATGTCAGTTATCAGTTATCTCCTGCTAATTCCCCTCTCCAAGTTCTCCACTGCCTTAACTAGGTATTGAACTCACACTCTTTGGGTCCTGTCACTGGATCTAACTGATGCCTTTAACCACTGTGCCATGTGTCCTTGATAAATATGGCAACGAAGATGAGGATGATAGTCTGAGCAATGTAAATAGTGTACATAATACCTCATCTCAGAAATATAGACAGATACTGAAGAATCAATTTATACAATATAAAGTATCAGCTGCATATTCTAATATATATATATATATATATGATAGAGAGGAAGGTAAACACATAGGAAAAGTGTGATATAAATAGATATATAGATATATAGATAAACAGACTGAAACAAGCACACAGGAAGAGGGTGAGATAGATAGATAGATAGACACACAAATTAGTACCAACTGACATAGATAGATATGAATTGACTGAGATAGATAAATATGAATAAACCTATAGATCAATAGATATGAATAAGTGTATATTAACAGTGTAACTTGTAATAGTGTAAAAGAGAGAAGCAGAAAGTAATTGAATTCTGTTGGAAGCTAAAAAAAAAAATCATGAAAGACACTCATAAAAAATGTTGGTTATTGAACCTAAAGATAAAAATGAATGCTATAAAACGAATTTATATATTCCATGTGCATAAAAATGATTCTAAATCAATATTGGGGCGGCAAAAAGCAAAGTGATAGTCAATTGTTATCAGAAAATAAGATTATTTCACATCCTAATACCTCATTTTTTTTTCTGTATTTCCCCTTCATTCTCTTTCTCTTTCTCTTATGTACTCTCTCTTTCATTCTCTTTTTCACTCTCATTCTCTTATTTTCTTTCATTTTGCTTTTCTTTCTCTTTTGCACTCTCTCCCTCATTGTCTTTTTACTTTCTTTCATTTTGCTTTCTTTCTTTCTCTCTTTATCTTTTGCACTCTCTCTCATTCTCATTTTGCTTTCTTTTTTCATTTTTCTCTATTTCTTTCTATCTTTCTTTCTTTCTCTCTTTCTTCAAAACAACAAATGACTCCAGGAAATAACACTGAGGTCTACATATAAATGGAACCTTTCCCCCATGAAATAAAATCTGTAACAAGCAATTCTATACACAAATCTTAAACAATAAAATATTTACGCAGAGATAAAAGTAACTACATTTGATTTGCTTCATTAGCAATTTCTACTTTTATTTTTAGAATTTAAAAAATATCACACTTGCTACTGTCCTTAGAATTGTTCGTTGTCACTTAGAAAGTCTTGGAGACATCCTACATAATTAAACCAAATGACAAAAATGCAAATAGTCTTAAAAATCTATTTACATATTTTTATACTTAATTATATTTTCTTTTTCATTTTTGCCTTTTTTTCTTTTATTTCAGTTTCTCATTATTTTTCTTTCTTTTCACCAGTTATACCATTTATACCATTTTACCATTTATACCATGTCACAATGAAACACTGTTTTTCATGATCAACAAAGTTGTGTTGAACCTGATTAGTACTTATTTCATTCTTTCTTAGATGGACGAATACAATGAAGTTATGATAGATGTGAACAGAATTAGATGTATAGATAGATATGAACCAACTGAGATAGACAAATAGATATGAACAGACTCAGATAGATAGACAGACAGACAGATATGAACAGACTGAGATAGATAGATAGATATGAACAGAATTAGATGTATAGATAGATATGACTAGACTGAGATAGATAAATAGATAGATGTGAACAGACTGAGATAGATAGATAGCTATGAATCGACTAAGATAGATGTGAACAGACTGAGATAGATAAATAGATATGAACAGACTGAGATAGATATATAGACAGACAGACAGATATGAACAGACTGAGATAGATAGAAATGAACAGACTGAGATAGATAGAAATGAACAGACTGAGATAGATAGATATGAACAGACTGAGATAGATAGATATGAACAGAATTAGATATATAGATATGAACAGAATTAGATATATAGATATGAACAGAATTAGATAGATAGATATGAACAGAATTAGATGTATAGATAGATATGAATAGACTGAGATAGATAGATATGAACATTGATATATAGATATGAACAGTCTGTGATAAATAAAGGGTGTTTCATTATCAAAGTCATAAATCAGTGTTATTGGTGAAAATTTATTTATTTCTCTATTGGATCATGTTATTTAAGTCATGGCAATTATATGTGAAAAATAATATCACCCAAAGGTTTCGGCAGCATACCTCCACACGATGGTAAAAATTTTTGATGATGTCTCTGCATAGTTGCTCCTCGATCTCACCAATATGCCTTATTATCTCATCCTTCAGCTGTTGAAATGTTGTTGGCTTGCTGGCAGAGACCTTACTTTTGAGATGACCCCCAAAGGAAGAAATCTAAAGACATCAAGTCACACGATCGTGGTGGTCAATTGACTTTGCTGTTTCGAGAGATGATGCGACCTGGAATTTCTCGTTCAAATTCTGTTTGAACGCCCATTTTCGTAATAGGCTTCGATAACTTTAACACATTGTTTGATTGTTAATCTTTCCAGCGTTGAAATTGCCAAAGACTTATGTTGTTAAATGTGAAAGAAAAAGAAAAAAGTCATTAGACATTTAAACTTAATTCACATTTGAAATCGGTCCAAGTTATTGGAACACCCTTTATATATGAACAAACTGAGATACACTGATATCAACATTATCAGATAGATAGGTATGGACATTATCAGATAGATATGAGCAGAATGTGAAAGACTGATGTGAATACTGATAGATATGAATGGACTGAGACAGATATGAACTGTGATAGATAGACTATGATAGACAGTGAATAGATGGATAGACGTGGACAGACTGTGATAGATGGATAGACGTGGACAGACTGTGATAGATGGATAGACGTGGACAGACTGTGATAGATGGATAGACGTGGACAGACTGTGATAGATGGATAGACGTGGACAGACTGTGATAGATGGATAGACGTGGACAGTCTGTGATAGATGGATAGACGTGGACAGACTGTGATAGATGGATAGACGTGGACAGACTGTGATAGATGGATAGACGTGGACAGACTGTGATAGATGGATAGACGTGGACAGACTGTGATAGATGGATAGACGTGGACAGACTGTGATAGATGGATAGACGTGGACAGACTGTGATAGATGGATAGACGTGAACAGACTGTGATAGATGGATAGACGTGGACAGTCTGTGATAGATGGATAGACGTGAACAGACTGTGATAGATGGATAGACGTGGACAGACTGTGATAGATGGATAGACGTGGATAGACTGTGATAGATGGATAGACGTGGACAGACTGTGATAGATGGATAGACGTGGACAGTCTGTGATAGATGGATAGACGTGGACAGACTGTGATAGATGGATAGACGTGGACAGACTGTGATAGATGGATAGACGTGGACAGACTGTGATAGATGGATAGACGTGGACAGTCTGTGATAGATGGATAGACGTGAACAGTCTGTGATAGATGGATAGACGTGGACAGTCTGTGATAGATGGATAGACATGGACAGTCTGTGATAGATGGATAGACGTGAACAGTCTGTGATAGATGGATAGACGTGAACAGTCTGTGATAGATGGATAGACATGAACAGACTGTGGTAAGTAGATATGAACAGGGATAGACAGTGAATAGACTGTGGTAGATGGATAGATAGAAAGATTGGTAGACAGATAATGACTATGTTGAGATAAATGGATATATTACATTTTGGTTTTGTTTTTAATTATTTTACCTGATAATAATGAGAAATTCTGAAATCATGATTGATATAAAAAAAATGAGTAATAAACAAAAAGTTTTCATCCATAAAAAGCAAAATGTGAATGAAGAACCAAAGAAAGGAAAGAATTCTGATGGCAAAAAGAAATTAAAAAAAATAAATAAATAAAGAAACCCTAGTTAAGATGGTGAATAACTGAAAAGAATGAAAGAAGAAAAATGAATGGACGGACGAATACAAGCTCGAAATAAAAGGGACAATTGGTTTCAAGAAGTTGGGTGGTGCGTTGTTGGCCAGTGGTTTCAGTTTTCCTTTTTTTTTTCTTCGTTTCTAGCAGAAATGAATTAATGACATGATTGGGACGAACATACAAATAATTCTGTTGGTACCTTAGAGGGACATGAAGATTAATGGAGATGGAGGGTGCACTGGAAGGGCTTGAGAAGATGAGGTCTCGATGCAGTCATCATTGTATAGATTGGGGAAGGTGATCAGAAATGTCTATGTGGAAGACAACAAGAAAATGTGCATTTGTGTTTGGATGTATGGATAGATGTATGGAATGACAAGAACTGGTGCAATTATGTTCTTAATTGGATGAGCAAGAAGAACAACAATAAGTGAGAGAGGAAGAAAACACATAAATGTGTTTAAAGAAAGAAGGAAGGAAGGAAAGAAAGAAATAAAGAAAGAAAAAGATTGGAACTGATGTGTTTTTTAGAGAGTAGGAGAGATTAGGAAATCAAGAAGGAGAGGTAGAGATAAAGAATGTGATTGTAAGAGAGGGGGAAAAAATTGAGAAGAAAGAAAGAAAATGTGTTCTTAAGAGATATATAAAGATTGGGGAAGGAAGAGAAAGATTGATTGTTTTTTATGGCTTATCAACCCTTTTGGGTTATTTAAAGCCAAAACATATTTTGGATTGTAAGAATAATTTTTTTATGAGTGAATGTTTCATATTTTTTTTGTGTAGAGCAATGATTTTCCCAGAGACAAGTCCTACTATTTAACCTATAGCTGGGGGAGGAGATGGATTCATACAAGTATGTAGATGTAAGTGAATGTAACTAACTCGACTGTAATTCAAAACCAGTTCCCCAATTTTTTTTATTTTAATCCACTATCCATTACACCACCTGCACATGCGTATGTCATAAAGAGAGAGAGAGAGAGATAAACAAATGATGTGATAGGAGAAAACTTGTGAGACAAAAATGCAATGAAGGTAGCAGGGTCGAGATGGTTGTGAACCCATTAATGTTCATCTGAACTTCTTTGAACTAAAAATGGTAATGGTAATATTAGCCATTTCCCTATAAGGAAACATTTGGCATTCATTGACCAAGCAGACAGTACTTCTTTCAGTTGAAATTTACAAAATTTTTCTCTTCAAACAATTTTTCAGGAAAACAGGTTTCTCAACTCCAGTAGCTGTTATAACTCTTTCTATTATTGATGAAGGAGTTTCCTTCCTAAACTTTTGTTTAAAGTGGTGTGGAATAGTAACAGCTTGATTATTTCATTATTTTCTCTTTGAGTTCCATGTGCTATCCATTTTAGTTGTTGCTGCTGTTGGTAGTCTTCAAGTGATGTGGTTTCTGTTATTTGTTACATTTCTTTCTTTGTGATTCTGTTGTGCCAGTCCACAAGGTTCAAAATCAGATGTTCTTTCCCAAGACCCTCAGATTTCACTTGCTCAAAGACATTTACAACCATTGACTTATGGCCATATCATGTTGAAACACTAGTTCCTGTATGATTACCAAAGTTAACCCTTTGGAGACGGTGCCTTATTTGAAGTTTCAGTGCCAAGATGTCAGAGCCTTTTTCACAAGCCGCCACTTGGAACACAAAAAAAATGGATATAAAATCACAGAACACAGCAAACTATCATAGAAACTGCCATTGAAAGACCCAGATGTGCAAGAAATGCAAGAAGAAATCTGATTGGCTGGTACGAAGATCAGCCAGCTAATCCCGAGACTTGTATTATCAGGCTGATAGATCAGCCCAGTCATCATCTTCATCATTCGTCTTTTCAGTTAATAGATCGGCCTTGTCGTCTTCTAATGTTTAAGCAACATTGAACCTGGCCAGTATCTAGATGGGTGACTTCTTGGGAATACCAGGTGCTGTAAGCTTGGATATGTGGGTAATGCAATTAATAATGACTTGGGATTTTTTATTTTTATTAAAGACCACTTACAAGGTTTGTTTTGATAGATTTTTACTGATTTCCTTTTCTGGTGTGTGTTCAAATTATCCACATATATATTCAAGTGGCTTCAACCATCATTGGTCATTTTCAAGGATTAAAAATTTTACAGTTTGGAAATTTAAGAAAACTTCACTGATTTTTACTGTCATTGCATTCTTAAATCATATTTTGACATATTAATGGCATTATGTCAAAACACTGGTTCCAATATTTCTCACCAACGTTAAGCATCATCGAACCTGGTCACATCCTCGATTGATGACTGCTTGGGAATACCAAGTGATGAAAGCTTGGGTGTGTGAATGGTGCAATGGATAATAGCTTAGTATTTTTAATCAGAGAGCTGAATTCCAATTCTAGTTGGGTTTGTTATATTCACTTATGCACAAATACCCTCGGGAAAGGAATGGATTCACATTTTCTCCTCCCAGCTATGGGTTAATTAGTAATACTTGTATCATTATTATCTCTAAAAACAAAAAGAAATTCTATACAATCTAAAAATAATTTCTGGTTTTAAATAACCTGCAAAGTGTGGACAAACCATGAAAAATGAATTAATCAATTTTTAACCATTGATCTTACGAGTGCTGGTTTTATCAATGGAGTTAGTTTTATATACATGGAATGGGCAGAATAAAAAAATGTCAATTACAATTTTAAATGGAAAGTAATTTATTAAGGCAAAACTGTGTTAAAAATTCCTTAATCTCCATATCTTCTTACATTCAGGTTCATACAACATAACTCTTTTCCTTACAGAACTAATGCCAATACAATGTTTTTTTTTCTTTATTTTTAATCATTTCACCCCAAGCAAGGCAGGAATGCCACTAGTACACAGGGGCTTAAAGGGAGTAACAGTGAAAGAGAAGACTTAGAATAGGGAGGATTGAGGAAAGGACAAAAGATGTACGGGATTCAAGAAAACAGAAGATGGCAATTGACATTACATTTAAATTTTTGAAGATTTTAGCTGTCAATGAAGCAAGGAAACTGAAGTGTGTCCCAAAGGTGGTTGCATTTAGCTGATCCAACAGTAAACAGGTGAGACCGAGATGCCAATCTAGTAGCATGCTTAAATGCATGTAGTCTGAGCACCAGAAAAAAAAAGCTTGTCAGTGAAGTTGCAATGAAAATATTTGTAGAAAAGGGATAGTGAAGCCACATATAATTAAAAACGAAAATGAAAGGGATAGCAGGCTGAATGAGGTTGGCCAGGTTATGCCTCGAGATATAGTGATATCAAAGATTTAAAAGATTATATTTAAGTCTCCCTGTAACTTTGATGTATTTTAAGAATTTAAAATTGTAAACAGTGTTTGTTGTTTAATAAGTCAAAAATGTTTGTCATGTTTAAACTTTTACTCATAATTAAGTTTATAAGATAAATGCTATTAAGAACTAAAAGGGGTAAGATGTTGTGGAGAGCCATGATCACCTATGGCCTGAAAGGATACAACAAATATTAGATTCATATTTCTGTGAAAGTCATGTACCTAAAAAAAGTAAGTTGATCTTAAGACATGATTCATACCTCAGTGATTAGTTTTCATCTGTAATTAAGCAACCTGCCTTGTCTCCAGATACCAGACCCACAGGAAATGTTTCGGGAATGATAGCAAATGAGAAGTATTCTGATAACACCAAATGGTTAATTCTTGAGCAACTGTCATGGATGCTTGAGAGAAATTCCCTCAATCAATTCTCTCAAAATTAACACAGTGACAAAAAGTACAGCCATAAATTATTAAACTCTTGCTGGGTAAAGTTTTATTAATTGGTAAAAATGTTTTAAATTCATAAGAAAAATTAATAATAAATACATTAAATTCATAAAAATTTAATTAAAAAAAGGTTTCATTAATAAAAAAAATTAATAAAAATTCATTAAAAAATTGATTAAAAAAGGGTTTATTAATAAAAAATTAATAACAAAAATTAATAAAAAAATTAATTAAATTCATAAAAAAATTAATTAAAAAAGGGTTTATAAAAGTAATATTTTAAAAAATCATAACAAAAATTAATAAAAAAATTCATTAAATTCATAAAAAATTAATCAAAAAAGTTTTATTAATAAAAAAAAATACTGACTTTTATAACATCTTTATAATTATTGGATGTCAGTTTTATCGCATTTTTATTAAAATTTGTTTTTGATCTTAAATCCTCAAAATAAACTATACAGTTAATTAAAAAAAGTAAACACATTTGATACACCTTCATAAATTTACCCAGTATTATCTGACATCAACTTCTGCCAATGTAGCAGTTGAATGTCTTCTGGCAAAGTTATAAAAAATAAAGCTAACCCATTAACCTTTTTTTCTTTAAATGTTTCATCCCAAGCAAGGCGATAATGCCACTAGAACATAGAGGGCTACAGGGAGTGAAAGTTAAAGAGAAGATCGAGAATAGGGAGGATTGAGGAAAGGACGAAAGATGAAAGGGAATGCCACTAGAACATAGAGGGCTACAGGGAGTGAAAGTGAAAGAGAAGACCGAGAATAGGGAGGATTGAGGAAAGGACGAAAGATGAAAGGGAATGCCACTAGAACATAGAGGGCTACAGGGAGTGAAAGTGAAAGAGAAGACCGAGAATAGGGAGGACTGAGGAAAGGACGAAAGATGAAAGGGAATGCCACTAGAACATAGAGGGCTACAGGGAGTGAAAGTTAAAGAGAAGACCGAGAATAGGGAGGACTGAGGAAAGGACAAAAGATGAAAGGGAATGCCACTAGAACATAGAGGGCTACAGGGAGTGAAAGTTAAAGAGAAGACCGAGAATAGGGAGGACTGAGGAAAGGACGAAAGATGAAAGGGAATGCCACTAGAACATAGAGGGCTACAGGGAGTGAAAGTTAAAGAGAAGACCGAGAATAGGGAGGACTGAGGAAAGGACGAAAGATGAAAGGGAATGCCACTAGAACATAGAGGGCTACAGGGAGTGAAAATGAAAGAGAAGACTGAGAATAGGGAGGATTGAGGAAATGACGAAAGATGAAAGGGAATGCCACTAGAACATAGAGGGCTACAGAGAGTGAAAGTGAAAGAGAAGACTGAGAATAGGGAGGATTGAGGAAAGGACGAAAGATGAAAGGGAATGCCACTAGAACATAGAGGGCTACAGGGAGTGAAAGTGAAAGAGAAGACCGAGAATAGGGAGGATTGAGGAAAGGACGAAAGATGAAAGGGAATGCCACTAGAACATAGAAGGCTACAGGGAGTGAAAGTGAAAGTGAAAGAGAAGACCGAGAATAGGGAGGACTGAGGAAAGGACGAAAGATGAAAGGGAATGCCACTAGAACATAGAGGGCTACAGGGAGTGAAAGTTAAAGAGAAGACCGAGAATAGGGAGGACTGAGGAAAGGACGAAAGATGAAAGGGAATGCCACTAGAACATAGAGGGCTACAGGGAGTGAAAGTGAAAGAGAAGACTGAGAATAGGGAGGATTGAGGAAAGGACGAAAGATGAAAGGGAATGCCACTAGAACATAGAGGGCTACAGGGAGTGAAAGTGAAAGAGAAGACTGAGAATAGGGAGGATTGAGGAAAGGACGAAAGATGAAAGGGAATGCCACTAGAACATAGAGGGCTACAGGGAGTGAAAGTGAAAGAGAAGACCGAGAATAGGGAGGATTGAGGAAAGGACGAAAGATGAAAGGGAATGCCACTAGAACATAGAAGGCTACAGGGAGTGAAAGTGAAAGTGAAAGAGAAGACCGAGAATAGGGAGGACTGAGGAAAGGACGAAAGATGAAAGGGAATGCCACTAGAACATAGAGGGCTACAGGGAGTGAAAGTGAAAGAGAAGACCGAGAATAGGGAGGACTGAGGAAAGGACGAAAGATGAAAGGGAATGCCACTAGAACATAGAGGGCTACAGGGAGTGAAAATGAAAGAGAAGACTGAGAATAGGGAGGATTGAGGAAATGACGAAAGATGAAAGGGAATGCCACTAGAACATAGAGGGCTACAGGGAGTGAAAGTGAAAGAGAAGACTGAGAATAGGGAGGATTGAGGAAAGGACGAAAGATGAAAGGGAATGCCACTAGAACATAGAGGGCTACAGGGAGTGAAAGTGAAAGAGAAGACCGAGAATAGGGAGGATTGAGGAAAGGACGAAAGATGAAAGGGAATGCCACTAGAACATAGAAGGCTACAGGGAGTGAAAGTGAAAGTGAAAGAGAAGACCGAGAATAGGGAGGACTGAGGAAAGGACGAAAGATGAAAGGGAATGCCACTAGAACATAGAGGGCTACAGGGAGTGAAAATGAAAGAGAAGACTGAGAATAGGGAGGATTGAGGAAATGACGAAAGATGAAAGGGAATGCCACTAGAACATAGAGGGCTACAGGGAGTGAAAGTGAAAGAGAAGACTGAGAATAGGGAGGATTGAGGAAAGGACGAAAGATGAAAGGGAATGCCACTAGAACATAGAGGGCTACAGGGAGTGAAAGTGAAAAAGAAGACCGAGAATAGGGAGGATTGAGGAAAGGACGAAAGATGAAAGGGAATGCCACTAGAACATAGAAGGCTACAGGGAGTGAAAGTGAAAGTGAAAGAGAAGACCGAGAATAGGGAGGACTGAGGAAAGGACGAAAGATGAAAGGGAATGCCACTAGAACATAGAGGGCTACAGGGAGTGAAAGTGAAAGAGAAGACCGAGAATAGGGAGGTCTGAGGAAACGACGAAAGATGAAAGGGAATGCCACTAGAACATAGAGGGCTACAGGGAGTGAAAGTTAAAGAGAAGACCGAGAATAGGGAGGACTGAGGAAAGGACGAAAGATGAAAGGGAATGCCACTAGAACATAGAGGGCTACAGGGAGTGAAAGTGAAAGAGAAGACCGAGAATAGGGAGGACTGAGGAAAGGACGAAAGATGAAAGGGAATGCCACTAGAACATAGAGGGCTACAGGGAGTGAAAGTGAAAGAGAAGACCGAGAATAGGCACGACTGAGGAAAGGACGAAAGATGAAAGGGAATGCCACTAGAACATAGAGGGCTACAGGGAGTGAAAGTGAAAGAGAAGACCGAGAATAGAGAGGATTGAGGAAAGGACGAAAGATGAAAGGGAATGCCACTAGAACATAGAGGGCTACAGGGAGTGAAAGTTAAAGAGAAGACCGAGAATAGGGAGGATTGAGGAAAGGACGAAAGATGAAAGGGAATGCCACTAGAACATAGAGGGCTACAGGGAGTGAAAGTTAAAGAGAAGACCGAGAATAGGGAGGATTGAGGAAAGGACGAAAGATGAAAGGGAATGCCACTAGAACATAGAGGGCTACAGGGAGTGAAAGTTAAAGAGAAGACCGAGAATAGGCACGACTGAGGAAAGGACGAAAGATGAAAGGGAATGCCACTAGAACATAGAGGGCTACAGGGAGTGAAAGTGAAAGAGAAGACCGAGAATAGGGAGGATTGAGGAAAGGACGAAAGATGAAAGGGAATGCCACTAGAACATAGAGGGCTACAGGGAGTGAAAGTGAAAGAGAAGACTGAGAATAGGGAGGATTGAGGAAAGGACGAAAGATGAAAGGGAATGCCACTAGAACATAGAGGGCTACAGGGAGTGAAAGTGAAAGAGAAGACCGAGAATAGGGAGGATTGAGGAAAGGACGAAAGATGAAAGGGAATGCCACTAGAACATAGAAGGCTACAGGGAGTGAAAGTGAAAGTGAAAGAGAAGACCGAGAATAGGGAGGACTGAGGAAAGGACGAAAGATGAAAGGGAATGCCACTAGAACATAGAGGGCTACAGGGAGTGAAAGTGAAAGAGAAGACCGAGAATAGGCACGACTGAGGAAAGGACGAAAGATGAAAGGGAATGCCACTAGAACATAGAGGGCTACAGGGAGTGAAAGTGAAAGAGAAGACCGAGAATAGAGAGGATTGAGGAAAGGACGAAAGATGAAAGGCAATGCCACTAGAACATAGAGGGCTACAGGGAGTGAAAGTTAAAGAGAAGACCGAGAATAGGGAGGATTGAGGAAAGGACGAAAGATGAAAGGGAATGCCACTAGAACATAGAGGGCTACAGGGAGTGAAAGTTAAAGAGAAGACCGAGAATAGGGAGGATTGAGGAAAGGACGAAAGATGAAAGGGAATGCCACTAGAACATAGAGGGCTACAGGGAGTGAAAGTTAAAGAGAAGACCGAGAATAGGGAGGATTGAGGAAAGGACGAAAGATGAAAGGGAATGCCACTAGAACATAGAGGGCTACAGGGAGTGAAAGTGAAAGAGAAGACCGAGAATAGAGAGGATTGAGGAAAGGACGAAAGATGAAAGGCAATGCCACTAGAACATAGAGGGCTACAGGGAGTGAAAGTTAAAGAGAAGACCGAGAATAGGGAGGATTGAGGAAAGGACGAAAGATGAAAGGGAATGCCACTAGAACATAGAGGGCTACAGGGAGTGAAAGTTAAAGAGAAGACCGAGAATAGGGAGGATTGAGGAAAGGACGAAAGATGAAAGGGAATGCCACTAGAACATAGAGGGCTACAGGGAGTGAAAGTTAAAGAGAAGACCGAGAATAGGGAGGATTGAGGAAAGGACGAAAGATGAAAGGGAATGCCACTAGAACATAGAGGGCTACAGGGAGTGAAAGTTAAAGAGAAGACCGAGAATAGGGAGGATTGAGGAAAGGACGAAAGATGAAAGGGAATGCCACTAGAACATAGAGGGCTACAGGGAGTGAAAGTTAAAGAGAAGACCGAGAATAGGGAGGATTGAGGAAAGGACGAAAGATGAAAGGGAATGCCACTAGAACATAGAGGGCTACAGGGAGTGAAAGTTAAAGAGAAGACCGAGAATAGGGAGGATTGAGGAAAGGACGAAAGATGAAAGGGAATGCCACTAGAACATAGAGGGCTACAGGGAGTGAAAGTGAAAGAGAAGACCGAGAATAGAGAGGATTGAGGAAAGGACGAAAGATGAAAGGCAATGCCACTAGAACATAGAGGGCTACAGGGAGTGAAAGTTAAAGAGAAGACCGAGAATAGGGAGGATTGAGGAAAGGACGAAAGATGAAAGGGAATGCCACTAGAACATAGAGGGCTACAGGGAGTGAAAGTTAAAGAGAAGACCGAGAATAGGGAGGATTGAGGAAAGGACGAAAGATGAAAGGGAATGCCACTAGAACATAGAGGGCTACAGGGAGTGAAAGTTAAAGAGAAGACCGAGAATAGGGAGGATTGAGGAAAGGACGAAAGATGAAAGGGAATGCCACTAGAACATAGAGGGCTACAGGGAGTGAAAGTGAAAGAGAAGACCGAGAATAGGGAGGATTGAGGAAAGGACGAAAGATGAAAGGGAATGCCACTAGAACATAGAGGGCTACAGGGAGTGAAAGTTAAAGAGAAGACCGAGAATAGGGAGGATTGAGGAAAGGACGAAAGATGAAAGGGAATGCCACTAGAACATAGAGGGCTACAGGGAGTGAAAGTGAAAGAGAAGACCGAGAATAGGGAGGATTGAGGAAAGGACGAAAGATGAAAGGGAATGCCACTAGAACATAGAGGGCTACAGGGAGTGAAAGTTAAAGAGAAGACCGAGAATAGAGAGGATTGAGGAAAGGACGAAAGATGAAAGGGAATGCCACTAGAACATAGAGGGCTACAGGGAGTGAAAGTGAAAGAGAAGACCGAGAATAGGGAGGATTGAGGAAAGGACGAAAGATGAAAGGGTTTGCCACTAGAACATAGAGGGCTACAGGGAGTGAAAGTGAAAGAGAAGACCGAGAATAGGGAGGACTGAGGAAAGGACGAAAGATGAAAGGGAATGCCACTAGAACATAGAGGGCTACAGGCAGTGAAAGTTAAAGAGAAGACCGAGAATAGGGAGGACTGAGGAAAGGACGAAAGATGAAAGGGAATGCCACTAGAACATAGAGGGCTACAGGGAGTGAAAGTGAAAGAGAAGACCGAGAATAGGGAGGACTGAGGAAAGGACGAAAGATGAAAGGGAATGCCACTAGAACATAGAGGGCTACAGGCAGTGAAAGTTAAAGAGAAGACCGAGAATAGGGAGGACTGAGGAAAGGACGAAAGATGAAAGGGAATGCCACTAGAACATAGAGGGCTACAGGGAGTGAAAGTGAAAGAGAAGACCGAGAATAGGGAGGATTGAGGAAAGGACGAAAGATGAAAGGGTTTGCCACTAGAACATAGAGGGCTACAGGGAGTGAAAGTGAAAGAGAAGACCGAGAATAGGGAGGACTGAGGAAAGGACGAAAGATGAAAGGGAATGCCACTAGAACATAGAGGGCTACAGGCAGTGAAAGTTAAAGAGAAGACCGAGAATAGGGAGGACTGAGGAAAGGACGAAAGATGAAAGGGAATGCCACTAGAACATAGAGGGCTACAGGGAGTGAAAGTGAAAGAGAAGACCGAGAATAGGGAGGACTGAGGAAAGGACGAAAGATGAAAGGGAATGCCACTAGAACATAGAGGGCTACAGGCAGTGAAAGTTAAAGAGAAGACCGAGAATAGGGAGGACTGAGGAAAGGACGAAAGATGAAAGGGAATGCCACTAGAACATAGAGGGCTACAGGGAGTGAAAGTGAAAGAGAAGACCGAGAATAGGGAGGACTGAGGAAAGGACGAAAGATGAAAGGGAATGCCACTAGAACATAGAGGGCTACAGGAAGTGAAAGTGAAAGAGAAGACCAAGAATAGGGAGGACTGAGGAAAGGACGAAAGATGAAAGGGAATGCCACTAGAACATAGAGGGCTACAGGGAGTGAAAGTGAAAGAGAAGACCGAGAATAGGGAGGATTGAGGAAAGGACGAAAGATGAAAGGGAATGCCACTAGAACATAGAGGGCTACAGGGAGTGAAAGTGAAAGAGAAGACCGAGAATAGGGAGGATTGAAGAAAGGACGAAAGATGAAAGGGCATGCCACTAGAACATAGAGGGCTACAGGGAGTGAAAGTTAAACAGAAGACCGAGAATAGGGAGGATTGAGGAAAGGACGAAAGATGAAAGGGAATGCCACTAGAACATAGAGGGCTACAGGGAGTGAAAGTTAAAGAGAAGACCGGGAATAGTGAGGATTGAGCAAAGGACCGTAGATTAATAGATACTACTTGATTTTAAATATGAAACCATCATCAAATATATTTGCTAAAATGACTACTGCAGATTTTACAAGATTTCTTTCATGAACCAAACAAGCTTGGCATTTAGAATGAAAAGCTGAAGCCATGGTCTTATCATTTATACATGACATGCAAGTCCAAGAGGTCACCTACAGTAATCAGTATTCAAGTGGTCTGCACAAATTCTCTCCCCTAGGAAACGTAATTAGGGGTTCACATTACAACATGCAGTTTTATGGCCTCTTTGCAGAGATAAATAATTTAATCGCAAAGAATCAACAAGAAAATGAATATTAAGACAGAATATCACAATGCCTCCCTGCCACATCCCAACCACATATCAAATTCTTTATAGAATAAACCAAACAGATCCCCATGTCATTTAATATATGCCATAAATAACATTCAGATACAATTGTCCTTCCATTGGTCGATCAGATGCAGAAGTGACAGTATTAACTGTTTTCTCCATTTGTATCCTATTAAACACAAGACTTCTCCTATAAATATTCATTACTATGATAAGGTTTATTGGATTACACAAGCAACATGTGCTGACAACACCTCCAGAATAAAATCCATGAACAGCTTTTTGCCTTTTGAAAAGCCCTGGGTAGATCGTGTCAGTCAAGCTGAACTGCAGTTTGAGTCAGCGTGAGAGAATTGTAATAGCAACTGATAGTTATTTACAGTTGATAATTTGCGTGGGTAGCGGAAAGCTGCTTGTAAAGCTTCAGGCATATTGATCTCTTTTGCTTCAGTGGCAATAGATTTATGCACCTCTGACGGGTTCATAACGTAAAGCAAGTCGTCTCAAATCCATTTGATTGACTTGATAACAAGAAAGATAGTTTTGAGGAAATCATGTTGATCTCTGTTGGTCGTCACTGACAAAATGGTTTGTTGGAATTCCGTATTATGATCTGTTCTTTCACACACGATAAATTCTCCTTCTTAAAAGTTTCAAAATTTTGACCATTTCTCCAGATACTGATGTTTTTTAATAAAAATGTTTCAACTGGCACATTCTACAGTTGTCATCAGGTAGACAATTCGTGTACAGTGTAACCCGGATATAAGAGAACCGGATATAAGAGAAACCCGGATATAAGAGAGATTTTCTCTGGTCCCAAATTAGAGCCATACTTACCTAAACAAAATAGACCAAACCCGGGTATAAGAGACTTCTTCTCCAGTCCCGACAACTCTCTTATATCCGGGTTACACTGTAGTCAAAGGATATAATATGTCACTCACCTGTCAGGTACTTTCAGTCAGAATTTCAGTACAATGCAAATTTATTAGCTTAGATCCTGTACAACACACATTTTGTCCAACACTTGTTCAGAATGATTCCTTGGAACAAAAATAACCAAAACGGCTTGTGGTTTAATACTATTCAGATGTTCCCATTTTTCAGTAATGATGATTTGACTTACCAGCAAAGCAGTTTTGTTGTCGGAGTTAGCTCCTCCTTAATTCCCTAATTGTTCACTAGGGGTCGCTCTCCCTACACTATAAATACTGGGTGACTTCTTGCCTAGTTCTCTTTTCTACTTAGTATTTCAGTGGACACATTTAAAAATGTAATCTCTCATCGAGAACAGCGTTTTTGCCCACTTATGGGAAAATGCCATGAAACACACATATAGGATGACCCCAAAAAACGGGAATTTTTGAAGTGCGTATTGCCAGACATGAGCAAGTGGCAACACTGCGAGACAGTGACCTTGAGCAAGTAAACATTTCGCCATTTTAGTAACGAGAACGAAATTCACAGTATCCCAGCTGAGATGTTGCAGCAGTCAATGAGGAATCTCAACAGCAGATTTCAAGAATGCATTCATACAGGAGGACGCCATCTACAGGAAGTAATTTAAAAAAAATGAAAATTCCATCATTGTTTCTTAAATGGCATGTTTTAAGGTTTCAATTACTATGAATTAAATATTTTTCCTCCATCACTCTTGGTTTTATTGGATTGTTAAAAAGTTCACATTTTTTGGGGTCACCCTATATATATATATATATATATATATATATATATATATATGTACGTACGTACGAACATTCACCAAAATACAAACTCTTTATGTTCACACACAAATACAAATGTTAATGTCTTTGTCACTTGTAAATTTGTTGTTTAATATACATATATTTTATATGCAACAATGTCTTATGGTTATTCTTCTTGCATGAGTCCTGTTTTCTTATCAAAGTTAAATTAACGTGGTGAAGTCTGCCACATATTTACTAATTCAAATGTCAGTGTGAGGCTGATTATGTGGTGGTGAACAATCTTGCAGTTGGAGACCCAGATTGGACAGCATGTACCTATTCATATAAGATAGAGTTGAGTTAGCGACAGTAATTGCTTGACTGAGTTGGTTTGTGAGTTGGTGATAGGGTTACATTTAGTTAACAAACAGGGTTGTGCTTTAGAATATTCTGATGAAACATTCTGAGTACTACACAAATCTTGGTCAGATAAACATTTAGAATTTTTAGAAGCTGTCTTATCATCAAGCATCACCGATCATCTTTTTGCAGGCTGAAGAAGAAATTTCTTCATTATCTGTGTTTCATGTGTCAGCTATGAATACAATTTTTCTCTGTTTTACACTGACTAAAAGTTTATTTACTTCAATTTATTGTTTTAATAATACAGTTTATTTTAGTCATGGCTCATGGTGGAGTAATGGATTGCGGCTCGGATTGAGGAATCGGCGAGCCAAGTTCAAATTCCAGTCGAATCCGTTACATTCACTTACATGCTAATACCCTTGGGAAAGGTACGAATCCTTTTCTTCTCCACCCAGCTATGGGTAACTAACAGGACAGACGGGGTTCTATAGCCTTGGATAGCAATTAGTCTACTGCAGAAAGAAATGGCAACATAATGAGGGAAAAAATCTGCCTCATCAGTCATATATCAAAAGATACATGATCGTCTAAGCATGTATCACAAATGGCACATAACTGACTGACTAACTCATTATTTATCACCCCCCATTCACTTTTTCAGTTTCACTGTTTTGATTATTTTTGTTACAACGACTCTTTCTGAAGAAGTGTTGGACAAAAAAAAGGTTCCTTTAAAAGTATGTCCTCTGTCATTTTTAAAACTATATGTATATATATATATATATATATATATATATATATATGTGTGTGTGTGTGTGTGTGTGTGTGTGTGTGTGTGTGTGTGTCTAATTTGGCAGCAACTTTTCTTTTAAACGTGTAGTATTGAATGTTAAAGACAACATAGTCTTGCATATTTTCTTTTGAATTTTCTCATATTCTCTAATGAGACTTTTTATTTGAAAATGATTTCGAAATAAATATTGTCCATACGATGACCTAGCACTTTCAAACATCATTGTTCATCTTCAGGGTCAATATTTTTAGTCAAAATTTTTTTTAAACAAACATTTGCCAATTATCTTGTAGCGTAATCATGTTGCTACTTTTTTACAAACTAAATAAACGTTAAAATCCTTTTAAATTCAAAAGACGCGATGATGTTATCACGTGCAGGGCGAAGATTTTTATCATGTGACAGCGTGAAAAAGATTTCCACTACACAAGCCAAAAGATCGAAGAATACGTTATAAAATTTAAATATATTATAAACATTGTAATATGTTACCAGAAATATTATAATCTATACGATTAATAAGAGGTCTTTATATATATAATTATTTAATTGAAAATTATAACATAAAAATGTTATAAAATCACTACAAAAATAGCCATTTTTTTCAACACTTCTGGTGCCTGATTAAGGGATGGTGTTGAATGTAGAATAAAGGGTTTTAAAAGGTTCAAATCAATCAAACACTCCTTGCTAGGGGAAACGCGGTTACATAAGCTGGAATGACCAGTCAAAATACAAGTATACGAGAATTCAAAAAACTTGACAACAAACTTTGGTTATAATAGTTATTTAATGCTTTAATGTTAGGGTTAGACTAAAATAGAATTCATTCTAATTAATAAATTTTATACTACAAAATTCAAAATTTTAAATGTAATCGATATTAAGTTTAAAATTATAAAATTATTAAAAGAAGAAACCGAGGAACAAGTACATATGTTTTTCTATTTATTTTAGTTTTATTGAAATTAAGTTGGAATAAACGTTAAGATCTGATGCTGCTCTGAACTCCGTGACGACTTAGATACATTTGAAGCAAAAACATAGGCAAGGGAGGATGAAATCTTGCAAAAGACAACACATACACAATCAGATTATAATACACAAACACGCAGACAAATTTATATATATAAACACGCCAAAAAGCAACGAGACAGGAAATATCTCCACAACCCTTAAAAAAAAACGACAACATACATACACAATGAAGGGTACACACAAGTGACCCCACACACCGACAAAGAGCCCATCATACATAAAACAGGGACAAATTGCTTTTCAAACACCCTGTAGGACACATGGCACAGTGGATAAAGGCGTTAGTTAGATCCAGTGACAGAACCCAAAGAGTGTGAGTTCAATACCCGGTTAAGGCAGTGGAGAACTTGGAGAGGGGAATTAACAGGAGATAACTGGCTTCCATTAAACATGGCACATGGAACTAGAACAGTCTACCCCAGTGAGTGAAATAAAGAGTTCAGTTTGACATTCCGACTACCTGAAGAAGGCTGGAGCATACAACAGCCGAAACGTTGTAATAAAAATGGCGACAAAGATGAGGACAATAGTCCGCATAATGTAAATAGTGTATATAATACCTCATCTCAGAAATATAGACAGATACCATATTTCCTTGATTATATTATGACTCCATGTTTCTGAAGCTAAAAACAAGGAATTACAACCTCAAGTAAAATCCGATCCCATAGTATAGCCATCGCATGTAAATCTTTTTTTGAAACATTGTCCATTAAAATCGTAATGTCATATCCATATAAATTAAAAATACAAGTACCAATGTACACTATTTATATAACGATATAATTATGTCAGCATTGTTTACATATGTATTTTGTATTGTTTTTTATTCTTGAATTGTTTGACATTTTCAGACAGAATATTTTTGTCAACAAACAGAGGAATATGAAACAAGAACTTTACAGCAAGGGAATAATCACCGCATTTTTTTAAGTGTAAAAATATCAAAATATATACAATATAGTCCGACCTTTGTTGTAACATTAACGTTATATTTACAGATCTTGTGTATTTCTTTTATTAATGTTTTTAATAAATTTCGGTGAATTTCTTGTCTTTGAGACAAAAGTCGTTCAATTACAGTGATTCCTAAAGAACAAAGATGGCCGACATATCAAATACTTTTTGTAAACAATTGTTATCAACACCTACCTACCTACTTTGCGTTCTATTATCAATTGTATTCCGTGTATTTGCAGTCTTGCTGTTTCAAATAAGAGGTTTATAAGCTGGGTAAAAAATTCTAGTGTATTTGCAATCTTGCTGTTTCAAATAAGAGGTTTATAAGCTGGGTAAAAAATTCTAGTGTATTTGCAATCTTGCTGTTTCAAATAAGAGGTTTGTAAGCTGGGTAAAAAATTCTAGTGTATTTGCAATCTTGCTGTTTCAAATAAGAGGTTTATAAGCTGGGTAAAAAATTCTAGTGTATTTGCAATCTTGCTGTTTCAAATAAGAGGTTTATAAGCTGGGTAAAAAATTCTAGTGTATTTGCAATCTTGCTGTTTCAAATAAGAGGTTTATAAGCTGGGTAAAAAATTCTAGTGTATTTGCAATCTTGCTGTTTCAAATAAGAGGTTTATAAGCTGGGTAAAAAATTCTAAAAATGTGTACTTGTGAATAACATGACTCTGTTCCATTTTTAGATTTAATTTTCATTCAAAATTTCTCATATTATGAACCCAAAAATATGATATATGTTTCGAAGACACGATGAAATGTAGGTCCCTGTAGTATTTCCCTCATTTAAGAAAAGAAGGCCGGATATTAAAGCATTTCATTTTCGAATGACTCACTACACGAAATGTGGAATTGTGGAAATTGGACGGCTAATGAGCAATTGCAATGTCTTTCAAAGACTTCTTAAAGAACAAAGGAACCAGTGGATCCAAAGACTTCTCTATGATTACTGATAACATTTTCCTTTTGATATAGACATTGAAACAATAATCCATAGTCTTTATTAGATTTTTAATACATCTGGGAGTTAAATTCTCTTCTTTATTTCTTGACTGTATTTCTTTCTCTTCTATCTTTCTGTTTTCCTTCCTGCGGCCAGAGTACTTTTTTATAGTACAGTTTACCAAATACAAGGCACAAGAGCCACTCAAGGCAGAGTGTTACTAAATCAGTTTGTTGTAAGAGTGTAAAGTGAGAAAGTAAGAAGTGCATATGTAGGACGGATAACGGCTACGCCTAGACTTGAGAAGATTAAGATCATAGCGATTGGTGAAGCACCCCCTCTGAGGAAGAAGCCGAGTGAATGCAAAAGGAATAACAATGATTCACGCCTGCATATGCAACATGGACCAGAGCGTTGGTTGGATCCAGTGACAACCTAAGGAGCTGTGAGTTCAATACCCGGCTACAGCAGAGGTGAACAAAAACTTGGAGAATTGAGTTAAAGGGAGATAACTGAGGCATCCGAAAGAGGCATGGCACGTGGAACTAGAACAGTATACCCCGGTGGATGAAATAAATGGTTCAGTTCAAAATACCAATCACCTGAAGAAGGCCGGAGCGTACAAATGCCCGAAATGTTGTGAACAAGACAATAAAAATGAGGACAACAGTCCAAACAATGTAAATGAGGCCTGTGTAAGTTGTGAAGGTCTGAACTGGTGGAACAAAGGAAAGTGTGTGATCTTAACATTTTCCTGTCCTGGGAATGATGATAAACTACGTCCACGTCCAGGGTAAGATGATAAACTACGTCCAACAGCAAGGCCTCTGATCAGGAGGAACGTGGAACCACCTCTTAATTGCTGGTGTTCCTAGGTCCACCCTGACCCAGGTTTGTAGCACCTGTTAGGATCCCAGCTATGGGCAAATAGTTAACCCCCGAAACTGAGGTAAAAGGCATTATGAAAGTTTAAAACTAGGTTTTAATACCAGAAATATTTTGTAAAAATTATTACCAGAAATAAATTTTTGAAGAAAAAAAACTATTACCAGCAATACGTTTTTGAAAAAAAAAAATTACCAGCAATACATTTTTTTAAAATTATATTACCAGATATACATTTTTGAGGAAAAAATATTACCAGAAATAGATTTTTGACAGAATAAAAATATTACCAGGAAAAAAAAGTTGTTGGCATTAAATGACCCATTGAGGTGTTGATATGCCGTAAAACAAAACAAACCAAACCTTAACATTTTCCATGAAAAATAGCTGTGAAAAACAGGATACAGAGTAGAAAATAAAATAATTCATCACCCAAATGGCCACATAGATGCTTTTGAATTCTGTCAAGGTTGGAAAGTGAGGATTGGGTAGCTCCAGCTCAGATATGACAGCATCATATAATAACTGTGCTTGTCCTTTGTTAATTTGCACGACCGTTACGCCCTGCCAATACCTCATAAATAATGGACTATTCCATTTTAATTGTGTGAGAAGAGAAAAGTCATGCCAAAGACACAACTTGGTTTCAGTGAGAAAATGAAAGAAAGAAGATAGAAGTGTTTAACGTTTACTGCTAATACTTCATCTTAAATCTGAATCTCTCTTAAGCTCAAACAAAAACGACTACATTTTTCTGGCGACTGCCACCCCTGCAGACAGGGGAGTCATGTCACCCTTACTCCTATGGCATCCTTCTAGAAAAGTCTTCTCACAAAAACTGACTTTCCCCAGACACCATAGCTCGGGACTCAGGGCTGGATATTGAGGATCTGGGAACATCAACGCAGGATTGAACAGTGTTGAAAGGAATTGACAATGGAGTTCCAACCAACCATAAGGAGGTCAAAGGATGACGATGATGATGAATACCTCATAAATAATGGACTATTCCGTTTTAATCATGTGAGGAGACAAGATACACCAAAGATGCGACTTGCTTTCAGTAAGAAAATGAAAGAAAGAAGATAGAAGTGTTTAGTGACTGTTTCAGTGAAATGGAAAAAGTTGTCAACTTCAGATAGTTTCATTTGTACCCACTTCTTAAAATAATGTCCAGCATTCACATTTATGATTGTTATTGCAATATTTTGTTAAAGTTGTTAAGCTCAAATATTTAATGATGCGATTGGGCAATCCCTACAGATATTTTATTGTCATAGAATCTCACGATGAGCTTTTTCCATCATTGACTTAAGAATTAAGATTCATCAGAGAACTTGAATAGGAAAAGCGAGAATTTTTCACGGGTTAAAACTAGTATATATAATTCACACACCCATCAATTTCGAATGGATGTCTCACAAAATGTTCAGTTCGGTGTTCATGACTGGTGTTACACTTAAGTCCCGCCAGTGATTTGCATAAAAATCCACGTGTGAGGATTGTGAGATGTGGTTGTTCGTACACACGCACACATATATATCTCCTATTATAATTGTGCATCGTTGGTTTGCACGACCGTTATGCCCTGCCAATACAACATAAATAATGGACTATTCCGTGTTGATTTTATAGAAGAAGTGAATAGACACTACATGGTTTCTGTGAGAAAAAGAAAGAAAGAAAAGAAAGAAAGAAAGAAGGAAAGTAAGAAAGAAAAAATGAAAGAAAAAAGAAAAGAAAGAAATTTTTAAAGAAAAAAGAAAGAAATAAAAGAAAGAAAGAAATAAAGAAGGAAAGAAAGAAAAAAAGGAAAGAAAAGAAAGAAAGAAAGAGAGAAAAGAAAGAAAGAAAGTAAGAAAGAAAGAAAAAAGAAAGAAAAAAGAAAGAAAGAAAGAAAAGAAAAAGAAAAGAAAGAAAGAAAGAAAAGAAAGAAATTTTTAAAGAAAAAAGAAAGAAAGAAAAAAAGGAAAGAAAGAAAGAAAAAATGAAAAAGGAAAGAAAAGAAAGAAAGAAAGAAAAGAAAGAAAGAGAGAAAAGAAAGAAAAAGAAAGAAAGAAAGAAAGAAAGTAAGTAAGTAAGTAAGTAAGTAAGAAAGAAAAGAAAAGAAAGAAAGAAAAGAAAGAAAGAAAAGAAAGAAAGAAAAGAAAGAAAGAAAAGAAAGAAAGAAAAGAAAGAAAGAAAAGAAAGAAATTTTTAAAGAAAAAAAGAAAGAAAGAAAAGAAAGAAAGAAATAAAGAAGGAAAGAAGGAAAGAAAAGAAAGAAAGAAAGAAAGAAAGAAAAGAAAGAATGGGAAGATAGAGTTTCACCGCAGTCTCAGTGAAATAGGGAAATTTGTCAATTTTAAATCTGTTCATTTGTATCCCCTTACTTCTTAAAATAACGACCAGCAATCATATTTATGATTGTTATTTCCATATTTTGTTAAAGTTGTTAAGCTCAAATATTTAACGATACGATTGGGGAGTTTCTATGGATCTTTTGTTGTCATCGAACTTGCCATGAGCTTATTCAACCATTAACTAATGAATTAGGATTCATGAGAACATCCAAACAGAAAAACTGTGAAATGTTCACAGGTTAAAACTAGTTTGTTATAATTTTGTAAACCTTTACAATGATATCAATCTCTTATCGGAAGTGCCATCTCATGTTCACTCGAATAAACAGGAGCTGACTTAATAGCTGACTCCTTAGCAGCTTAATAAGCAAAAACCTTTTTAATTGTCAATTTAATGTTTTTATCAGTCATCGCTGCAAAGGGCAACATAAGTCAGTTTCTTATTTCTGTCAGGTGCATTTCCTGAAGAGAACAGAGTGGACAATTCCTTTTCGCTTGTGTCAACAGCAAATTAAATAATAATCTTCAACAAGATTAACTTATCATTACTCTATAGCAGGCCCCCTTACGCAATTACTTATATCCGTTAGACAAGCACTATAGTCACTCTTTGAGATCTAACCTACAATGGTCTGTAAATCAATCTGACTATTGCTTGATAACAGGCACCATTAGACATTTACCAATCTTAATTTACAAAAAGATATATTTTTTTTAAATTGAAATTACACTGAGCAAGGCAAGAAAGCCACTAAGACACAAATGGTTACTGGATATGGAAGAATTAGCAGCAGAAAATGTTATAAGTGAGAACAATGGTATAGTAATTAGGAAGACAGTAAATAATGATTGACATTGCATTTAAATTTTTGAAGATCAAACTTGGCTGAAAAACATGGAGGCAGAAGAGAGTTCCACTAGTAAGAAGTGTGTGAAAAGAAATTGTTAGCATAGAACTAAAAGTTACATCAAGCCAATTCAACTGAAAATTGATAAAACCTTGTTGACAATCTAGTGCTGTGCTTAAATTTATAAAGTTTATGTATTATAATGAAGAGCTCATCTGAACAATTACCATGAAAATATTTATAAAAAAAACAAAAAAACACAGAGAAGCAACTTTATAGCAGTAGGAAAGTGACTGAAGCCAAGATGCTAGGTCAGGACCAATAATATTGCTGATCCTACTTTGGATTTTATCAAGAATTTCTAAATAAATAGCAGAGGCACCAAACCATGTGGCAGCAATATTCTAAGCATAGACGAATGGTAGACACAGATATGTAAGATAGATTCTGGAGAGAAAACTGTCTAGAATGACACAGTAATTAAAATTTTCACGACTGGCAATTTTTGGTGTCTATGCTTATCACGTGTATCAGCTTAAGCCAATAATTATTTAAAACCTGAAAAGATTTTATCTCTTTCTGATATTATAGATAAAAATAAGCCGTTCAAAGACCTGAAATATTTATAGAAATGCAAGTATTTGTTACTTATATTAATTATCATGACATCAAACACAGCAGAGCATGTTAGAATTTCATTGGACAATTATGTGCTGCCTTTTAATTGGACAGCTGAAAAATGTAATCTGATTGGTTTATTATTTACAGTTATCTCATTACTTGCTCAAGCAATGAATTCAACTCCAAGTGACTATTGTGCAAGGTTGGACAAGGTTTCCAGTGACACAGGCAAAATGACGATTACAGATTTCAGAAGCAAAATAAATCATGGTGCAAATATTTAGACTTGACATTTTAAAGCAGAAAATGTCTGATTTTATGCGACAGTAAATTTACCATGTGGTTTAAGAATTACGACGAAGCTACGCATTTCTTTGTATGTGCTTTCATGTCGGTGTATGTGTGCAAAGCTTGCGTGTACATGCAACATTTTATGACAGAACAACAATTTGATTCTACATGTGACTCTTTGCAGGGAAAAATGTGGAGGAAGAACGAAGACTATCGTTCACAATGCGTTAATACATAAATATTTAAAGAAGTGTATGCATGCAAATAGATGCAGGTGCCGGCATGAAAAGCTCTTTGTGTAAATACATATATATATGAATACATATTTAAGTTACTACACTTGAAGGAATGTGATGATGAAGAAGAAATAAAAATGTGCATGTATACAATTTCTTTAAACATTCAATATGTGTATATGTATGTCGTTCAGTATCAGTACATATATATGTGTGTGTGTGTGTATATATATATATATATATATATATATGAAGTAAAACAAAGTGTATAATATATATATATATATAAAGCAAAACAATGTGTATAAGATATATATATATATATATATATGTAAAGTAAAAAAGTATTATATATATATATAAAGTAAAAAAGTATTATATATATATATATAAAGTAAAAAAGTATTATATATATATATAAAGTAAAAAAGTATTATATATATATATAAAGTAAAAAAGTATTATATATATATATATATAAAGTAAAAAAGTATTATATATATATATATATATATATATATATATGTAAAGTAAAAAAGTATTATATATAAATATATGTAAAGTAAAAAAGTATTATATATATATATATATATATATGTAAAGTAAAAAAGTATTATATATATATATATATATATATATGTATATATATATATATGTAAAGTAAAACGTACTATATATATATATATATATATATATATATAGTGTCATACAATTTCTATTATATATACATACATATATATATATATACACACACACACACACACATATATATATATATACATATGTGTGTGTATATATATATATATATACACATACATACATATATATGTATAGGGTGTCTATAAAGTCTCTTTATAAATTAAAACGTATATTACAAAGGCAATTGATGAGATATCTTAATCAGATTTGTTCTATGTACTCAGTAGTTACCAAAGATTTCAATCACATTGTATTTGTGCATTTCAGGTAACCTCTTGATGAAAGGGGTACTGTTAAATGAACCCCTAAAAATACCTACTCCTCAAGAAAAGGCACAATTTGTGTCATGGTTTCTTGAAACAAAATTGGATACGCAGATTCAATGAAACTACAGAACTAAGTATGGAATTGATCCACCGTCAAGTCCGTCAATTTGTGGCACAAGAAATTTATGGAGACAGGGACAATGTTGGATAAAGGGAGGAGTGAATAACCAAGAACATCCCTAGAAAACATTGATTATGTAAGACAAGCCTTTCAGCATTCTCCTACAAAGTCCATCTATACTGCTATTAGACAGTTACAGTTGCCACGTTCAACAGTACAAAAAGTCTTACACAAGAACTTGCGATTGTATGCTTATAAAATCCAACTCTTACAGACACTTGAACCAGATGATGAGGCTATGCTACAGTGAACATGGCAAGAAATCGAGTACCGTCTTGATGCGCTTCCTGCAACTAATCATGCCCATATAGAGGTGGTGTAAATTAGTTAAGAAAACTTCAATATCTACTCACTTTGTAACAATTTCCACATATTTGTCTGTTCATTTACTTTTTTAATAATTTTTTTTTAATTGTAAAGAGACTTTATGGACACCCTGTATTTCATTACATAATATAGACATATTGTGTTTGCAAATTTTATACTGATCTTTTCAAGTTGTCCAATTAGTTTCTTGATGTTGAGATAAAATTCATAAAGGAAGATGCCCAAAAGTTTTTGTAGTATATTGGTGTTCTCAACACGTATTTTCCTGCATTGTGAAGGTGGATAGCATGTATTTACACCTGAAGATGATCTTGGATAAGATTGAAAGTACTTGGGTTAACAAAACTTCCTTGTTGAATTTCATCTTAACATCGAGAAACTGATTAGACAACTGGAAAGGATCAGTATAAAAATAAGTAGACACAATATGTCTATATTATTCAATGAAACATGTTTGAATGAAGAAATGCTGCATATATATATATATATATATATATATATATATATATATATGTGTGTGTGTGTGTATTTTTCCAGTAATCTTCCAGATGTTGAAAGAAAGATTATACAACTTTCTATACAACTAGAATGAATTTGATATGAATATATTTCAAAGATTAAAATTCATTACTAAATCAACTTTTAGTTCCTTCCTTCTCATATTTTTTTTTGTCTGAGGTTAAAATTACCTAGATCATATTGTAAGAAGCTCTAGTCAATTTAGAAAATGGTAAAAAAAATGTTCATCTCGTAAATATTGCCAAATACATATATTGTTCAGAATTAATTCTTATATATTTTTTTTTTCTTTTCCTTTATTTGAGTTTTGAGGCTTTCTTTCAGAAAGATTTTGGAGATACGTATTTTTTTTCTGGAAGTTCTTTTTACTATAGTGAAAGACTTTTGTCAGTTTAATGAACCATCTTGTTACAAATACAATGGCCACCATAGTACTAATGGAAATGACCCGCTCTATTTGTCCTCCTACCTACAGGAACACACACACAGACAACTATATCTATGTCTATACAGATATATAGTAGAGGAAAAAATGAAACACACACACACATATATATATATATATATATATATATATATAATAGAAATATATTTTTTAAGATATGCTATATTTTGGGGTAAAAGTGGCTGAAGATTGTACTCAAGCATGAAACAGACTTGCACTGCTTGTTGTTGAATTCAATATCCACTTTTATTTATTTATTTATTTATTTATATATATATATATATATATATATATATATGTGTGTGTGTGTGTGTGTGTGTGTGTAAGCAAATATATAGAAAAATAGGAAAGAACATGATAGGTAAATAATCTGGTGTTCTTTAGTATTTTTGTTTTTATTTAAAAAAAAAACAGTGCTCAATACAAAAGTAGAGCCTAAATTATAATTATTTTTTTTTTAACAGCGCTTGATACTTTAATTCAATTTGATTTTAATAATTATATTGAGGTTTTCAGCTCTTGTTTTTGAAACATAAGAACTCTTATGTAGCGAAGGAATCATATTTTTTTTTAAATAATTATATATATATATGTGTGTGTGTGTGTAATTTTATGGTATGCTATATTTATAGGTTAAAATGGTCAATATCAGGGATATAGCGTATGTAAATATGAAAGTGGAGACTAAGGTCAACACTGGGCTGTGAGGGTCTGTTTCATTGATGATTGTGTATAAGCTGGGTGTTCACTTTTATATTTACATATATATATATATATATATATATATATATATTTCTGTCAGAATTTCTAGCATAAGGTGTTATCATAATTTACACTATTTATATCCTATTGTTCTCATTTTGTTATTATCACAATGTTTCAGCCAGCCTTCCTCAGTTGTATATCGGTCTAGGTAGTCTATAGGGAATTCTTAATTGAACACTTTATTTAATCTATGGGGGTAGACTGTTCTCATTCCACTACTCATGTCTATTGCAATTGTCTAGTTCTTATTTTTATATTGTACTGCTTAATTATTACTCTCCCATTTGTATATATTTATATTTTATATATATATATTTATAAGTAATATATAGTTTTAATATAGAGGTGGTGTAAATAAATAATAATATATATAAATAATATAATATACTAATAATATAATATTATATAAATAATAATATATATATAATATATATATATTTATAAGTACTATATAATAAATAAGTTATATATAATTTATATATATTTAAATTTTATCTATATTTATATTTTATATTCAATTTATATGTATATTCACACACAACAAAAAGAGATTAAAAAAATCTGATGTTTGGACATTTCATCAGATTTCTGGCAGTGGACTGGCTGTATTGAGAACCTTTCAACACTGACTCATATATATATATATATATATATATATATATATATATATATATATATATGATGGGCACATTGTCGCCTGATTAGAACATTCACTTTCTGACCATAAGACCCAGGTTCGAATCTCACCATGGTTGATTTGTCAGGAAGGAGACTTCCTGACATTATTACTCTCGAGTGATTGAGTGGCACCTTTGGAAAGTTCCTGAAAACCAAACCACGTGTTGAACAAAGCCTTTGTGAGTGAAACAAATGACGTCACACATTGAGCAGATATGAATGTACCTGAGAGATTCATGGAAGGTTGTAGTTTAAATGCAGTAAAATCAACCTTGCTAACAGAACAATCCTATGTGGCTCAATCTGTTAAGGCACGTCAGGCTATATGACGGTTCTGTATAGGATATCTATAAAAAGAATGTATAAACATAAAAATGTCTTAAAAATAATTGTCAGGCTTCGTCCATTTCATAATGCGTGATGTCATTTGTTTACATTTGGATACGCTTTGAGCAGATATGAATGTACGTGAGAGATACATGGAAGATTGTAGTTTAAAAATCAGTAAAATCGACCTTGCTAAATGAACAATCCTCTGTGGCTCAATCGGTTAAGGCACGTCAGGCTATATGACGGTTCTGTATAGGATACAGGTTCGATTCCTGTTGGAGGACGTATATTTTCTATGAAAATTTCTCAGACATTCAGACCAGTAAATGTTATAAACAGAGCATTTTCTTAAATATTTGTATCTATAAAAAGAATGTATAAGCATAAAAATGTCTTAAAAGAATTGTCAGACTTTGTCCATTTCATAATGTGTATTCAAATATGTTCATTTCAAAATGTCTTCTAATTTTTTTAATTATATCAACCCATGCAACAAGGCAGTAAAGCCACTAAGACACAATGGGTTACTGACTGTGAAAGAATAAGCAAAAGAAAAACATTATTAAGGAGCAAGAGCAAAAAAGAAGAGGAATCAAGAAAAGAAAAGATAACAATTGACATTGCATTTAAATTATTGAAGGTCAAAGTTGACAGGAAAGCAATACAGCCAAAAGAGAGTCCCAAAAGTGAGAAGTGCAAAAAACAAACAAACTGTTAGCATAGAACATACAGTTATATCTAGTCAGTTCAATTGTAAATTGATGAGACTTTATCACCAATCTAGTATTACATTTCAATTCATAAAGTCAAGGTACTTTAGCAAAGAGTTCATTCAAATAATTACCATGAAAGTACTCATAGAAAAAGTATTTCAATGTGTAGATATTTAGCTACATACATAAAAATCTACACATTCAGTTAGAATTAACAATAAAGAAAATAAACATCTTTGATAAAGGCTAAAAGAATAGCCAAAAATGCTAGGACATTCAGACAATTTTTACACATCTTATGTCCAGAAAAAAAAATTTTATACAGACACAAGAGAAATGAACATTTAAATGCAGTCCCTTGTCAATCATCTTTAACAAAATTTGTGTGTGTATAAAATGGTTTCTAAAGTTAAGTCTGGTGACATTTATAATGAAATTCTAGCATATTAAGAATTTCAAATTTGAAAAACAGAATTAATATTCCTTTGTTAAGAAAGAGTATAAATATGATATAAAATAAATAACTTCAATAGATCTATCAAACGTCTGGATTGGGTATGATGATAAACTACATCTAGCAGCAAAGGCCTCTGATTGGAAGATTGAAGTTTTTGAGGAGCATGGACCACCTCTGAATTGCTGATGCTCCCAGCTCCACGCTAACCTGGGGTGGTAGCACCTGTTAGGATCCCAGCAATGAGCAAATAGTGAACCCCCTAAACAAAAACAAGACATTATGAAAGAATAAAAATATATTTTTATACTGAAAATACCAACTTTACATTTTTTAAATAAGAAATGACCAACAATGCCTGTTGATAGTAAAATGTCCAACAATTCATTTTATCTGTAGTTGAAGGCATAGAGGTTGATAGGCTGCTCAACAAAATCGACCAAACAACCGACATAAAAGAACACTTTCATGACATTAATCCATATATTCTACAATTTCTTAAAGAAATCAAACTGTATTCCAAAATATAACTACAAAATAAAACACACATATCACCACCTCTAGTTATTATATGCATGCAAACATGTCTATGCAAAAAAGCTGAGTATCATCTACCATGTACTCAATTGTGAAGGCAGAATAACATATATAATATTTTCAAGGATCCCTAGATAATTAAATTTCTACATTAAATGGCTCATAAGTTGTTGATAGGCTGTTAAACAAACAAATCAGTCATATAGAAAAGATTTTTGATACCAATAGGATGTAGATAAATGCATCCCAAGGTTTTAAGGAGTGTGGAACCATGTCTTAATTGCTGTTGTTCCCAGGTCCACCCTGACATGGGGTGGTAGTACCTGTTAGGGTCCCAACTATGGGAAAATAGTAAGCCTCCAAGCAAAACACTATGAAAGTATGAAAATACATTTTTATAGTAAAAATACCACCAATACATTTTTATTTATAAAAAATAAAGACCAACAATACATTTCATCAGTAATTGAATGCATACAATTGTGTTCAAAATATTTAGATTTGAGCATTAAATAAACCAGAGTCTGATATGTCGCTAAAGAAAATCAGCTAACATAAAAGAATGCTTTCATGACATTAATGCATATAAAATCCTATAATTTCTTAAAGAAAGGAAACTGTATTCCGAAAACTAATTGCAAGATAAAACACGCACATTACCACCTCAAATCATGTCCATATAAAAATGCTGAGTATCATCTACCATGTATTTGTTGTGAAAGCAGAAGAACATCTATCATATTTTTATTACTTGATTTGTGATCTAATTGCAAGATAAAACACACACATTACCACCTCAAATCATGTCCATATAAAAATGCTGAGTATCATCTACCATGTATTTGTTGTGAAAGCAGAAGAACATCTATCATATTTTTATTACTTGATTTGTGATCTAATTGCAAGATAAAACACACACATTACCACCTCAAATCATGTCCATATAAAAATGCTGAGTATCATCTACCATGTATTTGTTGTGAAAGCAGAAGAACATCTATCATATTTTTATTACTTGATTTGTGATCTAATTGCAAGATAAAACACGCACATTACCACCTCAAATCATGTCCATATAAAAATGCTGAGTATCATCTACCATGTATTTGTTGTGAAAGCAGAAGAACATCTATCATATTTTTATTACTTGATTTGTGATCTAATTGCAAGATAAAACACGCACATTACCACCTCAAATCATGTCCATATAAAAATGCTGAGTATCATCTACCATGTATTTGTTGTGAAAGCAGAAGAACATCTATCATATTTTTATTACTTGATTTGTGATCTAATTGCAAGATAAAACACGCACATTACCACCTCAAATCATGTCCATATAAAAATGCTGAGTATCATCTACCATGTATTTGTTGTGAAAGCAGAAGAACATCTATCATATTTTTATTACTTGATTTGTGATCTAATTGCAAGATAAAACACACACATTACCACCTCAAATCATGTCCATATAAAAATGCTGAGTATCATCTACCATGTATTTGTTGTGAAAGCAGAAGAACATCTATCATATTTTTATTACTTGATTTGTGATCTAATTGCAAGATAAAACACACACATTACCACCTCAAATCATGTCCATATAAAAATGCTGAGTATCATCTACCATGTATTTGTTGTGAAAGCAGAAGAACATCTATCATATTTTTATTACTTGATTTGTGATCTAATTGCAAGATAAAACACGCACATTACCACCTCAAATCATGTCCATATAAAAATGCTGAGTATCATCTACCATGTATTTGTTGTGAAAGCAGAAGAACATCTATCATATTTTTATTACTTGATTTGTGATCTAATTGCAAGATAAAACACGCACATTACCACCTCAAATCATGTCCATATAAAAATGCTGAGTATCATCTACCATGTATTTG
>OZ038502.1:95712165-95737165 GCA_964036315.1 Acanthosepion esculentum
TATATATATATATATATATATATATATATTCATATATATATATATATATATATATTCATATATATATATATTTATTTATTCATATATATATATATATATATATATATATATTCATATATATATATATATATATATATATTCATATATATATATATATATATATATATATATATTCATATATATATATATATATATATATATTCATATATATATATATATATATATATATATATATATTCATATATATATATATATATATATATATATATATATATATATATTCATATATATTCATATATATATATATATATATATATTCATATATATTCATATATATATATATATATATATTCATATATATATATATATATATATATATATATTCATATATATATATATATATATATATTCATATATATATATATATTCATATATATATATATATTCATATATATATATATATATATATATTCATATATATATATATATTCATATATATATATATATTCATATATATATATATATATATATATATATATATATATATATATATATATATATATATATATATATATATGTCCTTTTATATAACAAGTAAAAGAAAAATGCTACAAAATTCTCAATGTAAAATATCAAAAATATACAAAAATACAATATATAATGACAGAACTTGCAGTTTCATGTGGATAGATTATTTGTGGGTGGTATATATATATATATATATATATATATATATATATATATATAAAGAAGTTATTATGGGCCACATAATTGGTGTCTTAATTTAGATGCAAGTTTCCTGTTCTTTTTCATCTGCTTGACAACTGTACAAACGCACACAAATAATCCACATGTCTACATGAAACTGTAAGTTATAATCCACATGTGAAATGTAAGTATGCATCCTCCATGGCCAAATAGGTTAAACACATCAGATCTAATGATGGTTCCACATAGGGGATGCAGGTTCAAATCCGGCCAGAGGATGCATATTTTCTGACAAGATTTCTAGAATATTCAGGCCAGTAAATGTAATTAAATAAAAATACATTTTAATTAAATTATCAGAGCATTTACTCGAATATGAGCATCTATCTAAAATAAAGTTTAAGCAAAAAAAATTAAAACATATATATATATATATATATATATATATATATGAAGAAATATAGTCTTAAAGTGTGCTATATTTATGGGATAAAGTGCTCAATATCAGAGATAGAGCGTGTGTAAATATAAAAGTGAACATAGAAGTCATCACTTAGAGGCAACAGTCTGTTTCATGCTAGTGCAATCATCAGGCAACTAGTTATATATATATATAGATATAGATAGATAAAATGATGATGAAAGCAGACATGTCAGAAACTCATGGTAACATTTGATTTCACAAGACCGATTCATTGGTCTCATCTCATCAGGAATCGGCCTTGTGGAATAAAAGATTACTATGGGTTTCTAAATTCTCCACTTTCATCATTATTATATCGCTCAGTTCGTACATAGTGCTCTCTTTGGATTAATATCTTCTTTGGAATTAGCCATACAAATTATCAAATATCATTATTATTATTATTATTATTATTATTTATATTATACAATGATAATAAAAGCAGAGACTTTGGAAACCCATGGTAATATTTTATTTTGAAAGACTGATTCCTTGGTCTCATCTCATCAGGAATTGGTCTTGTGAAATAAAATATTACCATGTGTTTCTAAAGTCTTCAGTTTCATCATCTTTATTATTTTTTCTGCTCTTACATTGAGCTCTCTTTGGATTTATATCCTCATAGGAATTATCCATACAAATTATCAAATGTTGTTGTTGTTATTATTATTATTATTATTATTATTATATATATATATATATGTGTGTGTGTGTGTGTGTGTACGAGTAAAAGTATTGATAGAAATAAAGAACTGTGAAATTCTTGAAAACTTAAGATTTCATACATGTAAGAAATTAAACTGTTTTCAGAAAAATGAAAATATTTTCTGATAAATATGCCAGTTTGAAGAGCACAGTAATTTGTAATTAATTAAGTTCATTGTAAAATATTAATTAATTTCTCAAGTTCAAACCCGAGCAATTTAAACTATGGAAAATTTATAAGAAATATTGTCTTTATTTTAAATTCCCTGTGAATAAATTGGAAAATGAACTATTGCAGCAATATCAACTTGATTGAAATTTAAGTGCCACTAAAAAAAAATAACATGTTCAGTGACATTAAATGAATATATATATAAAGAAGTTTGACACCACAGAACATATAGATTTGAAAATACAGGAAAGCATTCTTCTTTAAGGATCCTTTTCAACCAAAATCTTCGTTCAAAGAATATGTTGGTAAATATTAAATTGACAGAATAATATTTCACAATGCAAGTAAAGAAAAGTATAAGGAGAAAAAAAAAGTAACCCTGACTAAAATACAAATTTATTAATAAAAAGGAAGGGAAAAAAATACCGACAAAAGAGCCCACATAGAGGGTTCCTAGTGAGTATAAAATGGAAAAATTCACTCACATACCTCCTAAAAGACCAAGAGAATGAGCAAAATGTTCTTTTTGTCTGCACACTGGCAACTGACGTAATTTAATAAAAAATGCTTCTGATATGAATAAATGCTGAGTGGAGCAATCTCTGCCCAGGACAATAAACGAATCGTCACTGTATCTTGCTGCATACACCAGACTCTCTCTCTCTCTCTCTTTCTTTCTCTCTCCCTATATATATATATATATCTATCTGTAATTTTAAAAATGTGTGTGTGTGTGTGTGTGTGATCAGTGGTTGTTTATGCATTTCCAGTTTTCATCCAATTTCGATGAAATGTTTTTTGTTATAATTTGTTGGTGACAATGGCTCTCCACTACTTCCTGTCCATTATAACTCTGAGCATATATATATATATATATATATATATATATATATATATATATATATATATATATATATATCTGTAATTTTAAAAATGTGTGTATGTATGTACATACATACATACACACATGTGTGTGTGTGTATGATCAGTGGTTGTTTATGCATTTCCACAGTTTTCATCCAATTTCGATGAAATGTTTTTTGTTATAATTGGTGACAATGGCTCTCCACTACTTCCTGTCCATTATAACTCTCAGCATATATATATATATATCTGTAATTTTAAAAATGTGTGTATGTATGTGTGTGATCAGTGGTTGTTTATGCATTTCCACAGTTTTCATCCAATTTCGATGAAATGTTTTTTGTTATAATTTGTTGGCGACAATGGCTCTCCACTACTTCCTGTCCATTATAACTCTCAGCAACGTTTTACTATTTACTATCTGTTCTTGGATATATATCTTTCATGAAAAATGTATATATAAATAAAAAGGAAAGAACAGTAAGATATAAAATCCGGTGTTCTCATAGATACTTTTATTTTTACACAATAGTGCTCAATGTAAATTTAAATTTACAGAGCATTAATATTATAAATTAATAGATTTAAAATATTTAAAATTAATAGATTTAATAGATTTATAAACCATATTTTAAATCTATTAATTTATAATAATATATATATATATATATATATATATATATATATAATTCTAAAAATATATGTTGCTTATGCATCTCCACAGTTTTCACCCAATTTCGATGAACTTTTTTTTGTTTGATAGATAATTCTTCAGTGCTGGTTGTGAGTCCAAATTGGCTGGAAAAATTACAACCTTGAAGGTGAAAAATGAATGCTGAGTGGAGCAATCTCTGCCCAGGACAATAAACAAATTGTCACTGTATCTTGCTGCATACACCAGACTCTCTCTCTCTCCCTATATATATATATATATATATATGTAATTCTAAAAATGTGTGTATGTATGTATGTGTGTGTGTGTGTGTGATCAGTGGTTGTTTATGCATTTCCACAGTTTTCATCCAATTTCGATGAAATGTTTTTTGTTATAATGTCAGTTTTGATTCCAAATTGGTTGGAAAAAATTACAGCCTTGAAGGTGAAAAATCAGAAAAACTGATTTTTTTACCCTTTGCGCAAAAATCAAAGGCAAAATTTAATGTCTGTAAAAAACAGTATACAATCAATTTAGAGAGTCGAAATCTAATGCGAAAGATTATTAGAATTATAAATAAAAATTATCATATATTATTATTATGACAGTCCATGGAAAAGGCTCCTTCTTTGAAAGACTGACAATGCAAAAACGGCCCTTTTCAGGCCCCCACCCCATTCACATTGTTAACCCCGCATTTGGGGATGTACCTCAGTTGCACCCAAATATTGTTACTGATATTGATTTTCAATGTGGGCTGACTTTAAACTTAAACTGCTCCAATTGAATGGCAAAAATTCCGAGTAATGAAACACCAGGTTTTTTTTCACCCACCAAGTTTAAATAAAATTACGTTATATATATATATATATATATATGTATATGTTTTTATATAGCAGACTTTTTGCTCCAAGTCTTTCTGGTATAATGTGGTATTATTCCGAAATTGTCTTTACTTTTTGTTGTGGCCTTGTTAGGGCCAGAAATAAAGACACAAGTGAGGAATTGAGTTAAATATATGAACAGAAAACAGTAATACAAACAAGAGTGTTACAGCAAGAATGTTTGATCTGACTGTCAGAGCTGATTGCTGGAAACTTCCCTCTCCAAAAGGCAGGACCTGCTCCTATTTATAGTTGGGAGAGTCCTGCATGCATGGGTAAATCACCATAACACTTTTTAAAATGCTTCTGTTAATTTCCTTTAATTTGTTTAAAAATCTAAGGAATTAGATTATACTAGATTATTATCAGTCAAAACTTTTATCTACATGCAGGTTATTTTCCTCATCTTTGTTGATATTATTACAACCTTTGTCTTCTGTCCTTCATCAGGTGCTTGTCAATTTGGGTAACTGTTAAGGAATTTGGGACTGACTCCTTTATTTAATCTTTCAGGATTATTCTCATTCTGTTGACCTCATCTAGTTCTTATTTCATCTACTGGTCTACTCTTACTTGCTTTATTCCTAATGAGTCTAAATACACACCTCCAGACCTGCTGACACAGAGATTTCAATCCAGGGGTGGGCAATAGTTGTCAGCAAGGGGAACAGCCCAACATTCAAATCACAAATCGGAGATACCAAAATCAACAAATACAATAATTTAAATATCTGAGAATGGTTTTAACAGAAGATGGAAAGTGTGACACTGAAATTTAAAGGTGCATTGAGACTGTGAATGATGCCTTCCAAAAGCTAAGTAAAGTATTAAGAAACAGGAAAATTTTGTTAGAAACAAAGAAAAGAGTCCTAAACTGTTATGTAAGTCCTCTTATATGGCAGTGAATGCTGGACAATCTCCTCACAGAAGAAGAAGAGACTTGAAGCAACAGCAATATGGTTCTACAGAAGGCTGCTGTGAATAGCATGGACCGAACATATAAGCAATAGTAAAGTTTTAGAGAAAATGGAAACAAAAAGGACACTTAACATCAGAAAGAGATAACTATATTTTCTACGGCATATAATGAGGAAAGAGGGCTTAGAAATGTTGATACTGGAGGGACATGGCAAACAGAAGATGAAAATTTAAATATCTGGAAAGTGTGTTAGCAGAGGAGGAAAAAGAGACTTGAGGCAACTGAAATGTGTTTCTACAGAAGTATGCTGCGAATACCATGGACTGAACATGTGAGTAATGAGGAAGATTTAAAGAAAATGGAAATGGAAAGGATGCTTATACTTAGAATTAAAAAGAGTTGAAAATTCTAGGAAAGAGGGTTTGGAGAATTTGACACTCACAGGACATTGATGGCATCTTTCTCATGTGGTTGTAGAAATTCACAAAGATTAAAGGAACATGGCAATTAAAAAAGGATAGCCTTATGAAGCCCATCTCTCTTTTGAAGTTTTCCTTCTCCTAGACTTTCCACTTCAAAGCAAGAGAGAGCCCAGTCTATTTTGCTATATAACCTATAATTGCAGGGAGAAGAGATTCATGACTTTCTCAAGGGTATTTATAGAAAAGTGAACATAAAAAACTTGGCGAGAATTTGAACTCAGACTGACAATTTCTCTCTCTAAGGCACTAACTACTGCAATAACTGCATATGCAAATAAAAAATTCTAAAAATTAATAGGATAAATAGGTTTGGCTATCATCCGGTTCTTTTGGACAGGAGTAGAAGTTAAAACCTTTTTTTTCTTTTTCCTTTTTTAACCGTTTCACCCCAAGTAAGGCGGGAAGCCACTAGCACGCAAGGGGTTACAGAGAGTTGGAGTGAGAGCAAATAGGAGTGATAGAGGAAAGGATGAAGAGAAGGATAGGGGATAGATCAAGTCATCTCGAGATGTTGATTGACATTACATTTGAATAGTTGGAGATTATAGCTATCAGGGAAACAGGAAAAGGGAAGGAAGTTTCACAGGTGAGAGGTGCAAGACATGAAGCTATTTGAGTATAAGAGACGGCTACATTTAACAGTTTCAACAGTGAAAGGGTGAGAGCGAGATACCAACCTAGTTGAACGCTTAAATTCATGAAGTTTGGGAACCAGCAAAAGCAGCTGATCGGAGCAGTTGCCATGAAAGTATTTGTAAAAAAGACAGAAGGAGGCGACAGCACGTCTGTGAGAGAGCAACTGCAGACACAATGCCAGGTCAGGGACAATTACATTTCATATCTGTCTTTGGATCTTATCAAGAACCTTGGGACAAGCGGAAGGAGCATCAGACCATATATGGCAGCAATACTCCATGCAAGGGCGAATGGTTGATTTGTAGATTTGAAGGATCAACTCCAGCGAGAAAAATTTCCTGATGCGGTTTCCTGTTTAGGATTAGATTTCCAGTTTCATTCTCTTTCACTCTCAGCGGCTCCTTGCATCAATGTGACATTATCACCTTGTTCGGGTTGAATTATGGCCTATTGTCTGGTTTCTAATCCTCCCCAGTTTTATAAACAAGAGTAGAGGTTTATTTCGGGTTTCCTGTTTAGGATTTGGTTTCTGATCCCTTCCAAAGTATTTTCATTCTCATTCACCACCAGTAAACCCTTGGATCTTAGTCGCATTATCACCTTGTTTGAGCTGAATTATGGCCTATTGTCCGATTCACAATACTCTCCAGTCTTTTGAACAGGAGTAATGGTTTATCCCTTGTTCCCTTTTTAGGATTGGGTTTCCAGTTCCTTCTAAAGTCTTTTCATTCGCTTTCAATCCCAGTAGACTCTTGTATCATAGTGGCATTATCACCTTGCTTGAGGCGAACTGATTACAAAAAAATAAGGAACCGAAAGCAAGCAACATGAACATATTTAAGGGACACATTAATAAATTTGGTTTCTTAACTACCAAAATGTATGTGTCTCCTTTGTTGGGTACAAATAATGAGTCGCCTACTTTTCATTAGTCAAACGACACAAATAATCATATGTAATATAATCAAAATGACTTCAAATATTTTTATGGATGATATAAAGGTTGACTTTTTGTAAATAACATTTCTCTCTAGATAGTGATACAAATTTACTTTATTGATTGTCAGACATTCTAAATATTTATTTTCAAATAGGGTGTGAATCTCATCTCCATGCAAAAGCCCAAGACAGCTGCTCAGTTGAAACAAAAAGAGTTAGAAGAAAAGCTGACAGCATGTGAGAATCATAGAATAACAAAAACCAGAGAAAAGCTGTGAAAAAATATGAACATTAACCGGAATGTCAACCTAAAATAAATCAGGTTTTTTTTTTAAATACCTGAACTACAGGTGTTGCACAGGTAAAGGATTGAATTCAACATACACTCATGCAAATATCTATACATATGCATTTATAAATATAGCTGAATGTATATAGACACCTGGGCTGCATAAAAAATGGTTACAATCCATAAAACAAAATCAAAAAATCAAATACAGGTGAATATCGCAGAAAGTCTTTTGTCTAACAACTGAAAAGTTGTTTTTGAAAGAGGAATGATGAAATGCTATTTTTCTGCTCAGACTGTGTAGTCATTGGCAAAACTTTTTGTAAGTTATCCCCTCTCATTTTATATTTGAAAAGCAGTAAAGATTTATCTTTACATTTCCCTAATAAATCATTTTTATCACAAGTTATCTACCATCACCTGAAGAAGTACCATCTTAGAACCAAAAGATGAAGTTTTTGTGTAGCAATGTAAAATGTTTTTATTGTAATTTATTATAATAAAAATATTATAATAATATTTTGCTCTACTTTGTATTGAGCACTTTTAAAAAAAATAAATGCTATGAATTGCAGATTTTTACTCCATCTATTCTTTCTCACATTTGGATATATATATACATACACACACATATATATATATATATATATATATATATATATATATATATATATATATATATATATATATATTATAAATTAACTGATTTAAAATATGTTTTTTTTTTCGCTACACAGTAATAACCAAGTTTCAAAAATGGAAGCTAAAAGCTTCGAATTTAATTTTGTTATTAAATTAAAGACATTAGTTCCATTAATGCTGTGTAAATTTACATTGATCACTATTGTGTAAAAATAAAAATATCTATAAGAACACTGGATTATATATCTTACTGTTCTTTCTTTTTATATATATACACACACACACACACACACACACACACACACACACACACAGACACAAACACACAATGATCAGACATTAGCTTTCAATAAGATAATTTTACTGCCCACACTTCAGTGACAACTAATATATATATATATATATATATACACACACACACACACACACACTATATCTAGAATTTTCTTTTCTATATCCAAGACTATGAAGTTTACAAAGATGAAAATCATATACAAAAATTGAAAACAATATCATTGTAATAATATCAAACTTATAAAGAAAACATTAATGTGATATTTTTCTTAACAATAATGGTCTCCCAATAGCAAGGTCCAGTAGAAAGGCCTCTGATCAGGAGATTGGAGGTTTAGAAGGGTGTGGAACTGCCTCTTAATTGCTATTGTTATCAGGTTCACTTTGACCTGCGGTGGTAGCACCTGTTAGGGCCCCAGGTATGGGCAAATAGTGAACCCCAAACACAAAGAAAACATTATGAAAGTACATTTTAAATATCAATAACAGCTACTTATAATAAAATTAACAACAATACATATTTATAGTAAAATTACCAACAATACCAGTTTATAATATATATTTAAATGAAGCTGTAAATATGTATTCAAAATATTTCGATTTTGGTATTAAATAACCCATAAAGGTGTTGATATGCCTTTAAAAAAAATACAAAAATCATAAATTAAGAGCTACTCAAGGTAGAACATTAGTGTGTGGAATTGTATGAGCATAAGAAAGTGCAAGAAGTCAAGCTCATGTGGCTATGCAGGAAAGATAGCAGTTAACCCTAGACTTGATGAGGTCAAGATAATAGTGATTGGGAAAACATCCTACTGGGAATCTGTTCCACAGAAGCAGTTCTGTCCGATTGGTACTTCCTAATCACTAATGGAATATGGTAGGTTCCAGTTATAGAAGTGGTGAGTCTAAAAAATGTATCTCATCAGAATACATGCCATGGAAATAGGGATACGGCATTATCAAAATCTTTTTGTTTTTTTGCCATGTGTATATATGTATATATATATATATATTTCTTTTAATTATATTAGTGAACCTTTTTTGGTCATCCATCAGTATGACTGATGCTAACCTCCAGTGTCTCATTGCACCTTCTTGGTCTCATGTTTTCCACTGACATAAAGTGGAATGATAATATTGAATCAATTGCTAGGTCTGCTATTAGTTCGGTTATTCGTACTGGCATTGTTCTAGATTATTTTTCTTGCCCTGTCTTACGCATTTGTAATTCTGTAAATGTACATGTCAATTCATGTTATGTCAAACTGTTTTTTTTTAAGTATTACATCTTCTTGTGACAGTTCACGTTGGTATGGCATGCTTTTGAAAAAGTCTTTTTATTTTATAGTGCTCAAAACTTTGTGTAGCTGTGTTTATTACCTTCTGCCTTAACATTAAATATTACATGAGTAACAGGTCAAAGTATTAACTCAAAATACAGCTGAGTTACTTCCCTTTCTTTTCAAGATGAGCACACTACTTCTGATTTCAACATGGTGACCACCTGACACATGCTTGAAATTCATTGCAATCCTTGCTTTTCTCAGACAGTGAATAAAAGTTGTTATTATGTGTTTTATTTTCATTCGTTTTTGTTCATCTGGGAAATAACTTATAACCTGTAGGGAAAAAAAAGAAAGAAAAAAGAACAATTTGAAAATAAAGCTGACTTACCTGGGCCATTAAGGAAGCCAATTCTATTGCCAAATCACGATTCAATGGAAATCGTCCCTGCACAATCTCATCATTTATTTGATAGCCTAACAACAACTTTTCCTTTTCGGTCTCATAACGACTCGTGCTCTTAAAATACAATCTGAAAATAAAGAGGAAGAATTTAATCATCGTGATTAAAACTGGTCATCTTAAAATCGAAATACGTTAAACATTCATTGGTCTTATCTTTATGAAGAAGCAATCAGTAAGGATTGAACTCACAAACTTCGCCTTGCAAGATAAGTGCTCAAGCAACTGCTTTTGACATGAGGTAAAAAAAAATGAAAATAGATATATATGGTTGTTCTGAAAGTGATGCCCCTCTTTTATGATATTTAGCAATGATTTTAAGTTATTGATATGGCAGCAGCGGCTGGACCTTGCCAACAATTACCCATATTTTTTTCTTGCCTTGTTACAGTGTCTGATATGAAAGTATATACAAAGAATGTGCACATTGTGAAAAGTTTGATTTTAAGCACTTATTTATGCAATATGCACAAGCCTAAGTTGTTACAGAACATGGAGACCAAATAGTGGATGTGAGCACAGTCAGGCAGAAGTGCTTCAGCAGTGGAAGACAGTGCTACACAGCTCTTGACCCACAAAATGTAAACTAAACTTACTCTATCTGGTAGCATTTCTTTTTCTGCAGTATTTTCTGTATTATCCACGGGAATAAAAAGCAATTACTATTTTCAGGGCTTTTCTTTGATGCTATCAGTAGTAATCCTTTTGATTTTGAGTTAATTTTCCTGATATTCTTTATAATTTTAACTTTTAATTTATAAATAATTGCCTTTCAATGGAGAGCCAAAATGAAGTATCACTTGGTCAAATGTGTTTTTTCTGACAGTAACTCAGAATAGCATTTCTCAACCGTCTTACCCTTGTGCCACTCTGCAAATAATTTTCATGTCTCTTGGAACTCCTGCATAAAAATTATTATATGCCATTATTTATACTTATCTCATTTAGTGTACATAATACCTCATCTCAGAAATATAGACAGATAATGAAAGGCCGAAACGTTGTAATAAATATGGTGACAAAGATGAGGACAATAGTCCGAATAATGTAAATAGTGTACATAATACCTCATCTCAGAAATATAGACAGATACTGAAAGGCCGAAACGTTGTAATAAATATGGTGACAAAGATGAGGACAATAGTCCGAATAATGTAAATAGTGTACATAATACCTCATCTCAGAAATATAGACAGATACTGAAGGGCCGAAACGTTGTAATAAATATGGTGACAAAGATGAGGACAATAGTCCGAATAATGTAAATAGTGTACATAATACCTCATCTCAGAAATATAGACAGATACTGAAAGGCCGAAACGTTGTAATAAATATGGTGACAAAGATGAGGACAATAGTCCGAATAATGTAAATAGTGTACATAATACCTCATCTCAGAAATATAGACAGATACTGAAGGGCCGAAACGTTGTAATAAATATGGTGACAAAGATGAGGACAATAATCCGAATAATGTAAATAGTGTACATAATACCTCATCTCAGAAATATAGACAGATACTGAAGGGCCGAAACGTTGTAATAAATATGGTGACAAAGATGAGGACAATAATCCGAATAATGTAAATAGTGTACATAATACCTCATCTCAGAAATATAGACAGATACTGAAGGGCCGAAACGTTGTAATAAATAGGGTGACAAAGATGAGGACAATAATCCGAATAATGTAAATAGTGTACATAATACCTCATCTCAGAAATATAGACAGATACTGAAGTGCCGAAACGTTGTAATAAATATGGTGACAAAGATGAGGACAATAATCCGAATAATGTAAATAGTGTACATAATACCTCATCTCAGAAATATAGACAGATACTGAAGGGCCGAAACGTTGTAATAAATATGGTGACAAAGATGAGGACAATAATCCGAATAATGTAAATAGTGTACATAATACCTCATCTCAGAAATATAGACAGATACTGAAGGGCCGAAACGTTGTAATAAATATGGTGACAAAGATGAGGACAATAATCCGAATAATGTAAATAGTGTACATAATACCTCATCTCAGAAATATAGACAGATACTGAAGGGCCGAAACGTTGTAATAAATATGGTGACAAAGATGAGGACAATAATCCGAATAATGTAAATAGTGTACATAATACCTCATCTCAGAAATATAGACAGATACTGAAGGGCCGAAACGTTGTAATAAATATGGTGACAAAGATGAGGACAATAATCCGAATAATGTAAATAGTGTACATAATACCTCATCTCAGAAATATAGACAGATACTGAAGGGCCGAAACGTTGTAATAAATATGGTGACAAAGATGAGGACAATAATCCGAATAATGTAAATAGTGTACATAATACCTCATCTCAGAAATATAGACAGATACTGAAGGGCCGAAACGTTGTAATAAATATGGTGACAAAGATGAGGACAATAATCCGAATAATGTAAATAGTGTACATAATACCTCATCTCAGAAATATAGACAGATACTGAAGGGCCGAAACGTTGTAATAAATATGGTGACAAAGATGAGGACAATAATCCGAATAATGTAAATAGTGTACATAATACCTCATCTCAGAAATATAGACAGATACTGAAGGGCCGAAACGTTGTGATGAATATGGCAACAAAGACGAGGACAATAATCTGAATAATGTAAATAGTGTACATAATACCTCATCTCAGAAATATAGACAGATACTGAAGTGCCGAAACGTTGTAATAAATATGGTGACAAAGATGAGGACAATAATCCGAATAATGTAAATAGTGTACATAATACCTCATCTCAGAAATATAGACAGATACTGAAGGGCCGAAACGTTGTAATAAATATGGTGACAAAGATGAGGACAATAATCCGAATAATGTAAATAGTGTACATAATACCTCATCTCAGAAATATAGACAGATACTGAAGGGCCGAAACATTGTAATAAATATGGCAACAAAGACGAGGACAATAATCTGAATAATGTAAATAGTGTACATAATACCTCATGTCATAAATATAGACAGATATTGAAAGGCTGAAACATTGTAATAAATATGGCGACAAAGACGAGGACAATAATCTGAATAATGTAAATAGTGTACATAATACCTCATGTCATAAATATAGACAGATAATGATTATTATGTTTTAAAATATTCATAAACATTTTATTACTATTTGTGACGAACCAATCTCTGAAGTTATGAGTATCATTATTCAACAAATTATTCATTTTAATATCATTAATTTCTACTGTTTTATCACAATTCTTTGGCAATCTCAGGCCATATGTTGTATCCGTGTTGGTCCCACTCTGCATGTCCTTTCTAAATCCCAAATTTATAGACAAATCATACAGATGCATGCTGGGATTTCTTCCTAACCAATAAAAATGGACCACTTCCCGGTCTCATCCACCATATTGTTGTTCTTTCTTGTCTTGAAGTTGGAACGATACAATCACTTGACTGTATACATTTTGCGTGTGAACCATAGCATTCTATATTAGTATGAGTATTATATATTATATTATTAGTTAGCATATGATATATATACATATATATATATATGATAGTATATTATTAGTATATGAGTATTGGTATGAGCACATCTATAAATTAGTTTTTGCCTTATTACTGTTGCTTTGCCTACTGTTGTCTGGTACATACATTGTCTTTCTTAGTATTATTTTGCCCTATTCTTTTTCTTTTCTTTCTTGTTGTTTATTGGAAACTTTGTCAATTCTGTTTGTTGGCTATTTTTGTCAACTAGAATTCTTTTGTGATACACTGATGTCTATTAAAATCTATTTAGTATTTAGTTTCGTTGCTGTTATGGCTGACATTTTTTGTCAAGATTTACAAACTCTACATTTCATTCAATTTCGCAAACCAATTGATGAAATTTGGATAAGCTGATTTGCTTGGGAAAATATTTTGACAAAAACCCTACTTCACAGTTTTTATGCACCCTAACAAAACCAACTGTACTTTTGTACCCTCTTACGTATTTGCCCTTCTCCACAAAATATGGTTTTCATCAGTCAATGAATAGCTATTTTAAAAGGCGTGATGGATGGACAGAAGTCACAGAATTTTATATATAGATTGCACACTTAATCATGGCCAATTATTCCTCAATGTATTATTATTGTATTGTCTCTGCATTCTATCAAGTTTGATTCAAATGACTGATTTGTTTTTGTGTGGTTTATCAACCATTTGCAGGTTGCTTAAAGTCAGAAAATATTTTTAATACCTAAATTTTTTTAAAAAATTATAATGCTTTAGTGATACAAGTCTTACTAATTAACCCATAGCTAGGGGAAGAAGAGGTGAATTCATACCTAGTCAAAATCTGACAAATAAAAAAAATTATAATGTGGGTATAAAGTGGGGGATCAATTCTATATTAAAAATCGATATATAGACTGATCTCTTGCTTTGTTTCCATACATCTATATTCCAGAGAATGTAAATAAATCTAAAAGACAAGCCGGTGTAGCTAATCAGTATTTCATTGATTAATTCATTTTCTAAGGCTTATCAGCTCTTTGCAGGTTATTTAAAGCCAGAAGTTATGACGTGGATATAAAGTGGGGGATCAATTTTACGTTGTAGTCATATAAAAACTGATCCCTCATTTTGTGGCCACGGTAGTTCCTATGCATTTATATTGCAGAGAATGTAAATAAATCTAAAAGACTTGCCTGTGTAGCTAATCAGTATTTCATTTATCGAATGATTCATTTCCCACAGCTTATCAACAAATAAGAAATTATAATGTGGATATAAAGTGGGGGATCAATTCTATATTACAACCAATATATAAAATGATCCCTTACTTTGTGGCCACGGTATTTTCTATACATTTATATTCCAGAGAATGTAAATAAATCTAAAAGACAAGCCTGTGTAGCTAATCAATATTTCATTGAATGATTGATTCATTTTCTATGGCTTAACACATTGCAGGTTATTTAAAGCCAGAAAATATTTTTAAATTCTAAGAATTTTTTTAAGATTATAATGATTTAGTGATAAAAGTTTTACTAATTAGCCCATATGCAGAAGGAGAAGAAATGTATTCATACCTTTCCCAAAGGTATTTGCATGTAAATGAATATAACAAACCCAACTAGAATTTGAACTCTGTTCTCCGATTAACAATTCCAAGCTATTATACATTACACCACCTGCACATCCAAGCTTACAGCACCAGGTATTTCCAAGTGGTTACCATCTAGGTACTAACCAGGCTCCACATTGCTGAACTTCAGTGATCATATGAAACGACATATGATCATACACCATTCTACCCAGTGATTGCATAGTCTTATGGCAATCGTAACAGTGAAAATATCCATTTCCATACAAGAAACATTCAATATTCATTAACTAAATATGTGGCACTAATGCTAGTTAAATTTTATAAAATTCTTCTCATATAACAGTTCTCCAGAAAATTAAATTCCTCAAGTCAACTGTTATCACTCTTTTTTTTAGTATTGACAAGAATTTCCTTCCTAACTTTTTGTTTAATGTCATGTGGAAAGTTAACATCTTGATTATCTGATTATTTTCCCCCTTCTACATACATGTGCTATCCATTTTAGTTGTTAATGCTGCTGGAAGTTTTGTAGTGATGTGTTTTCTGTTATTCGGTACAGTTCTTTGCTTGGATTAATTTGTTTTACATATCAACCTAAATTGGTTATTTAATGCTGACAAGATTTTTAGGACAGGTATGTATTCATTGTTAGTACAAATTTTTTTAAAGGTATGGCTGGTATTTTTACTGTAAAAATGTATTTTTATACTTTCATAGTGATTTGACCCCAGTTTGAGGGTTAACTATTTGCCCAGAGCTGGGACCCTAACAGGTGCTACCACCCTGGGTGGATCTGAGAACAATAGCAATTAAGAGGTGGTTCCTTGCTCCTCAAAACCTCCTGATCAGAGGTCTTGCTGCTGGACGTAGTTTATTGTCATACCCAGGACGGACAGTTCTTTGGGATTTTGTAGCACAAATCTATTGGTTCTTGAAGCCATTTTAATCTCTGATCTACGAAAATGGTTTATACAGCTGATAGTTTAGACATTCATGAAGCTGATATCTGACTTAACTATTTAAGAACATGATTCCAGTCCTTAATGTTTATTATTTGAAGATTCTTTTGTAGTTCTTTGGTTTTGTAGCATAGAATTTCTTTTTTTGTGATAGAGACCCCAGTCCTACCAACGTGTTCTGTTGCTTTCTCCACACAGTCTATAAAACCTAGTCTGCCCTTCTATTTTTCCCATAGTTGAAGAGAGAGGAAATGGAGTCATTCTTTTCCAAAGGTCATTAGGTTTAAACTGAACACAACAACTTCAATTGGGGATTGAACTTGCCTTTCCATTTCCATTTTCTCTGCCGATAAGACTTACACCAACCAGCAGAACATTTGATATATTGCAGCTATCATCAAGTACTATAATTACTTTCATGACAATTGTTTTCATGAACTTTCATCCTTGGTAACTCAACTGCATCAATTTAAATGTGCGACTAGATTGGCAATTAGGTCTTATCATTTTAATGTTGAATTAACTATAAGAAGAATTAAACTGTGGTGACCCCAATATATACAGGACTCACCCTTTACATTTAAATACCCTATCAATTTAAATGTGCTACTAGATTGGCAACTAGGTCTCATTGTTTTAATGTTGACTTAGCTAGATGTAACCATAAGTTCTATTCAAATAGTTTCTTTTTTCACATTTATCACCTGTGAAGCACTCTTATATCTCTGGTTTTTTATGCTGAATGGCTTTGCTTGCCACTTTTGCAATGTCAAGCAAAAACTTGTTATCACTTACAAAAATGCTCGCTATATTTGAGACTTTGTATACACCGGTACTGGTAGTAATGCTTCCAGTAATATCCACACTAGTAATACTTGTTCAAGTAGTAATCGCCAAATAGGATAATGATCAGAAGAGAATCATAATTCGTATAGTAGTAGAGTGAGTGAACGTATAACAGTAGTGGATAGGCAAGAAGAATGAACGGTGATCATTATGCTACTTCTTATTTAATGACTTTATTTATGATCACGGAATCTACTTAACAATTGAATCGCCCGTGTTACTGGCAGTCTAGTTTCAAATGACACTCTGCCATCTAGAATCTTCAAATATTTAAATGCAACCTCAATTACAATCTTCCATTTTCATGAATCCTGTTCTTTTATTGTCCTCTCTCTTGATAAAAGTATTCTAACTCATGCTCGTGAACAGTAACCTCTTGCATGTTAGTGGCATGATGGCTTTGCTTGGGGGTGAAATGATTTTTTTAAAATAAACATTTAACTATTTTAATAATGTTTATTGCAATTTTTATCGCAATCAAATTTGAAACATTTGTTCTCTAACTTTGTAACATTTGATCAATCCAAATGAAATACACAGAATAATCAAAATAAATTATCCATTTATCCTAGAGACCTCATCATTGCCTGATATTTGAATCCTGTCGTCATTTCTAGACATATTCAGGTAACCACTGAACTCTCACATTTTCTCCAATCAGTTAAACTTCCACTTCTAATATATTTTTGACTAAAGCATATATACTATATGACATACATGATTTGAATCAAATTTAATGTCCCTCAGGAACCTTTGATCTAAGATGAGTTAATCTGTGCTGATCGCAATATATACAGGACTCATCCTAAAAGAGACCAAAGCAAGTTTTGTACTTGGTGTCACCTCAGAATGCCAAAAAGGGTTTATATATGTATGTAAGCAAATATATGGATATAGATCCGACAGTATGAGGAAAAATATGAAAAAACAACATTGCCGACATGATCGCATTGCAAAACGGAACGCTGATCTTAAAGTTCAGTTATTTTGTTTTGATTATTCTTATGTCTATCGTCTTTTTATGTTGACTTTAATATCGCTTAATTATGTTTTTAATAACTATGTCCTGAAGAAGGCCGACTAGACCGAAACATCTGACGTCGACATTGAAACATTAAAACAGTAAACTTGCATATTTGCATTTTATTTTTTCATATTTTTCCTCATATATATATATATATATATAATAGCTGGCCACTCAAATTTGAAGATACCTGTTTACTAGGGCAGCTAGCCAATCCCTATTGAAGACACTCATTCAGGCATATTCATGTTTGTGCAACACAAACAGAGTCCACCTGTGGTTTATACTGCAACTATGCTGAGCAGACCTTAGTTACAGTTTCTGGGAGAGAACATGTTATCTGGCGTGATCAACAATTTGAACAAGGCCAGTACACTCAAGCTATCATCCACAATGAGGTGTGGCTTCATGCTAACACAGCTACTGATGGCCCCCAAGAGTTTCATCTACCCAATTTCACTCACAAGGCTTCAGTCAACCAGTGGTATTGTTTTTCAGGCACTTTCCAAAGGTGACACATGCTGGTATCAACCTCAATCCAGTCAAATAACATCAGGAAGTCTCCTTCCTAACAAATCGACCATGGTGAAGTTCTAACCCAGGTCTCATGGTCAGAAAGCAGACATTCTAACCACTTGGCCATGTGCACAATATATATATATATATATAATAAATAATTAATAAATTGGCCACTCGATATCGAGGACACCCATTGCAATGCACAGCTAGCTAGCGCATATTGCAACATTTGCACAGGCATTTTTGCAATTTCCCCACCTGGGAAATGCCCACCGAGCCCACCTGCAGTTTATACTGTTATTGGCGTGTGCAGAGCCAATTAACAGTTTTAGAGCGTTGGTGCGAACCCAGCGTGATCATAAATGAACAAGGCTGGCCACCTCAACTCGCAATCACAGTGTTTTTGTGATATCGTGCTAGCTTTGGCCAACGAGGTCTTCCACACAGTTTCCTCTCCCAAATTCCCTCACATGGTTTTGGTGGACCCGTGGCTATGGAACAGACACTTGCCAAAGGTGCCCTGCGCTTGGAGTCCGATAACTGCTGAAATTAATTCCAGCCAGGATTCAAACTCGGTGCCTCGTGATTCTAAAGCAACGCCTTAGACCACACAGCCACACTGCTTACAGTACCAGGTGTTCCCAAGTGGTCCCCCATCTAAGTACTGACCTGGCTCTACGATGCTTAACTTCGGTGATCGAACGAGAACCAGTGATTTCAGCGTGATTTGACCATATATATATATATATATATATATATATATATATATATATATATATATATATACACACACACACAAGATAACTGGATGAATGAAGAACATCCACATATTCACAATGTTTCAGATGTTGTATGCTTTGGCCTTCTTCAGGGGATTGATCCAATAATGATTTGACCCAAAGAGTTGTGAGTTTAATATCTGGCCACAGTAGAGGGAACAAAAACTTGGAAAGCTGAGTTATCAAGGGAAATTAAATGAAACTGAGATATCCAAAGGCATGAAACATAGATTTGGAACTATCTGTGGACTATATAAAGGGTTCAGTTCAAAATTCAAAGAAATATCACCTGAAGATGGCAGGAGTGTACAACGGCCAAAACATCATGAATATGACAATTAAAGATAAGGATAACAGTCAGAATTATGTAAATATTGTATATATGAAAAATTTAGTCTTATATTTTTTCTTAACATTGTACATAGAGCGCTTGCATTGTGCAGGCCAATAATCTAAGCAGGGATTTATTACTTTGCGTTTCTGTATTGATGGTTAGCACCCAGTGAATCAAAAGGAACTCCTTTTTTCCCCAATCACTTTAAAAGTCAATTTAAGCCATGTTTCACTGCCTCTAGTGATTGTATTGCGATAACTGGTTGATGCTATCAAATTAATTAAATCAAGTTAACCTAATAAAAATCTGTTTTCTTTTCTGCTAGGAATTTTTTCTTCTGCTTCTTTCACTTCCTGATGTTGATTTTTTTTTATTTTGCTCTTTTGTAAAATATTCCAGTTTCCTTTGCTTAGCCATTTTCTTTATTCTCCAATTCCTGCTCGACTCATTTCGCAGAAAAGAGGAACGGATGAAAACACCGAACGACATAAAGATTAAAGAGACCATAAAATGTAAATGATAACAACAGGAAAAGGGAAGAAATGATCAAAGGAATCTACTGAAATAAACAATGCCAAATGTCTGGTGAAAAGATGAAACATGAACAGGCTTTGTGTGGGAATATTTCAAGTCAACTGAATAGAGGTACAATTGTATACATGATTGGGTTGGAACAGCAATATACTGAACTTACTGCAAACTAAAAGGAAACTGAGGTGGGATCTTCTATGCAGTCACCAAAGATATACACATATCTAAAAAATGTGTAAATAAAAAAAGTATTGAGAAAAAATAAATTGAGTACAAAAAAGAAACACACACACACAAACACACATATATATATATATATATATATATATATATATATATATATATATATATATATATATATATATATGACAAAAATATTGGCTCCTGAAAAATTAATTTCGGTTGAGCTCTTTGGTTTGAGGTGTGAGTTTGTAAACAGTGACTATTTAAGCTAATATTGCATGACTCTTCGGCAGAATTGAGTCACTGTCAGTCACTGTGTGTTTATCTAAATCTAAAAATAAACACGCTAAAATTCACCTTCATCCCTGCCGTGCGCTGACGGCTTAGTGGGAGAAGTTCCGACTGACGCAAATTCAGTCGGGTTTCGATCCTAGCTAGAGGCAACCGGATGTCTAGTCACACTGATGAGCTGTGAAACAGCGAAACAGTCTGTCTGTGGATGACAAATATATATATATATATATATATATATATATATACTAATTTTTGTAGTGAGACAGTGTATGTATTGAGGGGGAATATACACACACATATATACACGCATGCTGACAGAAACACACGAAAATGAAAATAGATCTAAGAACACACAGGGGTCACTAAAACATTAAAAGATAAGATACCGACAACTAATTCATCACTTCTCAAACCAACCTTAATTGTTTTATGACCCTTCGGTCAGAACTCTTCACTGCCATTTCAAGAAAGACATTCGGATTACTAACATAAAAACAGAGAATGTCTCATATCAAGAATATTTAACATTGAAAAACATAAAGAAAAAATTAATTATTTTTAATAATATGTGGAAATCTCCACCCTTAACCTGAAGACGGTCGCAAGACCAGAAACATGTGTTGTAAAATTATGAAAAATAAAGGATAATATTTTTTAAAAAAATCCACATTACAACCGAAAACGTTTGCTGTACCTCTTTTCTTTTTAATATATATATATATATATATATATATATATATATATATATACATATATATATATATATATAAACAGGTTTGGTTACATAATTTAGACATACTATGGTTGCTTATTTTAGTTTCAATCCTTTCATGTCCACAAATCAATTTCTTGGTAGCCATAGAAGATTGTGTAAGAAAAATACAAAGATTTTCTACGAAATAAGTTTTATTTTCCCAAGTATTTTCAGTCTCATCTGAGATCATCTTCAGGGAGTTAAATTGTCTATGTATATGTAAATTCAAAACATTTTTACTGTTTATTTTACTGTGTTTTTTATCATTCTGTATCAATTTCAAATTTACAAGTATTCCCCCCCTATGCAAAGGAGACAACATCATATATTCACTCACCCCCCTATCTTCCTTTATATTTAAGTTACATATTTGCTTTTCTTCTTCTTTACTGTATACATTGACAATACACCTGCATTCCTGTTCCTTTCTTTACCCTTCTTTTTTATCTTCTTCTTTCTTCTCCATACCCCCCTCCATTCTATTACATTCAATGTTGTGTTTTTTGATCATCATGCGCCTGTAAATTTATTTTTGAAAAATAATTATGTAGTATGAATATATGTGTGTATATTATATATATATATATATATATATATATAATATTGCACATTAAGTGCTGGTGTTAATAAAATAGTGCTCAATGTATAATAACAGAGCTATTATTTATAACAGGGAGTTATCAATCAGCACTTGATGATTACATTGTGCTACCAGTAAGGAACATATATAAAAGGTATTGATAAAAAATGAAAGATAAAAATACATGTAGAGTAGAGGTACAACTGTAGACATGATTGGGTTGGAATAGCAATATACTGAACATACTGCAAACTAAAAGGAAACTGAGGTGGGATCTTTTACATAATCAGCTAAGATATATACATATCTAAAAAATGAAAACACTTAGTGCTGGTACTAATAAAATGTATAATAACAGAGATATAATTTATAACGGTCAGTTTTTAATGTCAACATGATTGTGTTGTGCATGAATCTCAGAGTTGTGCAACCAGTGGGTGGGGGGGGATGTATATTTATTATTAATATATATATATATGGTTTGTTTGGCTCTCTAGGTTTAACTAGGTCTGCTCTACTTATTGTATTGAGCACTTTAGTTAGTTAGTTCCGTACTCGTATCGGGTTTTTTTTCTTTGGGTTTTGGACCTGCATGCTGAACGATTGTTTTCGACAGGCGTTCATGTTCTCGACTCTTTCTTTTTTTATACCTTTTTTCCTTCGATATTGATTTGATTTTTTGCAAATCAAGAAACCGAAGGTTTTCCGAAATGAGTGTAGTTAGTTACACTTATAAGATTACTACTACTAATATATATATTATATATATATATATATATATATATATGTGTGTCTAATTTGGCAGCAACTTTTCTTTTAAACATGTTGTGTTGAATGTCAAAGACAACATAGTCCTGCGTATTCTCTTTTGAATTTTCTCATATTTTCTAATGAGACTTTTTATTTGAAAATTATATCGAAATAAATATTGTCCGTACGATAACCAAGTACTTTCGAACATCATTGTTCATCTTCAGGGTCAAAATTTATAACAATGTCTTATATATATGTAATATTATTTTTGGCAAAATCAATTTGTCGTTTAACAAGATATTCTTTGTAATCCCTGGTGTTGGTATCATATAAAAAATTTGACTCTACCTATACAGAGCAATATAATTAATAGAGAAATAAATCCCAAGTTACCTGATATGGGGAATAACCTATTTTGGCAGACAACAATATCGGTCATCTGTTTTATCAACCCCAGTGTGGTATGCGTTCAAGTCTATAAAGTCAGATGAGACAGGAAGTAGAATTTAACTGTGAAAGCTAACAAATACAACTTGCTGAAAACATCTAATACTGAATTTACACATTTCAATGTTTCAATCAGGTGAAAGGCCTTCATCATCATCTGCCAAAATAGGCTATTTCCAATATGAGGCAAGTTTGGATTTATTTGTTTTAAAACTAAGTTAGGACTAAAATTCTTAAATCTTATTAATAAACATTTTCCTGAAACAAATCCACTTCGTAAAATTTTCAAAAGAAATACTTTTAAATTAAGTTGTTGTCGTGCAGATAACCTTGAGAAAATAATTAAAAAGCATAATAGCAAAATATTCAACAAGTATAAAAATTCAAAGGGCTTGATGTATTGTAGTGATGTGTTAAATAATACTAAATACAATAATACCAAGTCCAGGTGATGTAATTGTAAGAACCCTAATGATTGCCCATTACAAAACAATTAGTCCCCTAGTTTATCTTAGTACTATTTCTACACTAGAATTGGTACTACTAAAAATCTGTTTAAAATCCATTGGTATCTGGATGTTTTTTCCTTCAAAAATAGTTCTTATAAACACACTACTTCACTGTCCAAGTACTATAGGAGTTTAAAAGAGAAAAACGAAACTCCTACTGTCAAATGGAATAGAAATTAATTAGAAGAGCTAGTACGTGTAATTCTTTATATGCACCATGTACCTTTGTCTCAATGAAAAACTGGATATCATTAAATTTAAGGACAAGATTAAATCAAAAGAAATTAAATCAAAGAAATGAGCTTACCATTAACTGCAGGCATAGCTCATCTTTTGCGATCTGACTAGAAATACTACTATGTGTGACAATAGAATGATATTGTCAGTCTGTATTAATTATTTTTTTTACTAGTTCATAATTTTTAATTATTATCTACTCTTATTTGCTAAGAATTTAACACAACATGGATTATTAAGTTAATATTGAACAGTTATAATTCTTCAGGAATTAATCTTGAATGGAATCTGAATTTATTATGTGTATCTTGGTAAACATGTTTCTCTGTATGTTAATATATTTGTTTCTACTTCTGTTTTATATGGGTGTATTTTTCTAGATGCATGTATGTGTTTATGTATATTTTTATACATACTTTTGCATACATTGGTGTACCTAATGTTTGTTGCGTTTATTGATACTTTTCACACCAATGTCGAATTTAACAGAGAAATTGATACTTCACTAAGAATAGTAATAATAAAATAATAGTATAATAAAGCATTAATTTAACTTTGATAAGAAAACAGGACTCATGCAAGAAGAATAACCATAAGACATTGTTGCATATAAAATATATGTATATTAAACAACAAATTTACAAGTGACAAAGACATTAACATTTGTGTTTGTGTGTGAACATAAAGAGTTTGTATTTTGGTGAATGTTCGTACGTATATATATATAACTGGGAACTTTTTAACAATCC
>OZ038502.1:95742165-95792165 GCA_964036315.1 Acanthosepion esculentum
TTTCATATATATTTCAACTTCATTCAATCACTAATCAAAAAACGGACAGAGCTTTTTGGGTTACCTTGTATATATATATATATATATGTGTGTGTGTGTGTGTGTGTGAGTATATATATATATATATATATATATATATATATATATGTGTGTGTGTGTGTGACTGTCAACTTGCAAAGTGAGTATGACCATTATTGACATATCCAGCCCTTCACTTAAAAACACACCCACTTACAACACTTCATTCATCAGTTGTAAACCAAGCCATCAATCTGCATTTCCTGTCATGTATATGGCATATCAAAACATGTCTGGGTGGTGAAAGGACACTTTGATCATCATCATTTCCAATGTGTCCTTCCATGTGCCTTGTCAGGAATATATATATATACATATATATATATATATATATATATATATATATATATATATTCCTGACAATATATATATATATATATATACATACATACACACACATACATAAATATACATATATACAGAAATATATGTATATGAAAACTAATTAAGAAAATTATATAAAAATAATAATATATATATATATATATATATGGCCTGACAGTTGAGTTTAGCATGAAACAGACTGTTGCATCTGGGTGTTGTCTTCAATGTCAACTTTTATATTTACATACACTCTGTTCTTGTTATTGAGCAGTTTACCCTATCAATATAGCGTACCTTAAAATTTATGTGGAACTAATGAAGATCTCAAGGATGAAACACATCACAAAACCTTTTTTCACTTTATCATACTATTTTAATCAATACTATTTTTTGATATATAAAATTATATATAATCGTTATGTCATATATATATATATGTGTGTGTGTGTGTGTGTGTGTGAGTATATTTTATATGCACAGTACTTAATGGAAAGCACTCAGTATCTTTGATAAAGCTGTTAAGTTGTATGGATATGAGTTTGTGACCCTGCGTTTCACGCTTTTGACAAGTTTGTCAGATGATCGCAGAATTGTGAAACCCAGGGACATAAACTCAAATCCATACAAGTGAAAATATATATCTATATATAAAGGCTGGTTAGTTGATGAATCATATCCATCTGCCAAGGTGGCTAGCAAAATTCCTATTACAGACGCCCACTCAACCAACAGTGTCTGACTGTGGTTTATATTGCAGCTATGCTGAGCCGACCTTAGTTACAGCTTCTGGGAGTGACTGCATAATATGATGCAATCAGTTTTTTTGAAGAAAGCCAGCAATGACTTTTGAAGTTTTGTTAGAACAGACATTGCCAGCTTCTGAATGGTTCCATCTATCCAATTTCACTCACAAGTCTTGGGTTAACCACGGCTTGGTTTTCAGGCACTTCCCAATGGTGTTGCATGCTTGGATTGCCTCCCCAAGCTGACATAAGCAAGAAGTCATCCCTCTGACAAATCGACTATGGTGGGATTCAAACCCAAGTCTCATGGCCAGAAAGCAAATGTTCTGTCCACTCACCAATATATATTTGTAGATTTAATTGACCATTTAATGAAATTGGAGGAATGAAAAGACAACAAAATGATAAGAATATTGACAATAAAACTGATGATATATATATATATATATATATATATATATATATATATTATATTAATAGTCCTTTTGATTAAATTGAAGCACAAAGCAAAAGATTTTAAAGTCGTAATTTTCGGACATGCCTGTGAACTTTTTCAATAAGACGAGAAATAAACAAAGTGGGATTCACTTTTCCAGGTAATGTTGCTGTTGTTTGTTAGAGGGCTCCCTGTGGAAATTATATTCTCTGAGTAAGTATATATATATATATATATATATATATATATATATATATATATATATATATATATATATACAAATGAGAGAAAGAACAGATGAGTAAAAATCCACTGTCCATAGCATTTACTTTTAAAAAATTACTCAATACAAAGAGCAATATGTTTTTCCACATGTTTTTATTATAATCTCTTATAATGATAATATATTGCCCAAAGTTAGGATGCTTGTCTCCCTTGGTAGTTGCATAATTAAAAGAAAAAACTTGTAATTCCAATGAATGATTTATTTTTTTATGCGAATATTTTGGCTGCAGTAAAACAGTAAATTAAGGAGTGATCAAAAAAATAAATCATTCATTGGAATTACAAGTTTTTCTTTACCAAGGGAGACAAGCAGCCTAACTTTGGGCAATATATTATCATTATATTTTTATTATAAGAGATTATAATAAAAACATGTTGAAACCACTAAACAAAACATTCATGTTTCAATACTATGATTGTACTTCTTCAGGCAAAGAAGAAATAATGGATTTATTAATCCAACATATTTTATCATTATAAACATTATTTTTAGTGGATACCCATATTTGAGTAAAAACTCGAGTTTTTTAAAGTGTATTTTATTTTTGTCTACTATTTGAGAAAACTTGTTAAAGAAAAATGCTTTCTCTAGCAGGATTTGAATTTGTGTCATCTTCTGCAGTAGAAACCATCATCAGATCTGATGTGTTTGCAACAACTCAGCCAAATTATATCCTTTTTATTCAGGTTCCTGAAAGCAATTTTTAAAGAAATAATTCATTTTTATTTATTAATCTAACATATTTCTCCTCCAAACCCTAACCCTGCTGAGATCTCACCTATCACAACTTTGTTCTCTTTCCAAAAATCAATTCCCACTTGAAATTGACAAGATTTTAAGACATCAAGGAAATCCAGGAGAATGTGACGAGGCAGCTGTTCACAATACCAAAAAAGGAGTGACAAGAATGATTACATCAATGAAACCAATACTGGATAAAGTGTGTCTTTACAAGGAGACTACTTGAAAGGAGATCAAATACAGAATTGATATGTGTTGTAGGTTTTCTTTTGAAAGCACCAATCCTGACACTTTTTGGTCAGAACTTGTTTATTCAGGAAATACATTATTCCAACTCTTAAACCAACTTAGAATTTAGTCAACTGATAATTTATATAAAAATTGTCATCTCACCACACCACAGAGGATCCATCATTTAACAAGTTTTGTGCAGCAGTTTTTGGCCAAGAATAACATTTCCCAGGTCTGATAATCACCACATTCCCCCAAATTTCAGTTCTTGCAACTTTTTCTTCTTCAAAAATCAAATCCCACTAGAAAAGAACAAGATTTCAAGGCAGCTGCTTGATATCTTCACAAAGGAGACTACTTCAAAGGAGATTAAATGCAGAATTGATATATGTTGCAGTTTTCTTTTTAAAGCACCAGTCTATATCCCATATACAGGGTGACCCCAAAAAACAGAAATTTTTGAAGTGCGTATTGCCAGACATGAGACAGTGACCTTGAGCAAGTAAACATTTTGCCATTTTAGTAACGCGAATGAAATTCACAGTATCCCAGCTGAGATGTTGCAGCAGTCAATGAGGAATCTCAATAGCAGATTTCAAGAATGCATTCGTACAGAAGGACGCCATCTACAGGACGTAATTTAAAAAAAATGAAAATTCCATCATTGTTTCTTAAATGGCATGTTTTAAGGTTTCAATTACTATGAATTAAATATTTTTCTTCCATCACTCTTGGTTTTATTGGATTGTCAGAAAGTTCCCATTTTTTGGGGTCACCCTGTGTATATATATATATATATATATATATATATATATATATATATATATATATATATATTTTCAGTTGTATTGATATTAGTTTGCAACCCTGGGTTCCACATTTTTGCGATCATCAGACTAACTGGTTTATTTTTTTAAAAAGTGGATCCATTTATGCTTATTTGCATATGTTGGAAGGGGGATTTTTCTCCTGTGTTTGTTTGAGATGACACTCTCACATACATAGACAGACATGCATACAGGTGTATGCATTTTAGTTCTTACAAACACACTCATATAAATAATCTGAGGTTAGGTGCAGATACACCTCCATGCTTCCGAGCATACATATATATATATATATATATGCAATTGTCATTCTATTTTGGTGTCAAGACTGTAGCGTTACTTATGTAGCAATGTTCTCTTAACAAGGAACAGGTGGGGGTAGTCTTGACATTTTTCAGATCGGCCATCTGCACCGTTAGAGAAGCTCATATTTCCTCACACATACACACACATATGTAGATACGTACTTACACTCATTGGTCTGTGTCCACTACCACCATGTTGGTTAAGTTGGGTTCTGTCTGTGGACATGATGGTGATGATATTTGTTTTACTAGCAATGCTAACTGCTGGTGAATTATATATATATATATATATATATATTAATGAAAAAGGTTACTTGTGATGTATTTCATCCTTCAGGCCTTCATTGAACTAAATTTCTTAAGTTGGTACATGTGTACGGCAGATGGGTGCTAGGATGTTTTGTTATTCATTTCCAATAAGGTATTTTGTGATATTGTAGATAGCTTTTATATTTAAATTACATACTTAAAACTACTGAAAGTGGTAACCACCTCAGCATTTAGATCAAAATTTCAGAGTACATGGAAATATGAAATTCTCCATAGTATGTATTGAAAACTAACAAGTAGTGAAATTGCTATCAGCATGAAAAATGGAATTACTAATCAAGTTGAAATTCCATACTAGTCTGTAGTGTTCATCTTTACACTAATGCCCTTGGAAAAGGTATGAATCTGTCTCCTCTCTCCTCCCGCTCCTCTCTCCTCCCGCTATGGGTTAAACAGAAAGGTAGACGTGGGTGGCATCCAGTCTAATGAAGGAAAATTTTGAATTCCAAGCCATGGAGAAGGCAATGGTAAACCATTGCACTTCCTTTTTCATGAATGTATTGTAATTTACAGATAATAAAGAAAGGGAAATCGTGGAGAGCCACGACTGCCAACATCCGGAAGGAACATGACAAGCTATCTTCACAGGGTCACTGTGTAGCTAAGCACCTGACCAGTTCCTTCCATACGTCTGGGTTGAAAGCCAGGCTTACATTCATGTGCATGTCTTGGGCAAGTAGGCTCGGTTGAAGCCCATCCCTGTCCAGGTTAGCCACCCCCACCCCAGCTTAAAAGCATACCTTTGTCATGGACATGTGGCTATTGGAGACCTCTCCATCCTGGTTATTGATTTCAGTCTGGGTAACCCTCTGACCAGCAATGCATTGGCTTTATTTATAGCTATGAGGCCGAGTCTAACACATTCTGCTCAATGGTCAGTCCCTACAAGAAGTTTCATCTGCTCTTTGACAATTTTGGTTTTCAATTCTACTGGGTGTCGAACCACTATCCTTACCAGAAAAGCCTGATGGAGGAACTGGTTTAGTCACCAATGACTTGACAACGAAAATGTTTAAATCTAATCAACTATTTTAGTAGCCATAAATTCACTAATACTATTCTATTTTGAAAATATAAATCTCTCAAAGAAATCTTTGTCTTTAAGTCCATTAAGTTAGTTAACTAGAATCTTTATATTTTTGTCTGTCTATATAAAATAAACTGCTAGATTGAAATTTTCAAGTCATTATCCAAAATTAATATATTTCGTCCAATGTCATTTATTTTATATTTGTGGTGTAAGCAATGGACACCAAAGGGCCGTAAATGTCAACATCAAAATAATTTTTATTATCTTTTAAGTACAAAAACATTTTAGATATATGCCAAAAATGAGTGTCCTTCAAATCTTTTGGTTCCTCACCACTAGATATTTAAATAAGATCCAAGAATTCAAGGAGGTGATGATTTTCAAATAAGGTATCATTCTGTAAATACATAGTTCAAATCCAGGATCTCTTATTGGGATCAAATAACCCCTTTAGAACTGCAGATACTAGATAAAAATCCACCCTATGTAGAGTGGGTTTTCAGTTAGTATGTATAAATTATTTTTTACAGCATTATTTACATTATTTGAACTGTTATCCTCATCTTCATTGCCATATTCACAATGTTTTGGATGTTGTATGCTCCCAGTAGATAAAGACTTTGGTTAGATCCAATGACTAAACAAAATGAGTTGTGAGTTCAATACCAACTCACGGCAGTGGTAAACCAAAATTTGGAGAGTTGGATTAAAAGGAAATAAATGAGAAGTGGCATTGCATGTGGAGCTAGAACAATCTACCCTGGTGGACGAAATAAAGGGTTCGGTTTGAAATTCCAATGACTTGAAGAAGGCTGGAGTACACAACGGCCAAAACATTGTAAATATGGCAATGAAGATAAGAATAACACTCTAAATAATGCAAATAATCATAATACCTCATCTCAGAGATATAGACAGATATATAGAGAGACATAGACATAAAGGCCGGAGCGTACAACGGCCGAAACGTTGTGAATATGGCAATGAAGATGAGGATAACAGTCCGAATAATGTAAATAATGCAAGTAATCATAATACCTCATCTCAGAGATATAGACAGATATATAGAGAGACATAGACATAAAGGCCGGCGCGTACAACGGCCGAAACGTTGTGAATATGGCAATGAAGATGAGGATAACAGTCCGAATAATGTAAATAATGCAAGTAATCATAATACCTCATCTCAGAGATATAGACAGATATATAGAGAGACATAGACATAAAGGCCGGCGCGTACAACGGCCGAAACGTTGTGAATATGGCAATGAAGATGAGGATAACAGTCCGAATAATGTAAATAATGCAAGTAATCATAATACCTCATCTCAGAGATATAGACAGATATATAGAGAGACATAGACATAAAGGCCGGAGCGTACAACGGCCGAAACGTTGTGAATATGGTAATGAAGATGAGGATAACAGTCCGAATAATGTAAATAATGCAAGTAATCATAATACCTCATCTCAGAGATATAGACAGATATATAGAGAGACATAGACATAAAGGCCGGAGCGTACAACGGCCGAAACGTTCTTAATATGGCAATGAAGATGAGGATAACAGTCCGAATAATGTAAATAATGCAAGTAATCATAATACATCATCTCAGATATATAGACAGATATATAGAGAGACATAGACATAAAGGCCGGAGCGTACAATGGCCGAAACGTTGTGAATATGGTAATGAAGATGAGGTTTACAGTCCGAATAATGTAAATAATGCAAGTAATCATAATACCTCATCTCAGAGATATAGACAGATATATAGAGAGACATAGACATAAAGGCCGGAGCGTACAACGGCCGAAACGTTCTTAATATGGCAATGAAGATGAGGATAACAGTCCGAATAATGTAAATAATGCAAGTAATCATAATACCTCATCTCAGAGATATAGACAGATATATAGAGAGACATAGAGATAAAGGCCGGAGCGTACAACGGCCGAAACGTTCTTAATATGGCAATGAAGATGAGGATAACAGTCCGAATTATGTAAATAATGCAAGTAATCATAATACCTCATCTCAGAGATATAGACAGATATATAGAGAGACATAGACATAAAGGCCGGCGCGTACAACGGCCGAAACGTTGTGAATATGGGAATGAAGATGAGGATAACAGTCCGAATAATGTAAATAATGCAAGTAATCATAATACCTCATCTCAGAGATATAGACAGATATATAGAGAGACATAGACATAAAGGCCGGAGTGTACAACGGCCGAAACGTTGTGAATATGGTAATGAAGATGAGGATAACAGTCCGAATAATGTAAATAATGCAAGTAATCATAATACCTCATCTCAGAGATATAGACAGATATATAGAGAGACATAGACATAAAGGCCGGAGCGTACAACGGCCGAAACGTTCTTAATATGGCAATGAAGATGAGGATAACAGTCCGAATAATGTAAATAATGCAAGTAATCATAATACCTCATCTCAGAGATATAGACAGATATATAGAGAGACATAGACATAAAGGCCGGAGCGTACAACGGCCGAAACGTTCTTAATATGGCAATGAAGATGAGGATAACAGTCCGAATAATGTAAATAATGCAAGTAATCATAATACCTCATCTCAGAGATATAGACAGATATATAGAGAGACATAGACATATAGGCCGGAGCGTACAACGGCCGAAACGTTCTTAATATGGCAATGAAGATGAGGATAACAGTCCGAATTATGTAAATAATGCAAGTAATCATAATACCTCATCTCAGAGATATAGACAGATATATAGAGAGACATAGACATAAAGGCCGGAGCGTACAACGGCCGAAACGTTCTTAATATGGCAATGAAGATGAGGATAACAGTCCGAATAATGTAAATAATGCAAGTAATCATAATACCTCATTTCAGAGATATAGACAGATATATAGAGAGACATAGACATAAAGGCCGGAGCGTACAACGGCCGAAACGTTCTTAATATGGCAATGAAGATGAGGATAACAGTCCGAATAATGTAAATAATGCAAGTAATCATAATACCTCATCTCAGAGATATAGACAGATATATAGAGAGACATAGACATAAAGACCGGAGCGTACAACGGCCGAAACGTTGTGAATATGGCAATGAAGATGAGGATAACAGTCCGAATAATGTAGATAATGCAAGTAATCATAATACCTCATCTCAGAGATATAGACAGATATATAGAGAGACATAGACATAAAGGCCGGAGCGTACAACGGCCGAAACGTTGTGAATATGGCAATGAAGATGAGGATAACAGTCCGAATAATGTAAATAATGCAAGTAATCATAATACCTCATCTCAGAGATATAGACAGATATATAGAGAGACATAGACATAAAGGCCGGAGCGTACAACGGCCGAAACGTTCTTAATATGGCAATGAAGATGAGGATAACAGTCCGAATAATGTAAATAATGCAAGTAATCATAATACATCATCTCAGATATATAGACAGATATATAGAGAGACATAGACATAAAGGCCGGAGTGTACAACGGCCGAAACGTTGTGAATATGGTAATGAAGATGAGGATAACAGTCCGAATAATGTAAATAATGCAAGTAATCATAATACCTCATCTCAGAGATATAGACAGATATATAGAGAGACATAGACATAAAGGCCGGAGCGTACAACGGCCGAAACGTTCTTAATATGGCAATGAAGATGAGGATAACAGTCCGAATAATGTAAATAATGCAAGTAATCATAATACCTCATCTCAGAGATATAGACAGATATATAGAGAGACATAGACATAAAGGCCGGAGCGTACAACGGCCGAAACGTTGTGAATATGGCAATGAAGATGAGGATAACAGTCCGAATAATGTAAATAATGCAAGTAATCATAATACCTCATCTCAGAGATATAGACAGATATATAGAGAGACATAGACATAAAGGCCGGAGCGTACAACGGCCGAAACGTTCTTAATATGGCAATGAAGATGAGGATAACAGTCCGAATAATGTAAATAATGCAAGTAATCATAATACCTCATCTCAGAGATATAGACAGATATATAGAGAGACATAGACATAAAGGCCGGAGCGTACAACGGCCGAAACGTTGTGAATATGGCAATGAAGATGAGGATAACAGTCCGAATAATGTAAATAATGCAAGTAATCATAATACCTCATCTCAGAGATATAGACAGATATATAGAGAGACATAGACATAAAGGCCGGAGCGTACAACGGCCGAAACGTTCTTAATATGGCAATGAAGATGAGGATAACAGTCCGAATAATGTAAATAATGCAAGTAATCATAATACCTCATTTCAGAGATATAGACAGATATATAGAGAGACATAGACATAAAGGCCGGAGCGTACAACGGCCGAAACGTTCTTAATATGGCAATGAAGATGAGGATAACAGTCCGAATAATGTAAATAATGCAAGTAATCATAATACCTCATCTCAGAGATATAGACAGATATATAGAGAGACATAGACATAAAGACCGGAGCGTACAACGGCCGAAACGTTGTGAATATGGCAATGAAGATGAGGATAACAGTCCGAATAATGTAGATAATGCAAGTAATCATAATACCTCATCTCAGAGATATAGACAGATATATAGAGAGACATAGACATAAAGGCCGGAGCGTACAACGGCCGAAACGTTGTGAATATGGCAATGAAGATGAGGATAACAGTCCGAATAATGTAAATAATGCAAGTAATCATAATACCTCATCTCAGAGATATAGACAGATATATAGAGAGACATAGACATAAAGGCCGGAGCGTACAACGGCCGAAACGTTCTTAATATGGCAATGAAGATGAGGATAACAGTCCGAATAATGTAAATAATGCAAGTAATCATAATACCTCATCTCAGAGATATAGACAGATATATAGAGAGACATAGACATAAAGGCCGGAGCGTACAACGGCCGAAACGTTCTTAATATGGCAATGAAGATGAGGATAACAGTCCGAATAATGTAAATAATGCAAGTAATCATAATACCTCATCTCAGAGATATAGACAGATATATAGAGAGACATAGACATATAGGCCGGAGCGTACAACGGCCGAAACGTTCTTAATATGGCAATGAAGATGAGGATAACAGTCCGAATTATGTAAATAATGCAAGTAATCATAATACCTCATCTCAGAGATATAGACAGATATATAGAGAGACATAGACATAAAGGCCGGAGCGTACAACGGCCGAAACGTTCTTAATATGGCAATGAAGATGAGGATAACAGTCCGAATAATGTAAATAATGCAAGTAATCATAATACCTCATTTCAGAGATATAGACAGATATATAGAGAGACATAGACATAAAGGCCGGAGCGTACAACGGCCGAAACGTTCTTAATATGGCAATGAAGATGAGGATAACAGTCCGAATAATGTAAATAATGCAAGTAATCATAATACCTCATCTCAGAGATATAGACAGATATATAGAGAGACATAGACATAAAGACCGGAGCGTACAACGGCCGAAACGTTGTGAATATGGCAATGAAGATGAGGATAACAGTCCGAATAATGTAGATAATGCAAGTAATCATAATACCTCATCTCAGAGATATAGACAGATATATAGAGAGACATAGACATAAAGGCCGGAGCGTACAACAGCCGAAACGTTGTGAATATGGCAATGAAGATGAGGATAACAGTCCGAATAATGTAAATAATGCAAGTAATCATAATACCTCATCTCAGAGATATAGACAGATATATAGAGAGACATAGACATAAAGGCCGGAGCGTACAACGGCCGAAACGTTCTTAATATGGCAATGAAGATGAGGATAACAGTCCGAATAATGTAAATAATGCAAGTAATCATAATACATCATCTCAGATATATAGACAGATATATAGAGAGACATAGACATAAAGGCCGGAGCGTACAACGGCCGAAACGTTCTTAATATGGCAATGAAGATGAGGATAACAGTCCGAATAATGTAAATAATGCAAGTAATCATAATACCTCATCTCAGAGATATAGACAGATATCTAGAGAGACATAGACATAAAGGCCGGAGCGTACAACGGCCGAAACGTTCTTAATATGGCAATGAAGATGAGGATAACAGTCCGAATTATGTAAATAATGCAAGTAATCATAATACCTCATCTCAGAGATATAGACAGATATATAGAGAGACATAGACATAAAGGCCGGCGCGTACAACGGCCGAAACGTTGTGAATATGGCAATGAAGATGAGGATAACAGTCCGAATAATGTAAATAATGCAAGTAATCATAATACCTCATCTCAGAGATATAGACAGATATATAGAGAGACATAGACATAAAGGCCGGAGCGTACAACGGCCGAAACGTTGTGAATATGGCAATGAAGATGAGGATAACAGTCCGAATAATGTAAATAATGCAAGTAATCATAATACCTCATCTCAGAGATATAGACAGATATATAGAGAGACATAGACATAAAGGCCGGAGCGTACAACGGCCGAAACGTTGTGAATATGGCAATGAAGATGAGGATAACAGTCCGAATAATGTAAATAATGCAAGTAATCATAATACCTCATCTCAGAGATATAGACAGATATATAGAGAGACATAGACATAAAGGCCGGAGCGTACAACGGCCGAAACGTTGTGAATATGGCAATGAAGATGAGGATAACAGTCCGAATAATGTAAATAATGCAAGTAATCATAATACCTCATCTCAGAGATATAGACAGATATATAGAGAGACATAGACATAAAGGCCGGAGCGTACAACGGCCGAAACGTTCTTAATATGGCAATGAAGATGAGGATAACAGTCCGAATAATGTAAATAATGCAAGTAATCATAATACCTCATCTCAGAGATATAGACAGATATATAGAGAGACATAGACATAAAGGCCGGAGCGTACAACGGCCGAAACGTTCTTAATATGGCAATGAAGATGAGGATAACAGTCCGAATAATGTAAATAATGCAAGTAATCATAATACATCATCTCAGATATATAGACAGATATATAGAGAGACATAGACATAAAGGCCGGAGTGTACAACGGCCGAAACGTTGTGAATATGGTAATGAAGATGAGGATAACAGTCCGAATAATGTAAATAATGCAAGTAATCATAATACCTCATCTCAGAGATATAGACAGATATATAGAGAGACATAGACATAAAGGCCGGAGCGTACAACGGCCGAAACGTTCTTAATATGGCAATGAAGATGAGGATAACAGTCCGAATAATGTAAATAATGCAAGTAATCATAATACCTCATCTCAGAGATATAGACAGATATATAGAGAGACATAGACATAAAGGCCGGAGCGTACAACGGCCGAAACGTTCTTAATATGGCAATGAAGATGAGGATAACAGTCCGAATAATGTAAATAATGCAAGTAATCATAATACCTCATCTCAGAGATATAGACAGATATATAGAGAGACATAGACATAAAGGCCGGAGCGTACAACGGCCGAAACGTTCTTAATATGGCAATGAAGATGAGGATAACAGTCCGAATAATGTAAATAATGCAAGTAATCATAATACCTCATCTCAGAGATATAGACAGATATATAGAGAGACATAGACATAAAGGCCGGAGCGTACAACGGCCGAAACGTTCTTAATATGGCAATGAAGATGAGGATAACAGTCCGAATTATGTAAATAATGCAAGTAATCATAATACCTCATCTCAGAGATATAGACAGATATATAGAGAGACATAGACATAAAGGCCGGAGCGTACAACGGCCGAAACGTTCTTAATATGGCAATGAAGATGAGGATAACAGTCCGAATAATGTAAATAATGCAAGTAATCATAATACCTCATTTCAGAGATATAGACAGATATATAGAGAGACATAGACATAAAGGCCGAAGCGTACAACGGCCGAAACGTTCTTAATATGGCAATGAAGATGAGGATAACAGTCCGAATAATGTAAATAATGCAAGTAATCATAATACCTCATCTCAGAAATATAGACAGATATATAGAGAGACATAGACATAAAGGCCGGAGCGTACAACGGCCGAAACGTTCTTAATATGGCAATGAAGATGAGGATAACAGTCCGAATAATGTAAATAATGCAAGTAATCATAATACCTCATCTCAGAGATATAGACAGATATATAGAGAGACATAGACATAAAGACCGGAGCGTACAACGGCCGAAACGTTGTGAATATGGCAATGAAGATGAGGATAACAGTCCGAATAATGTAGATAATGCAAGTAATCATAATACCTCATCTCAGAGATATAGACAGATATATAGAGAGACATAGACATAAAGGCCGGAGCGTACAACGGCCGAAACGTTCTTAATATGGCAATGAAGATGAGGATAACAGTCCGAATAATGTAAATAATGCAAGTAATCATAATACCTCATCTCAGAGATATAGACAGATATATAGAGAGACATAGACATAAAGGCCGGAGCGTACAACGGCCGAAACGTTCTTAATATGGCAATGAAGATGAGGATAACAGTCCGAATAATGTAAATAATGCAAGTAATCATAATACCTCATCTCAGAGATATAGACAGATATATAGAGAGACATAGACATAAAGGCCGGAGCGTACAACGGCCGAAACGTTCTTAATATGGCAATGAAGATGAGGATAACAGTCCGAATTATGTAAATAATGCAAGTAATCATAATACCTCATCTCAGAGATATAGACAGATATATAGAGAGACATAGACATAAAGGCCGGAGCGTACAACGGCCGAAACGTTCTTAATATGGCAATGAAGATGAGGATAACAGTCCGAATAATGTAAATAATGCAAGTAATCATAATACCTCATTTCAGAGATATAGACAGATATATAGAGAGACATAGACATAAAGGCCGGAGCGTACAACGGCCGAAACGTTCTTAATATGGCAATGAAGATGAGGATAACAGTCCGAATAATGTAAATAATGCAAGTAATCATAATACCTCATCTCAGAGATATAGACAGATATATAGAGAGACATAGACATAAAGGCCGGAGCGTACAACGGCCGAAACGTTCTTAATATGGCAATGAAGATGAGGATAACAGTCCGAATAATGTAAATAATGCAAGTAATCATAATACATCATCTCAGATATATAGACAGATATATAGAGAGACATAGACATAAAGGCCGGAGTGTACAACGGCCGAAACGTTGTGAATATGGTAATGAAGATGAGGATAACAGTCCGAATAATGTAAATAATGCAAGTAATCATAATACCTCATCTCAGAGATATAGACAGATATATAGAGAGACATAGACATAAAGGCCGGAGCGTACAACGGCCGAAACGTTCTTAATATGGCAATGAAGATGAGGATAACAGTCCGAATAATGTAAATAATGCAAGTAATCATAATACCTCATCTCAGAGATATAGACAGATATATAGAGAGACATAGACATAAAGGCCGGAGCGTACAACGGCCGAAACGTTCTTAATATGGCAATGAAGATGAGGATAACAGTCCGAATAATGTAAATAATGCAAGTAATCATAATACCTCATCTCAGAGATATAGACAGATATATAGAGAGACATAGACATAAAGGCCGGAGCGTACAACGGCCGAAACGTTCTTAATATGGCAATGAAGATGAGGATAACAGTCCGAATAATGTAAATAATGCAAGTAATCATAATACCTCATCTCAGAGATATAGACAGATATATAGAGAGACATAGACATAAAGGCCGGAGCGTACAACGGCCGAAACGTTCTTAATATGGCAATGAAGATGAGGATAACAGTCCGAATTATGTAAATAATGCAAGTAATCATAATACCTCATCTCAGAGATATAGACAGATATATAGAGAGACATAGACATAAAGGCCGGAGCGTACAACGGCCGAAACGTTCTTAATATGTCAATGAAGATGAGGATAACAGTCCGAATAATGTAAATAATGCAAGTAATCATAATACCTCATTTCAGAGATATAGACAGATATATAGAGAGACATAGACATAAAGGCCGAAGCGTACAACGGCCGAAACGTTCTTAATATGGCAATGAAGATGAGGATAACAGTCCGAATAATGTAAATAATGCAAGTAATCATAATACCTCATCTCAGAAATATAGACAGATATATAGAGAGACATAGACATAAAGGCCGGAGCGTACAACGGCCGAAACGTTCTTAATATGGCAATGAAGATGAGGATAACAGTCCGAATAATGTAAATAATGCAAGTAATCATAATACCTCATCTCAGAGATATAGACAGATATATAGAGAGACATAGACATAAAGACCGGAGCGTACAACGGCCGAAACGTTGTGAATATGGCAATGAAGATGAGGATAACAGTCCGAATAATGTAGATAATGCAAGTAATCATAATACCTCATCTCAGAGATATAGACAGATATATAGAGAGACATAGACATAAAGGCCGGAGCGTACAACGGCCGAAACGTTCTTAATATGGCAATGAAGATGAGGATAACAGTCCGAATAATGTAAATAATGCAAGTAATCATAATACCTCATCTCAGAGATATAGACAGATATATAGAGAGACATAGACATAAAGGCCGGAGCGTACAACGGCCGAAACGTTCTTAATATGGCAATGAAGATGAGGATAACAGTCCGAATAATGTAAATAATGCAAGTAATCATAATACCTCATCTCAGAGATATAGACAGATATATAGAGAGACATAGACATAAAGGCCGGAGCGTACAACGGCCGAAACGTTCTTAATATGGCAATGAAGATGAGGATAACAGTCCGAATTATGTAAATAATGCAAGTAATCATAATACCTCATCTCAGAGATATAGACAGATATATAGAGAGACATAGACATAAAGGCCGGAGCGTACAACGGCCGAAACGTTCTTAATATGGCAATGAAGATGAGGATAACAGTCCGAATAATGTAAATAATGCAAGTAATCATAATACCTCATTTCAGAGATATAGACAGATATATAGAGAGACATAGACATAAAGGCCGGAGCGTACAACGGCCGAAACGTTCTTAATATGGCAATGAAGATGAGGATAACAGTCCGAATAATGTAAATAATGCAAGTAATCATAATACCTCATCTCAGAGATATAGACAGATATATAGAGAGACATAGACATAAAGGCCGGAGCGTACAACGGCCGAAACGTTCTTAATATGGCAATGAAGATGAGGATAACAGTCCGAATAATGTAAATAATGCAAGTAATCATAATACCTCATCTCAGAGATATAGACAGATATATAGAGAGACATAGACATAAAGAACGGAGCGTACAACGGCCGAAACGTTGTGAATATGGCAATGAAGATGAGGATAACAGTCCGAATAATGTAGATAATGCAAGTAATCATAATACCTCATCTCAGAGATATAGACAGATATATAGAGAGACATAGACATAAAGGCCGGAGCGTACAACGGCCGAAACGTTGTGAATATGGCAATGAAGATGAGGATAACAGTCCGAATAATGTAAATAATGCAAGTAATCATAATACCTCATCTCAGAGATATAGACAGATACAGGTTAACGTTTTTGAAATAAATGATGCAGTAAGGGTTTTTGGGTTTTTTTTCAACAGAAAAAGCCAGATCTTTTTCAGCTTTACCAGTTGACAAATTTAGTAGAAAAGTTATTTTTAATAAATTTTATCATTTTTTCTCGTTAAACTATATTTTATTTTTGAATTCTACCGTTCGTGATTTTTCTTCCCTTCTCTCCTTCCTTTTTCTTCCTTCTCTCCTTCCTTTTTCTTCCCTTCTCTCCTTCCTTTTTCTTCCCTTCTCTCCTTCCTTTTTCTTCCCTTCTCTCCTTCCTTTTTCTTCCCTTCTCTCCTTCCTTTTTCTTCCTTCTCTCCTTCCTTTTTCTTCCTTCTCTCCTTCCTTTTTCTTCCTTCTCTCCTTCCTTTTTCTTCCTTCTCTCCTTCCTTTTTCTTCCTTCTCTCCTTCCTTTTTCTTCCCTTCTCTCCTTCCTTTTTCTTCCCTTCTCTCCTTCCTTTTTCTTCCCTTCTCTCCTTCCTTTTTCTTCCTTCTTCCTCTTGTGTTTTAACCGATTTGTTGTTTCATTCATTCTTTTTCCAGCTTTAATTTTTTTTTTTTTTTCCTCCATTGTCCGCTCTTTATTTATATAATTCTTAACTTTGGGAAACTCTCAGTAACAATTTCCCAAGCCTACTATTTAAGTCAGACATTTTAAGAAAATGGCAACTAATTTAAACTCTTTTTAACACTGACGTTTAAGAGAAACAAAATTCTATCTTGAGAGATCGTCATCATATGTGACATTCTGAATGTGTCTGTAAAATTTTCATGCAAAACAAAATTAGGTTTCACAGACCAATATTTTTGTTCTCCTTCGAAATGGTGCTTTTTTTTTTTTTGTTTATCTATTATCAGTGAAATAGTAACTGAAATTGAAACTTGATTACCATAATAACATTTTCGATAAAATCCATTGCCAGGTTTAAACTAAAAATTACCGTACATATTTTTATTACTTATATTATAATTTCCCCAGGATTTAGAATTATCTGACTAAAATAATAACGACTCTCCTTTTTTTCCTTTTGTCATCTTCATCATTATCTATTTTCTTACATACTAGTTCATACCAATATTGTTATATACTTTTCCATACTCATTTACTTACATACCAATAGCAAGTGAAATATTTCCATAAAATATATTGATTTTTCCATCCCAAATTACATGGCTAACAGATGCTTTCATGGTGGTGTTGGTGGGAAAAGTCTATCTATATCAATCTGTTAACAATAACTAAGGCCTCAAACAAAAGATTTGAGAAATGTGAATTATACCTGCTGCTACCAGTATTTAGCCAGACACAACTGTTATTTCATTGCTAGATAGAACCATCTGTCATGCTCTATCTTTATAAGAGTCAAATCAGATCAAGAATGGAGTGTTACTGCCATATCTGGGCTGGTACTGCCTAATATTCATTATCCAGTCTCGACAGAACTCAAAAGCATTTAGGTGAACTTATGGATGATATGCTTGTCGCAGTTAGCTCCCCTTCATTTCCTTAACCCTTCACCAGGGGTCTCTCTCTCCCAGGAGTATAAATACTGGCTGACCTTTTGCCTCTTTCTCTCTTTTTCTCTGCTTACGCGCACGTGTGAGCAACTATGTCAATTTCGGCCACGCGCCGAAACCTCGCACGTGGGGCGAGGTACAAAAAACTTTCTCTAAAAATTTCCAATATGTGAACTCTTATACACAACCAGCGTTTCCCATATCCTGGGAACACGCTAAAACAAAATTCACCCGTACGGACATTGAACTAAAAACAACACACACACAACTTTCCATACAGACACTGTAACATTTTATTCATGTCTTCAATGTATTGTAACTCGTGTTTTAATCTATTTGTAACTCATGTCTTAATATATATTTGTTTTGTACATATATATCGGTCTTGTTTGTTTCTTTGGACTCCATTAAAGTCCAACATTCTTATGTAGCTGGACCGGCCAGCGGAAGCCTTAACCTAGAGATAACTCATCTTCTCTTCTCTCATTCACACACCGCAGTGGTCCACTACATGCTTATCCCACAGATGAAGCATCACCAGCCTTTCACTATGAAATCGCTATGGCAGATGTTCGGATGAGTTACATTTCTTAGTTTCACAAGCTCAGACCTTCACAGATAGGATCTGCCCTGCCGTGTTCTTGTTGGCAAACCATTCCATTCATGTCCCTTTGATAAAAAGCGAATTCTATTCAGACAGCTTCTTCTCCAGAACTGTTAATCTCAAGAATGTTTCCCTGACAACTAAAATCTTGGTATCTTTAAGTCCAGGGTCAAACGATATCTATGTTACGCATCCTACTCCCTTACTTCCCCCTACCTTACAATCTCACACAAAACACCTCTACCCTTGGGTGAATTATCAGTAAGCTAACAAACAACTGATATGATAAACACAGCCTAAATCTGTTGCCCCACCTCAGCTCCTCCCCTCTGATCACAACTAGGCTGGGTGTTATTGCTTTTGATAATATCTAACATGTTCTGTTTTTAAATATAAGATAATTCAATTAATGAGAATTCACATTAAACTAGACTTTAAAATGGGCAGAATTTGCCAAGACTGCAAGGGTCAGAGGTTAAGGGACTGAGAGTAAAAGGGGAGAATTTTAAGACACTTTTGAACATTGAAGATCATGAACATGTATAAAATAAAGCCATTTCCAGCTGGACACCTAGTCTTTTAAAAAAATTAAATTGGAAGAATGCTTTATTGTTTTGAGACCTCGGCAAAAAATCTGAATTTCTCAAACTGATGAAAATAACTAAGATCTGCCCAGAAAGATTTACACCTTTTGACAACATTAAGAAAATGCAGCTGTATTATGCGAGCGTCACAGATGCAGATGTAGAGCCTCCATCGATGAGTTTGGTTTGCATCCTCTCTCCTGTCGTCGTAGTGCCGGCCACTTTCCACCGCATGCAGCAATTAACATCAAAAGAGGTTTGGATGCAGCTGGGTTCCCTTCCCAAATCGAACCCGTAGGCCTCGACCGTGGTGATGGAAAGCGGCCGGATGGCATTACCATCTTCCCTTTTAAAATGGGTAAGTCGTTGATTTGGGATGCGACCTGTGCTGATACATTCTCAGCCGGTAATTTGATCAGGTCCGCGGTTGAGCCGGGGTTCGTCGCCCGAGACGCAGAGATAAAAAGATAAAAAAACAGCTAAATATTCTTCTCTTGCTGACAGATTTTTTTTTTACTCCTGTGGCAGTGGAGACTTCAGGGGTTATTGGCCCTTGTTCGATGGTGTTCCTTCGGAGGATTGGCGCGATTGCGTCTCGATTAAGGAACGAGCCTCACGAAACGGAGTGGCTCTTGCAGCGTGTCTCACTGGCGACGGTTCGAGGTAATGCTTTCTCCATCATAGCGGCTGGCAGAGGATAGAAAAAAAAAATTTTGTTTATAGTTACGTTGTTCTGGAATTGTCATCATTGGCCGACTGAACTTGCTTTGTTTCAATTATTGTTTCCCTTAGATTGAACTTACCATTTCTTTTTATACTATAATGTATTTCAGTGTTATCCAATAAATTGTATCTCTCGATAAAAAAAAATATATATAAAGTTCATTAAAAAAAAAAAAAAAAATGCCGTATTATATATTTCCACACATGACAGTACTTTACGTAATTTTCAGTTGACAATATGAATAGTATTTTCTAAATTCTTCCAGTTGCTAAGGACATTTTGTTTTGTTATTATTAGTTACTTTGTTTTAATAAATTCATTTCATTTTTGCCTTGAAAAAGTCCATATTGGATGAAACGCGTCGGCTAATATTACAATCTTCCTATTGTCTTTTAGATTTGTAAATATATATATATATATATATATATGTATGTATGTATATTTAGGCAGTATATCTGTTATATCTCATGAAAGATATAATAAACAAAGTAACCCGAATGTAGGTTTTCAATAATAAGTTTATAATCGGATGTAGTACAGAGACAGAGTCGAGAGTATGCTAAACCTCAATAGGTGTTAACAAACAAAGCTGCTCTTGACTGTCTGCTGTGGTCGTACTTAATCGGCAAACAGTCAGTCCATTATCGTGAATGGGGAAGTTGGGTTATACCATCACAACACCTCAGCCCGAAGCTGAAATTCTCACTTTTGAAAATTTCTGCTTCTAATGTCGTCTTCTTTTTGGATCCGGGCTAAAACGCTCCACTGGTTTTCTTTCCCGTGTGCTCCTTCTTTTAGTCGTCACAATTAGATCCTTTTTTGGCGAAGATAATTTTCGCTTTTCAGCTCGTAAGGCTGGTCCATGCGATACAGGTTCATATACACTATTAGGTAGTGTCATGTTAAAAGCATCGCATAGCACTTCCATCGGAATTTCTTCTTCGCTTTTTTCACTTTCTTCACCATATCATGGTCTAATCTGATTGATGTGTCTTTTACACGTAAATTTTTTACTTTTAATCGTGTAGATCACTTTACCAATCCTTTTCTGGATTATGCCATCCATCCAATAGCTTTTTCCACTTTGAAAATTTTAAAAAAAACTTTGTCTCCTGAAGTGTACTTTTTTATGTTGACTTTTTCCTCTTTCTTAGCAACTTTTTTGTTTTGATAGGGTAACAATCTATCAAAAATTGATCTAATTTTCCTTGCGAACATAATTTCCGCCGGTGACATTTTCGCATCGTTGTTCTCATTAGGAGTTACCCTATATATTGCTAAGAACTTCTGAATAGTTCTTTCTTCCGTGTCCATACCTTGATTTTTACGTAAAGCACGTTTAAAAGTGTCAACAAATTTCTCGGCTTGACCGTTCAACTTGGGATGACACACTGGTGTAGTTATGTGTTCAATGTCTAAGGCAGTACAGAAATTCTTAAACTCCATACTTGTGAACGCCGTACCATTGTCGCTCACCAATGTCCTGGGAACCCCGAAACGACTGAAAATTTCATCCAATGCACTGATGGTGTTCCTAGATGTAGGATGCTTGCACTTGACTACCTCAGGCCATTTCGATAAAGAGTCCACCAGTATCAAATAATAGTACCCATTAATTGGTCCAGCATAGTCTATATGTAGACGTGCCCACAGCAAATCCGTTTTCGGTCAAGGATTCATTTTGACCGGAGGTGCCCTTGCAGCCAATTGACAACCTCTACATAGTCTTACAAAAACTTCAATATCCTTGTCCATTCCTGGCCAGTATACGTAACCACGCATGAGTGATTTCATCCGAGACATTCCAGGATGACCGGTATGAAATTCTTTCAGCATATCTGTACGTAGAGATTGAGGTATAACAATTCTATCTGCGTACATCAACGTGTTGTCGCAAATTGAGAAAGGTGAAATCTGAGTTCCCTTTTTCTGTTTTTTGTTCCATCTCGTCTGGTTCTTTAAATTCACAATATAGTGATCTTTTTCCGCTTCTTTTTTTATTTGGTCCAAAGTTACCGGCAATTCTTTGACTGTATTCAACAAGAGACCTGATATTTCTTTTTCCTCAGTTAATGCTGCTATAACTGTCTCTTCTAAAATTTCTTCCTTTTTTGGGATTAGCCTTGACAGTCCATCCGCATGCCCATGTTCTTTAGATTTGAAGTATTCCATCCTAAAATGGTAATTAAGCAGGGTTACACCCCATCGCCGTAAATGATTAGCTGTATGCGTAGGAATGCCTTTTTTACCTCCAAATATTGTAAGTAATGGTTTATAGTCCGTTTGAAGTACAAATGGTCTACCATATAAAAAGCGATGGTATTTTTTAACCCCGAACACAATCGACAAAGCCTCCTTCTCGATCTGGCTATAATTTTTTTCAGCCGGAAGAAGAGTCCTCAACGCGTGCGCGATCAGTCTAGTAGTGCCATCTTCATATTTGTGTAGCAGTGCAGCCCCCACTCCGTACAAACTTGCGTCAGTTGCCAGGATGATCTCTTTCTCAGGATCATAATGTGCTAAGGCGAGATCTGAGAGTAGGCATTTTTTTATTTTCTGAAAAGCCGTCTCGCAATCTTTCGACCAAAACCATTTCTTGTCTTTTTTTAACAATTCGTTAAGGGGGGCTCTTAAATCATACATTTTAGGTATGTAGATTGCATAATATTGGGCCAACCCCAGAAACGATTGTAGTTTCGCAACTGTGTCAGGTGCAGGCATGTTCTTAATTGCATTGGCTCTCTGTGGGTCCGGTTTCCTGCCTTCACTGTCTATCACCTGTCCGAGGTATGTAATTCTTTCCATGAAGAATTTACACTTCTCATGGCTTAATTTAAAGCCAAACTCTTCTAGTCTTTTAAATATCGCTCTGATGTGCGTTTTATGTTCTTGAACATTCTTACTTTTGACTAGAACGTCATCTAAATAGGCGGTACCAAACTCAAGGCCCGCCAGCATAGTGTCCATCACCTGTTGGAACAAAGCTGGGGCGACCTTTAAGCCGAAAGGAAGCCTATTTAGCTTATAAATACCTTTATGTGTATTTATACACAAATATTTTGAGCATTCGTCACTCACTTTAATCTGCAAGTATGCGTCAGACAAGTCGATTTTTGAAAAAATCTTACCACCATTCAACTTTGAAAAAATATCTTCTGGTGAAGGTAGTGGATAACTGTGATTTTTAAGGCAATCGTTTAACCCTGTTGAAAAATCTGCGCACACTCTTATTTTCCCGTTTTTCTTCTTAACGTAGACTGTAGGCAAGGCCCAATCAGCATGGTCAACCTTAGATATCACTCCAATTTTTTCTAGCCTTTCCAATTCCTTATTAATTGTGTCTAAGGAGGAAAAAGGAACGTTCCTCTTAGGCTTAAAAATTGGTTCACATTTTCCTTGAGTTCAAATTTGACTTCCGTCTTAGTACATAAACCCAACCCCTCAGAAAAAACTCTGGGATATTCTTCTTTTAATTCATTCATGAATTTTTCATTTTTAATACTTTTTTGTTTTTCTGCACTGTTTATTACGTTGCAAAATTAGTTAATCGGGAGTTCAAACAAATCAAAAAGTACTATCCAGTCTACTCCAAAAAAACATGAATTAATCCCTTGGATTACATACACTTTCGTTTTTGCAGTCTTGCCACATAACAAAATATTGCACTTTAATTCTCCCATAAAGTTTAATTTTTTTCCTGAAACCCCTCTAGTGGTTTTTTTGGTTTCAGATAATTTGGGTCTTCCAATATTTTTCCATGTTTGTTCATCAATAATGCTTATGTCTGAACCAGAATCTAATAGAAAAGTAATTGTATGATTATCCATACGTACGTCTACGTATTTTCTATTTTTACCTTTCTGAATTTCTTTTTCTGATAATACCAGACTTACATCTTGTAATTTCCTTTTCTGGCAAAAGGAATATTTATGCCCTTTTTTTCTGCACGATTGGCAGAATTTATTTTTGTACCAATACGTGTTTTTGGTATGGTTATTTTTTCCACACGTCTCACATTTTTCTGTCTTTTTGGCTTTTGGGGTTTTTTGAGTTTTTACGTGTCGAACATTAGCCACACTTTTTTCCTCAATTTGTGTATTATCCCTTTTTACGTTTATGAGACGTTGGCATTCTTCGGTCACCCTTTGTAATGTTATGTTCGAGTCTTGCTCGACCATTATTAATATTCTCGACCTAATTTCTTTATATTTAGGATCAGTTAGTCCTTGAAGAAAAATTAGGCACTTGAATACATCTTTGGAAATTTCTTCTAACTTGAATTGTTCAACCAGAGAGTTCACTGTTCCCGCGTATGCCAGAAAATCCTTGTTATCTGCTTTAACGATGTTTAGACATCTGTATCGCGTGTGAAACAGACTATTTCTTTCGTCAAATATTTTTGACAGAATACTTATAGTTTCTTCAAACGAAACTTCTTCTGGTTTTCTGGGCAATATCAAGTTTGAGTACTTCGTGTTCTCGTTTGTCCCTAGTTTCTGGACTAATAATGTTACTCGTTCCTCATCCGACCAATGTTGACATCTCTTGGTAAATATAGTTTCGAAACGTTTAAAGTATGCTGGAAATGTAATGCCCGCATCAGGTTCATATATAAATTCAGATAATGAATTTGCTATTCCTTTGGCAGAAAAAACAGCGTTTTTTCTTTCTCCAGACGACTGTTTGAGAATTTTTCGAGACTTTTTTGCTGTTGTAATATTTGTTGTTGTAACTCTTGGTGCTGTTGTTGTTGCAAGCTTGTAACCAGCATTTTAGTCATTTTGACTAATTGCTCCATCCTGACTTTATTCAGAATTCGACAAAACAAAAATTTTTTTCTTTTTTTTTTTTAAACGGTTAATAGACAATTTACAGCCGTAATATTTTTACAACCCGTACTTTTTACTTGAATAACGAATTATTAGACCAGCTCGCACTTGAGTCACGGTTCAATATATACTTTTCAAATCACAATTTAACAGTAAAAAATTTCTTACTTTTCAAAAAGTTTCCTTTTGCCTTGTGACTCCGCTTTCGAAATCCTATTCGGCGTCAACTGATATATATATATAATTTTTTTTTTCCCAAGTAAGTACGTTGCTAGCAAAGTTATAACTTATATTTGCTGGTAATTTTTTTTTTTTCTTTTGGTGAAGTTCGTTCCACAATCTTCGTCGCCAGCTGTTATATCTCGTGCAAGATATAATAAACAAAGTAACCAGAATGTAGGTTTTCAATAATAAGTTTATAATCGGATGTAGTACAGAGACAGAGTCGAGAGTATGCTAAACCTCAATAGGTGTTAACAAACAAAGTCGCTCTTGACTGTCTGCTGTGGTCGTACTTAATCGGCAAACAGTCCGTCCATTATCGTGAATGGGGAAGTTGGGTTATACCATCACAACAATATCTTCATTCATACATGCTTCATTGAATAATATAAACATTTATTTTTATAATAATCCTTTCTAGTTCTCTAATCAGTTTTTTGACGTTAAGGTGAAAAATTGACTGGTGAAAAAAAAAAAATTTTTTTTTGTTTTCACCAGTTAAGGTGCATTTCTTTGTAGTGACAACTGTTTTTGTCTATATGATGAAATTATAATAAATATATATATATATATATATATATATATATATATATGTATTTATTTATTTATATATATATATATATATATGGTGTCAATGAAATTGATGTCATGATTATTACTAATGGCTTGCAATATGAGGCATGGTAAAAATAATTTTGTTTAATTTTTACCCCATTGTTTTTCACATTTTTGCTTCTACTTTTGTGTAAACATTAATTGATTAAATGAAATGAAATCAATTAATTGATTGATTGATTGATTATTTAAAAGGTATTTTGTAGGTCACATGCAATTTGAACTCAGATTTACAAGTGCAGAAGTTCAATACCAGACAGTGTCCATTGCTAAAGGTGCTTGAAAAATGGTCAGCCAATTCTATCAATCCAAGACTTCTTCTGCAAGGCTGTATCTTTACAAGAGTCAGATCAGACCAAAAATAGAATCCTGCTGTCACATCTAGGCTGAATCTGCCGAATATTCATTTTCCTGCCTTGATAGAATTCAAAATCATTATTGCAGCCTTGTGGGTGATGACTTATTATTTACTTGGAAATCACTTCCCCACAGACACAACATCATTACACAGTTGCTATTTGCATGACAGGTATTCAGATGAGCTCCATTCTTAAGTCCATACAGTTTCTGATCTTTACTGCTAAGGACACACCATACCTCTTCCATGGAACTGAATCACACTCATATCCCTCATATTCCAAATTTAAGTAGAAAATTTCCCTTAGCTTTTTTTGCCAACAACTGACACTTTATTAAACAGACTCCTACATGGATGCTTTCCTGAACACTAAAATCTTCACCTCGTCAAATCAAGGGTCAATCATTATCTACCATTCTTATCTTCACTTTCTGCCACCATTTTCATTTATATCACACAGCTCATTCGCTAATACCAATTAAACAGTAACCTTCTAACTTGAGTGGCTCCCCTATTTTGTATTGGATGAACTTTAGTATTAAAAGTGCTTGCTTGCCTTTTCTTGGTTAGACCCCTTTTCAAGGAATTTTCTCATTCTAATGGAATTCACAGATAATTTCATTAGCATCAGAGTGTTTCATAAGCAACACACAAGACTTAAAAGAACGAAGAATCAGGAAGCTTCCTTATGAAGTGTCAGAGAGTTGTACCTAAATTATTGGTGACCTTTGCTATTAAGGAAACAAAATTAAAAGAAAGTGTTTCAAATCAAAAACAAAATAAAAGGCAGATTATTTGCCAAGGAATTGCTTCAAGCAATTTTCACTTCCCTTGATATCTCTGGAAAAGAGAGGAATGTTGTTTTTGGCCTTTCTTTCTCATTTTGTTTGTATCTTTGAACTTTTTCAAATCTGTTAATATTCTGCACTAAACAACATCAAACTTCCACAATTTCCTGACGATGAGTGGAATCAAATCAAAATTACCTCTTTACAATGTTAAAATTCTTTTTCTTCTTCTTCTATATGCTATGTTCCTTCAGGATGATGGTGATCATGGCTCTCCACAATTTCCTGTCATTTGTAGCTCTTAATAAATTTTGTCTTTTGTTATCTCTCCTAAACCTTGTTCTGCCATCCATTTACACAAGCTTTCTAAGTAGATTATGTGTTGTTTTCCTCCGTTCCGCTCACCTTCAATCTGCCCTATGAGTATTAAATATTCTAAGCCCTCTTTCCTAAGCAATTTCAAAAGTGTTTTTATTATAACCTCGTATAATAAAAATATAATAATAATATATATATATATATATATATATATGTGTGTGTGTGTGTGTTCAGCCTATATATATATATATATATATATAATGTAAATCTGTTTATACTCAGTGGGTGAAAAAATCTGGATTGCACAATTTTCAAACAAATTAGCATCTGAGGAAAAATTGGAAAAAAAAGAAAGAACCAGAAACCTTCGAACAGGGTGAAAGAAATTTTCCAGTACCTTGAATTTCTGGTAAAAAGAAAAAAAAACCCAGCAAGTAATAAATTCAAATGAAGAGTGCTCAACACACTAAGTAGAAGAGAAAAAAAAAAATATATATATATATATATATATATATATATATATATATATGCATGTTTACAATATACCTTGAAATGTTGGTTCTGGGAATTTATGTTATAAATTAACCAATGTATAGCGCTATTTCCAAACCATCACAGATATATATATATATATATATATATATATATATATATATATATATATATATATATACACTAGTATACAATATGACCTATTTTGCAATGTATTTTTTATCATACTGTTTCCTTGTTTTCCTATCATACTGTTGTTGTTTGATTCAATTTGTAATTATAATACAATAAAGGGAAGGACAAGTAATGTTTTTGGTTAGTATACGAGGTCAGTCTGAAAAGTAATGTGACTTATCAATTCTACGATATGCTAGGCATTGTCCACAATGAGTCCTTGCCACAGAGCTGGATAATCAATCGGCAAGTCTACAAAGAGATTCTGCGGTGTTTGCTTTGTTCAGTGCATGAGAAAAGACAAAAGTTGTGGCAGGATAAATCATGGCTGCTTCATCATGACAATGCACCTGCTCACAATGTCCTGAATATCCAGCAGTTCCTGGCCAAAACGAACATCACCTTACAGGAACAACCTCTCTATTCACCTGACTTTGCTCTGATCTGATTTTATTTATAAAAGCAATTAAAAGCTTTTCTAATGATATAATGTCATAGTTTTATCACATTTTTTATTTTACAATTCAGAGCAGATTTTCAGCAAATGTGTAGCCATTTGAAAAAAAGAATTCATGATTTATATTCTCTAAAGAGGTTCTGCTTTTAAATGATAAAAAATTTTCAGGTGAAAATTTAATTTCTCAAAATTTCATGAAATTAAGTAAGTAGACGGTGATGAATGTAAAAAAAAAATTTTTTTACTGTGATTTTCTAAAAAAAAATTTCAAAATTAATTTCATTCATTCATGAATAAGTCTTGAAAGTTTCATTAAAATCTGACAATTATTTGATTTTTGCAAGAATTTCCAAATCAATGTATTTTTCACCAGTAAAAAAACACCCAAACCAGATCTGTCTGAAAAGTAACGGGACTGTATGTGCTGTGTGACCTATGGGTATCGTCCACAGTGACATCTTGCCACAGGGCCTGACGGTCAATCAGCAAGTCTACAAAGAGTTTGCTTCACTCAGTGTGTGAGAAGAGATGAGTGCTATGGCAGAACAAACTGATGCTATTTAACCACAACAATGCACTTGATCACAATGCCCTCAGCATCCAGCAGTACCTGGCCGAGAAGAACATCACCATATGGGAACAACTTCTCTATTCACCTGATCTTTCTTCTTTCTTTTCTCCAAGCTCAAGGGGATCATCAAGGTGACCCATTGTGAAGGCATGGAGGTCATCAAATGGGCCATAACAAAGGAGCTGAGGGGCATCCAAGAAGAATTCTTCCAGCCGTGCATAGAAGCATGGCAGAGAAGGCTGGAAAAGTACATTAGACAAGTGGGATTACTTTGAAGGGGAAGCCATGTAGTTTGTTGTTTGGAATTGAAATAAATTGTGATATCAGTTCTGTTACTTTTCAGAATCCTTTAATTTTCAGAAGTGACATCAGTCCTGTTACCTTTCAGAAAAGTCCTTCAAGCAGTGTGTAGAAGCATAGCAGAGAACGGAGGCATTAGACTCAAGGGGCTTACTCCAAAGGGGAAGCTTGTTGTTTGAAATTTAAAATTATTATAATTTCTTGGGTCAGACATTTTTTGATTACAGGTCATAACCAATAAACATTAGGACAAGACATTGACACATTCTTTTTTTTTATTCATTTCACCCCAAGCAAGGCAAGAAAGCTACTAAGATGAAAGGCGTTACTAAGTGTAAAAACATGAAAAAAAGAAAACACGAAAGGAGAGAGAAAGATAAAAGAACAGAAGTCAGAAGATAAAAATTGACATTTCATTTAAATTTTTGAAGTTGACTGGAGAGCAGAAAGCCAAAAGACAGTTCCAAAAAGTGAGAAGTGTAAGAAACGAAACTGTTACTTACAGTTATATCTCGCCATTTCCATTATAAAATGATGCAACCTATCGGCCTATCTGACCCAGATAAGTGATATTACACAAAAACTGGAATTGATCAATGCATATGTCCACTGACCGTTTTTTGATTTATTTTTATATTGTAAAATTCGTTATCTACTGAGCAAATGTTTGGCAAAGTTCTACTGGCCTTAAAATACTTCAAATTCTAGTAATCATTACGTATTTTGATAGGAATCTTTAAGCTGTCTTGTTTTATTATTTCACATCCTTCAAGGCAATAAAGCCAAGATGCAAGGTGTTATTGTGTGAAGGAATCTGAGAAAAAACATTAAGCAGTGTGGCCATTAAAGAAACACAAGACATCGTACTTGAATTTTTGAAGATCAAAGTTGATTGGAAAGCAAGAAGCCAGAAGAGAATTTCAACAAGTGAGAAGTGTGAGAGAAGAAACTGTTAACATAGAACTTACAGTGACATCCAGCCATTTTAATTGTAAAATGATAAGACCAAGCTACCAATTTAGTAGTACATTTGAAGTCATAAAGTCAAGTGTCCAAGTGGGACAAAGATGACTATTGTCCACCTTACTCAAAAAGGTTTCAAGGACACCAAATTAATTGAATCTCTCCAATCACTTGTGATCAGTCATTTAAAGAAATGTATATGAGAATGGAAAACAATATGGAATCAATAGCAACAAAAGGAAGTAATGTTAAATTCAGAATAGTAGAATTGTAAACAAAATCAGTGAATAAAAGACGTGACAATTATAGAATATCAATTAATATCAAGTAAAATAATAATAAAATAATTTATACATTGTGTAATGAATTGTTTCTGTGGCTGGATTTCTTTTTTTGGATTCATTTATAAATAAATGATTTATGTTGTACTTAACTAGTTTTAATAATAAAGCCAGACATCCAAAAAATAAGTTGCTAAATAACCTTGACATATTTGGGAAGGATATTAGAATAATCCTGAACCTTTCGTGGTAGAATTCTTTTCTTTGTTTCTAATTAAATTATCTTGTTACTTAATAATTTGCTTTGCTTTTGGAAGGTATCTTTCACTATTAAAGATGAAAAAAAATCCAGAAAGTAATATTGTATAACTGAAGTACAATCATTTTAGTTTTAATTCAATTCAAATCAAACTATTACTGTGATAACTTTTGGAACTGCTCATTACCCCTGACATATTTGGGAGGTTATTAGAATAATACAAAACCTGTACTAGCAGTGAACCACTTCCATACAGATAGAAAATAAATTCAGTAAATGCACAAAAATAGAAATTGGTGCAAGATAAATATGTCTTCTCATTGGACTTATTCAATCTATACAGTGATGGTTTGGTTTGTTTTAAGGCATATCAACCTCAATGGGTCATTTAATGCTGACAACTTTTTTTTTCTGGTAAGATTTTTCTCCTCAAAAACGTATAGCTGGTAATATTATTTTTTCAAAAACGTACGGCTGGTAATATTATTTTTCCAAAAACGTATGGCTGGTAATATTATTTTTTCAAAAACGTACGGCTGATAATATTATTTTTCCAAAAACGTATGGCTGGTAATATTATTTTTTTTAAAAACATACAGCTGGTGATATTATTTTTTAAAAAACGTATGGCTGGTAATATTATTTTTCCAAAAACGTATGGCTGGAGAAACGTACAGCTGGTAATATTATTTTTTTTAAAAACGTACGGCTGGTAATATTTTTCCAAAAACGTATGGCTGGTAATATTATTTTTTTAAAAACGTATGGCTGGTAATATTATTTTTCCAAAAACGTATACTTGGTAATATTATTTTTTCAAAAATGTATGGCTGGAGAAACGTACAGCTGGTAATATTATTTTTCAAAAACGTACAGCTGGCAACATTATTTTTTCAAAAACATATTATCAGAGGGCCTGCTGTTGGACGTAGTTTATCGTCTTACCCAGGACGCAAATGTAGTTTATCGTCTTACCCAGGACGCAAATGTAGTTTATCGTCATACCCAGAACAAGATCTGGGTTTGGAGGTTAACTATTTGCCTGTAGCTGGGACCCTAACAGATGTTACCACCCCAGGTCAGGGTGGACCTGGGAACACCAACAATTAAGAGGTGGTTCCACACCCCTCAAAACCTCCTGATCAGAAGCCTTGCTGTTGGACATAGTTTATCGTCTTACCCAGGACGCAGATGCAGTTTATCGTCATACCTAGGATGGCCTATACAGTGAGTGAATTCTAAAAGAATTAGGAGTCTTAAGAGGATTCATTGGTGGCCATAAAGTTAACAGCATAAGATATGCAGATGACAGTGTTGATAGCAGATACAAAAAGGAAACTAGAATAACTCCTACAGAACGTAGTTAAAGAAAGCAAGAAACATTAATTGTAAGAAGATAGAATGCATAATTGTTAGCAAAATGATCTGCCCAGCATTCAAATTTAAAATTGGAGATACTAAAATCAAACAACAATTTAAATATCTGTGAAGTCTTTTAACAGATGTTGAAAAGTGCAACATTGAAATGCAAAAATATCATTTAGATGGCGAAAGATGCCTTCCAAAAGCTAAGCAAAGTATTAAGAAACGGAAATATTTCCTTATAAATAAAGAAAAGAGTACTGAACTGTTCTGTAATATCAGTCCTCTTATATGGCAGTGAATGCTGGACAATCTCCTCACAGATGAAGAGGAGTTTTGAAGCAAGAGAAATGTAGTTCTACAGGAGAATGCTGAGGATATCATGGGCCGAACATGTGTGCAACAATGAAGTTTTAGAGAAAACGGAAACACTTATACTTAACATCAAGAAGAGACAGTTGTAATTTTTAGGGTACATAATAAGGAAAGAGGGATTGGAAAATCTGATACTCACAGGACAGATTGAAGGCAAGAGGGACAGAAAAAAAACATGCATAACTTAGTGATCATGAGTAAATGGATGGTGGAGCAAATTAACAAAAAAATAAAATTTATTAAGAGCGGCAAAGGACGGGAAGATGTGGAGATCCATGATCGCCTACATCCTGAAGGGAGATGGCACAAGGAAGAAGAAGATATGCACTCCATGTCTTACTATCTTTGTACAGCAAGTAGCTGAGTCTTTAATCCAGAGTTTCTCAAACCATGATGTTTCTATCTCTAGGCTTTACTGTGGGGATGGTGCTTCTTTTTTTTTTTTTCAATCCCAGACACATTTATCTCCTCTCTATAGATGACAAGCTGAGTCATGACTAGAAAGTTCAGTTTTGATTTTGTCTGACCAAAGAAAGTTCTTCCAAAAATTATTTTGTTTTTCCCATGAGTAAATTTTATTGAGAATTTTTCTGTTGTTTTTTTTTTCCAACAAAGTTGTCTCCCATGGATTTTTAAACCACAAGTACCATGTCACCAGACTTATGCAATCTTTAAAATGAGGTGATTCTGAGAGAATTAATAGTTCTATCAGGATTTATTATCGGGTGCCACAATCATGCAGATGGCAAAGTGTTGATAGCAGGCACAGAAAGGAAAATAAAGGAACTCTGACAGAAGGTAGAAAAGGAAAGCATAAAGAAAGGACTATGCATAAACTGTAAGATAACTAAATGTATGACTGTCCTTTCATTGCATTCCTTCATTTTATTACATTTCTGAACATTCATTCTTTTATTTCATTCATTTCCTTACATTTCTGTCATTTCTTTACATTTCATTTTTTCATTTTACAGCATTCCTTCATTTCATTTCAGACATTTCCTTATACTTCATTTCTCCCTTTCACTAAATTCCTTCATTTCAGCCATTTCATTTCAGACATTTCCTTATACTTCATTTCAGCCATTTCATTTCAGACATTTCCTTATACTTCATTTCTCCCTTTCACTAAATTCCTTCATTTCAGCCATTTCATTTCATAACATTCCTTCATTTCATTTTAGTCATTTCCTTACATTTCAGTTCATTCACTTCCTTATATTTCATTACATTCATTCAACTGGCACTGGTATTACTACTGATCTCTCTCTTTAGTGGAATGGAAGCACTGCCAGATAAATCTGTTCCCTGCAACCTGGCATCCCTCAGTAATATTTTCTGTTGTGTTCTGTCTGCAATGTCAGAGAATATGAGAAAAATCTACTACTAAGGAGAAAGAACATCAAAAGAACAAGAATTAAGAAGCCAGAAGATAATGATTGACATTGTATTTAAATTTTTGAAGGTCAAAGTTGAGACCTTGTTGCAAATCTAGGACTGCACTTAAATTCATAAAGTCTAGGTACCATCGTGAAGAGTTTATCCTGGCCTGATTGCCAGGGAGTGAAAAAGCATAACTTGATTATGACTGGCTGCAACTGCCAATGAATTCTAAAGAAGACAGAAGATAACGTTTGACATTGCATTTAAATTTTTGAAGGTCAAAGTGGACTAGGAAGCAAGAAGCCAGAAGAGAGTTCCACAGGTGGGAAGTGCGATAGAAGAAACAGTTAGCATAGAACTTACAGTTACATCTAGCCATTTCAACTCTAAGATCATGACATGTTGTTGCAAATCTAGGACTGCACTTAAATTCATAAAGTCTAGGTACCATAGTGGAAAGTTCATCCCAGGCTGATTGCCAGAGAGTGGAAAAGCCTAACTTGATTATGACTGGCTGCAACTGTCAATGAATTCTAAATGTTTCCTTGTAAGGAAATGGCTGATTTTAGTATTACCATCATGTATCCAGAGGTAGCAGAAGATAATTAACTTCTAGTCGGAAGAGTGCTTCTTATGTCTCATAATTCTTCTTCATGGCTTTGTGGAATCACAACTGCCTTTCATTATTTATTCTATTTGAAAAATAAATAATTTTCTCCAAACTATTCACATTTAAGAAAAGATAAATATTGCAGTTTTTTTTCCGTAGACTTTGATTGGTATTCTTAGACTCAGAAAGAGAATTGAGTTTCAAAGGCAATCCAAGGATAAAATCTTAAAACCGATTTTCCATAATGCTCACAGATGTCTAAGGAATTAAACAACATGTTATTGATCTCAGACTGTGGCATTTCAATAACACCTTAGCTTATGAAAAAGGAAAACTAATCATAAAATGTACTTACCTATTTTTAAATATGAATCGAATGGTTCTGTTGGAGTCGATTTTCCCTGAGTGACTGTCTCTGAAGGCTTGTTCCCACCTTGAAATAACATCACATACCTACAAAAAAAATTTAAAATTTAAAATATTTTTTTAAAAATAAAGTAACTCCAAAATTAAAAAACTTAAATAATGAAAAGGTTTTAAAATATTTTTTATAAAATTACGTATTTTAAAAATGAAAAAAAATTAGATGTAAAAAAATTCCAAAAAACATTCAAAAATGAATTTTTTTTAAATAAAAATATTTAAAACCTTTTTAAAAATAAAGTTTCAAAAATCAATTTTTTAATAAAAAATAAAAAAGATTATTTCATGTGCCATGTCACCTTAAGACATGAAGGTTCGAAGCTCTCCACAACTTTCAATGTGGCTTTGTTGCTCTAAGTAACTTTTGACCCATTACAAACCATCTTTGTGTTCTGTAATTTGTTCATGCAAACTCATTAAGTAGGTTACTTGGCATTTCTTCCTGATTTTCTTGTGTTCAGTGAGTGTTAAAATCTCTAAGCCCTCTCTCCTCATCATGTATCTGCAAGATTTCAATTGTTTTTGTGTTTTTTAACTAAGTAGGATTCTTGTCCTTATTTTCCTTAATAGTTCTTCATAGAGTCACAAGTTCTGTCGGTGCTATTCTTAGTATCCACTGGTAGAACCGGTTTCGGTTGCCTCATGTCTCTTTTGATTTGTAACGAAACGGTCCAGCATTCACTGCCATATCTGAGATTACTATGTCAGGAGTCGTATACGGTCAGGCACATACTGTTGGAATGTTGCAGTTTCTAGGAAATCCGAAAACAAGTATTACAAAACGAACTATCTTAGAGAATTTTGTGAAAACATTAAACAAGATAACAGTGCAATTTCTCAAAAAGAAGGGACCTTACAATAAAATATAAATAATAAAAAAATGTTTATAAAAGTTCACACACAAACAAAAACCTTACCTTCAATCATTCTTGACAAACAATAAAACTTCTTCTCTACCATACTTGGGAAAAATTTTCCTTCAACCGTGCCTAACTGTTGTAATGGAATGTCCCACACCCCCTATCGCCTATGTGGACTGACTATATCAGTAGCTATATATAGTGAGCACCTGATATACCTGGGGGATTGCTTCAGGAATTTCTAGCCTGCCACCCAATTCCCTGTCTTTCAGTAGTATATTCTCTTTTACAATAAACCTCTCTTCTTTCATCTATGCATATGTTGCTGTTCTTTCACTCAAGTACCGCCTTTGTCTGTTTGTAACCACTTTAATGATACAACACTAATAAACTATAAAATTTTCCTTCAACCATATCTGAAGAACTATAAAACTTATTCTGATCCATACTTGACCAACCATAAAATCTGTTTACAACATAATCAGTTCGGCTCTAACTGACCCACAAGAGGTTGAGGGGCTGTTAAACACAATCAATCAATGATATTATATATGACACGACAGTTCAGCACTCTTACCTTTGTTTCTAATGACATTTTCCTATTGCTTAATACTTTGCTTAGTTTCCAGAAGACATTTTTCACTATTCCAATGTGGCTTTGGTTTACTGTGTCATATAGATGAGGGATGCTAAAAATCCACACTTCATGAAGTGTTTTGAGCAATGAGAAAGTTTTAAGGAAAATAGAAAGAAAAAGGGCACTTTTACTTAGGATCAAAAAAGAGTCAGTTGAAATTTTTCGTGATGCATAATGAGGGAAGGGGTTTGGAGAATCTGGAAAAAGAGGCCCTCTCAGCTCTTGCTGGAACTAACAACAACAACAATAATAATAAATACTTTTATGATAGTTGTTCAGATGAGCTCTTCGCTATGATACCTAGAGTTTTTGAATTTAAGAGCAGCACTAGACTGGCATCAAGATCTCATCAATTTTTCAGTTGAGCTGGCTAGATGTAGCCATAAGTTCTATGCCAGCATTTTTTTCTCTCGCACTCCTTGCTTGTGCAACTCCCTTACGGCTCCATGTTTTCCAGCCAACTTTAATCTGCAAAAATTTAAATGCAGTGTCAATGGTTATCTACTATCCACCTGATTACTCTTCCTTTGCTCTCGCTCTTTAGTAAAGATTCTCTTTTCTAATACTCTCCCATCCAGTTACCTCTTTGTTCTTTACTCCCTGTGTCTTTTCTATAAATACTTTCATGGTAATTGTTTGAATGAGCTCTTTGCTATGTTACATAGAGTTTTTGAATTTAAGTGCAGCACTTGACTGTCATCAAGATCTCATCAATTGACAGTTGAGCTGGTTAGACGTAGCCGTAAATTCTATGCCAACAGTTTCTTCTCTCGCACTTCTCACTTGTGCAACTCCCTTATGGCTCCATGCATTCCTATCAACTTAAATCTGCAAAAATTTAAATGCAATGTCAATTGCTATCTACTGTCCACCTGATTACTCTTTTCTCTTTCTTGTCTTTACGAATGTGTTCTGTTCCTGATTCCTCCAAACCCTGTGACCCCTTGTATTTTAGTACTGCCTTGCCTTGATACCAATTACAAAAAAGAATAGTGGTAGCAATGTTAAAATCTTAAAAACAAATTAGTCAAAAATTACTTGACAGAATTTATGAAAAAGTCGATTTCATTCATATTGCATGGATGAAAACATCTACATCTTTCATTTTTTTTTTTTTTAAGCTTATCACCCCAAGCAAGGCTGGAAGCAACTAGCACGCAAGGGGTGACAGAAGGTTTGGAGGAAGAGCAGATAGGAGTGGTAAAGGAGAGGATGTGGAGAAAGATAGTGGATCAATCAAGGCAAGGGGGTTACAGAAGATTTGGAGCGAGAGCAGATAAGAATAAAAGGTGAAAGGATGTGGAGAAGGGAAGTGGATAGATCAAGGCAACTGGAGATGTCGATTGGCGTTACACTTAAATAGTTGGAGATTGTATACTTCTCTTTGTTGCCATATTTATCATAATGTTTCGGCCGTTGTATGCTCCAGTCTTCTTCAGGTGTCCTCGAGGACACATGGCACAGTGGATAAAGGCATTAGTTAGATCCAGTGACATGACCCAAACAGTGTGAGTTCAATACCTGATTAAGGCGGTGGAGAATTTGAGAGGGGAATTAACAGGAGATAACTGATAACTAACATCCATTAAACATGGCACGTGAAACTAGAACAGTCTCCAATGGTAAACACAATAAAGGGTTCAGTTTGACATTCCAACCACCTGAAGAAGGCCAGAGTGTACAACGGCTGAAACGTTGTGATAAATATGGCAACAAAGATGAGGACAATAGTCCAAATAATGTAAATAGTGTACATAATATGTCATCTCAGAAATATAGACAGATAAAAAAGTATACTTCTTTTAAATGTGGGGGGAGGCATTTCTTTTTCTTTCCCTACAGAATTCTCCTCATTGCTCTGACGATAATTTGTGGTATAGAAAGTTTTTTTAATGATTGCTTTGTGTTTTACGGCTTATCATCACTTTGCAAGTTATTTAAAGCCAGAAAATATTTTTTATTTTACATAGTAAGAATTTTTTTTTTGAGATAATAATGATTTAGTGATACCAGTCTTACTAATTAACCCATAGCTGGGGGGAAAAGAGGTGATTTCATATTGTATCAGAAATTTGATAACCAAACGAATTATTACGCGGATATAAAGTGGAGGATCAATTCTATATTAAAATCAGTATATAGACTGATCCCTCACTTTGTGACCACAGTAATCTTCATACACTTATATTCCAGAGAATGTAAATAAATCTAAAAGACAAGCCTGTTTAGCTAATCACTATTTCACTGATTGATAGATTCGTTTTCTACAGCTTCTATCACCCCTTTGCAGGTTATTTAAGGGCCAAAAAATAAATAATTTTTTTGATTCTAAAAATGTTTTTTGAGATAATAATGGTGTAGTAATACAAATCTTACTAATTAATCCATAGCTGAGGGGAGGAGAAGTGCTGGCTTCATACATTTCCCAAGGGTATTTGCATGTAAGTGAATATAACAAATCAAATGGAAATTGGAATACAGCTCTCTGAATAACAATTCCGAACCGTTAACCCTTACACCACCCGCACATTATAGTTTACAGCAGCAAGCAGTCACCCATCTAGGTATTGACCATGCTCAACATTTCTCAAATTTGGTGATTGAACAAGAAATCAGCATGTAGAGTTTGAATTCCATTTGAGTCTGTTATATTTGCTTTTGCACAAAACTCTTGGGAAAGGTATGACTATCTCTTCACCTTGCTATGGATTAAACAGTAAGGCAGACTGGACTCTTCTGTTTTGGTTGGTTGAGTATGGGATTAGCAACTGCATCTCATAACAAACCTACTTGCAAAGGAAACCAGAGCAGCCACACCCTAACATGTTGAGGTTGGAGCCCTGTACACCACGGTTGGAGTTAATGTGAATTAGGTGAGTTTCTCAAGGTAGACTTGTACTCCAATGAGGAAGATCTTGATCATAATGACAACCTTCATTGTAAAGGGATTGTGAGGGTCAACTTCTTCTTCTTCTTATACATAATGTATACCTTCAGGACTTAGATGATTATGGCTCTCCACTACTTTCCATCTTGTATGGGCCTATGCAGTTTTTATCTCTGTTATATAGGAATAAAGTGTCGGTGATGACACTTGAGTCTGAACATGGATCACCAGTGAGCAAACACAGGCAATCCCATTATTGAATTAAGTAGACCACGTGACCATAGAGGAAACACATCAGTAGAAAGTATCATAATGACTAATGATTGTCATTTCTAGTCTATCCTCTATTACTATACGGATCGCTTTTCTATCCTAACCTCTACACTATATGGACCGCTATTCTGTACTCTATTCACTATATTATTTCTCTATTTGGATCACTATACGAATTACTTTTTGAGCAAGTATTATCGAGCAAGTACTATTAGTGCATGTGATATTCAAGGGCATCTGACACTAGTATTGTTCAATGGCATTACTATAGTTGTAACTGCGATTATAAAGTCTCTACTACAACGAGAATTACGAAAGTGACAACTAGTATTCATTGACATCACAAAAGTGGCAACAAGTGTTCATTGACATCACAAAAATCTTTGTTAAGGCCCCTGTCCTCCATTCACACAAGTTCATCAGGTAAGCGGTGCACTGCATCCCCTATCTCTCTTGCCGTCAATATGCCCTGTGAGTGTTAAGTTTTCCAAGCCCTCCTTCTACATTATGTGTCCCAGAAATTTCATCTATCTTTTCCAGTGTACGTTCTGCTGTCATTTTCTTCAATACTTCCTTGTTGCTTATTCGCTCTGTCCATAGAATTTTTGGTATCACACCAGGGAACCACATTTCTGCTGCCTCAAGGTTTTTCTCATCTGTGAGGAAATTGTCCGACATTCGCTGCCATACAAGAGGATTGACATTGGATAGCAATCCAGCACTCTTTTCTTTGTTTCTAAATTTTCCATTCCTCAGCATCTTGCTTAGCTTTTTGGCTATTCCAGTGCATGTTAGGGTCTTGATGCTGCATTTTCCATCTTCTGTTAAAACGCTTCCCAGATATTTGAACTTTTGCACCTGCTTGATGTTTATATCTCAAATTCATAAATTACATCTCAGTCTTTTGCTCTTGCTAATGACCATACTTTCTGTCTTCTTGCAATTGATGGTTAGTCCATTTGTCTCCCTTTCTTCTACCAATCTGTTTAGGAGATCCTGATGTTTATATCTCCATTTCATAACTCACATCTTGGGCTTTTTCTCTTGCTGATGACCATACTTTCTGTCTCTTGCAATTGATCATTAGACTTTGAACAAAAATTCCTACTTACAGGTTAAAAGTTTTGGCTTTTCAGTTTAGAGAATCTGTAACTTTTATTGCATTTTGTTTCAATCTTGAATGAAAAATCTTACATACACGACTGAATAATGCATAACATTAAAATATTATTAATTTTTAATTTGCATTTTGTTCATTTTATTTTTGCTATTTTATATCATTCCACAATTCTAGGTATTGTGGGAAGATGAATAATTCATATCATAGTTTCTTTCTCCTTATATGTAAGGAAGAATAATTTATGAAATAGATCCTTTCTAATGATATACAAGGATGCATATTTTTATAAAACAGTTCTTTTCTTGTTATATACAATTCATAGCATAATCCTTTTTCTCGTTAGCTTGTTTCTATAAATTACTGACTAGTTTTATGATTTAGTGTACTGCCATTTACTTGTTTTGCTATGAATACGGTCTGTCTTTTATTTCCTTTTTAAATCAAGGGATTTGAAAACTCAAAAATACATGTGGTATAATCAATGTTTGCATTAACATTCATAAACATATCACAGCCTATCGATGAAAAATTCTTTATTTTATGCTAATAATGATTTTTCAACATAATCTCCTTCCTGATAAGTACTCTTAACCTAATTTATCTGCCAATAAACACATACCTTGTATATTGTATGGTGAAAATTGCAGATCAAAATTTAGCTGACTAATAAACATATGACAGGACTTCCTATTCCACACATATGTTTGTATGTGTGTGTGTGTATTATATAAAGGGTGTTCCAATAACTTGGACTGATTTTAAATGTGAATTAAGTTTAAGCATCTGATGATTTTTTTTTCTTTTTCCTTCAAATTTAACAACTTAAGTCTTTGGAAATTTCAACCATGGAAAAATTAACAATCAAACAATGTGTTAAAGTTATCAAAGCCTATTACGAAAATGGACGTTCAAACAGAATTTGAATGAGAACTTTCCAGGTCGCATAAACTCTCGAAACAGTGAAGTCAATTGGCCACCACGATCGTGCGATTTGACGTCTTTAGATTTCTTCCTTTGGGGGTCATCTCAAAAGTAAGGTCTATGCCAACAAGCCAACAACAATTCAACAGCTGAAGGATGAAGGATGAGATAATAAGGCATATTGGTGAGATCAAGGAGAAACTATGCAGAGACGTCATCAAAAATTTTGACCATCGAGTGGAGGTGTGCCGCCAAAACCTTAGCAGACATTTGGGTGATAGCATTTTCTGCACATAATTGCAATGACTTAAATAACATGATCCAAAAGAGAAATAAATAAATTTTCACCAATAACACTGATTTATTTTTCATACTTCCCTAACATTCATAGCAATTGATTTGTTTTTTATGACTTACCAACCCTTCACAGGTTATTTAAAGCTAATCTCTCATAATTGCAATTTAAACGTTTTTATTATAATCTCTCATAATAAAAATAATAATATATAGCTCTACTTTGTATTGAGCACTTTTTTAAAAAGTAAATGCTACAAACAGTGGAATTTTACTCCATCTGTTCTTTCTCTCATTTGGATATATATATATATATATATATATATACACACACACACACACACACTGCATATCTATTTTAAATAGATATAGGCATGTCAATAAGTTGACAGGCTAAAAATGAAAACCACTTTTATTTGACTCAGTTAACCTCTTTCCTTGTCAATTTACTTAATCCAATGCTTCTTTATTGATCAAATATTATAGAGTAAAAATTTCAGATCAAAATTCAGATAATAAAAGTGTTAGGCTACAGTTTTATCAATCCATCCTTGTACTTTATTAAGTGTACTTTGTTACTTCTTAACTATATTCTAATTTGGAAGTACAAAACACTGTAATGGTTATCCCCACAAGGCAATTGAAAGCAACAAACAGTATTCAATCCTTGGCTTTTGTCTACTTTGTGAAAGGCATGATCCACTTCTTGCTCAAGATCTCAATGAAAGATATCTTGACCAAAAAAGGTCTTGGTTTTGGCATACCATGAGATCTGGAGTAAAACACTCTGCAGTAACTTAGTTACTGCCTGTACAGTAGTAACAGTAAAAAGATGTTACACTTATTTTCACCCTTGGCAGATGTCAGTCAATAACTTTATATATTTTAAAGGTATATTTTTTTTTTACTCCACTCATCATTTTTGTAGGAAAAGAAAGAAAAGGAAAAGAAACAGAAAGAAGAAGAATTTGATAAGCTGAAAGAGAAGAGAATGAAAAAGTAGAAAAAAAATGAGACAAGAAGAAAAATGAATGAGACAATCTAAAAAAAAGCTTTCTTTCTTCTTGTAAACAAATAATCAAATGATGACTTTAAGCTCTTCCTAAAAACGTCTGTGTTGGCAGGGGCCTGACTGCATCCACTTCAGAAAGATAAGACCCACCCACACAAAAGGGTCTACGTGCCAAGTGGGTATATGCAGATTCAGGGATGAATGGCCAATGTCTACATGGGAACTCAAATATAATAAATCCAATTGTGATAACACCAACCAAACAACCAATGTATACATGAGCACTTGAATATTATAAACCAAACCAATAGGCATAGCTGGGTTTGCCTATTGTCCAGTTCACATGCCTCGCTGGCCTTCAGAACAGGGGTAGAGGCTTATCCATTGTTTCCTCTTAAAGACTGGGTTTCTGTTTTTTTTTCAAAAATCTTCTCATTCTCTTTCATTTGCAGTAGAATTTTAGTGCATTATCACCTTACTTGGGGTCAATTGATTAAAAAAAGAAGTTGTTTTTTTTGACAATTGTGGAAACACTGTATTTACCGGCTTAAATTGATATCTGAGTAGAAATATTATTATTATTCTTCCTCTGTACTGGGTGTGTGCTTATGTTCAACTTGAACAGATGAGACATAAATAAATGCTTGGTGGCTTCATATATAATTCCGCTCCTCTGAGTGTATGAGTTATTGAGTTTTGCTTGAGACTTGTCAACAGAGCTCTTCTAACAATACTGACACATTCAATAATCCCAGGGAGTTTTGGAATGGTGGAAAAAAATGGTATTAGATATGGAATTATTATAATAACAATAATCTTGATAATGGTGAAAAGAAAGAAAAATTAAATGAGAGAGCATGGAAAGAGGAGACAGAAGACCAATGAAAATGGTGACCACAGAGTGTTGGGAAGAGGGGACAAGAGAAAAAGTGAAAGGGGACAAATTAGCAAAGACAAAAGCAGGATGAAAGAGCAAGAAAAATGATCCTGGAATAATATATATATATATATATATATATATATATATATATATATACTTGAACTTTATTTCAATACTTCATGAGCTTCCAATCCTTAGCTATGATTAATTAATGATTGATTTCATCATGATACTTCTCTTAAGCTTAGAAAGTAATTATACATTCTTATTGCTCAAAGTAGAGTCCAATAGTGTTATAAAAATATTGGAGAATTCCAGTATGATATCTTTATTCATTTGTAAGATACAATGGTTAATTATAATCATTTGTAAGATACAACAAACTTAATTAACAAATGGACAATTTTGCTGTTACATGCAGTGTAAATTTTAAAACGTAAGAAATATTCCTGAATGTTCATCACGTTAGCTGATTAATTTAATGTCTAATAAATGAAAGTGAGTAAAAGATGTTCTTGAACTTTTTATTCAAATTAATGACACATAAATTAATCCCAAACATAAATAATTTAGATATTAATTTACATAAAATTTCAAGAACATCTTTTATTCCTTTACATTTATTAGACATTATGTCACTTATAACAATTGTCCACTCATATCGGAGGAAGGTCATCTACTAGGGCTGCTAGCCAATGCCTGTTGCAGACGCCTGTCACAAGTGATATTTCCACTCTGAAGCCTCTTTACCACAAACAAAACATTGAAGACGCCTGTCACAAGCGATATTTCCACACTTTACAATAGATGAAACATCCCAAACCTATCACAACCAATATTTTCACACTGCAGCATGGGTAACCATAGACGTAACATTCCAAACCTATGACAAGCAAAATATTTCCAAGGCATAAGTTCAGATGAACTTCATCCTTTAGTTCTGCCCATTCAAACCTTTAAAACTATAAAATGTTATGCCATTTCCACAGACTAAAATCACCCTCATTTCCCCCATATTGCAACTGTAAGGAGAAAATTCCACCCTGATAGCTTTTCCCCAATACCTGTCCCTTTGTGGAACAGACACCCATGTGGATGCTTCCCTGAACACAACAATGTTAACCTCCTTGAATCAAAAGTCAGTCATTATCTATCATCCCTATTCTCATAGTTTTTACTTCCTACCACTTCTTTTATTCATAGGACCCACCTCATTCATCATAACCATTTTAACAGTATTCCTTTACCATAAGTGGCTCATGAGGCTTATATTGGGCAATCATTAGTATTAAGAAAATTATGTTAAACAAAGTACAAATTGTAGTCACCTACATGTTGTACTAGCAAGTCTTATGGTGTTACTTTATGAGAAAAGTGTCAGTTTTGCTGCTAAGTAGTAACCATCAAAGAAAGTAATTTACTGCAGATGATTAAAAGAAGATCGAATCAAAGGTAGTTCTCAGTTTGTCTACTGAATCAATCTGCCAGTAGGGTGGTTTATTCTATCTACATGTATTCAATTGTAATACAAGGCTTTGTAAGATTGTGTTGGAATGGCTCTGCGAACTTTACAACAGCTGGGAAATCTGAGCAACAAGACTGCATTAATTTTAGAAAGCAGCTCAGCAAAACTGTTAAGAACCACAAATGCTTCTCCAGGCATTCTTTCAGTCAAACACATGATTTTGAGTGGCACCTGTGTTTCAAGGCCGGTCGAGGGTTAATTCAAAATGATGAGTATTCAAGGTGATCAATCACGAGTAAGTGTAAGAAAAAATTTTTCAAAGTTTTTAAATTCATCCATGAGAACCACTGCCAAATAATCCATTCTCTCTCTCTCACACGAATAGAAACAGTCATGGAGCAGGAGATCCTCGTCCGGAAACATTACGATGCCAAATCTAAAAATAGCATTTCTAAACAGCTCACAGTGGCCATCTTGAATTTTTTTCCTCTTTTTTTTCTATATTGCATGTTTGTTCGTTTGTTATTTTACTCTTTCCAGCAGTTGTGAAAGGAAAAAGCGAGGAATTTTGTTTGATTTACTTGTTTTGTGTTTATTTCCCTTTTATTTTTTTTTTCTTCTACCGTTCATACCTTCTGCTGCTTGCTGTCTGAGAGCACAACATGTGTATTGGAAATGGTAGAAAAGGACTCCATTTGCCTGTCTTTGTGTCTGAGAAAATCTATCAATCAGACAGTGCTTAGCAACAAGATCACGTGTGGGTAAGGGTTCAGGAATGGCCTTTGAAAAGTATTGAGTAAAGATTTACCAAAATAGATTACTACCTTCAAGTCATCTTTCCCTTTACAAGAGACTTTGCTGAAGCAGTGGCAATTGAAATGATATTTATATAATAATGCTTTTAATTATCAGGTTTTCAAAGAAATTCAGCTATGCAGAATTGCATTTTTCTAAAAATAAAAAAAATTAGCCTAATATGGCCCCAAATTTATGCTTATTGAAATGTTTGAATGAATATACAAAAATATGCCAATTTTGACAAGTAAAAATAAAAAGAATTCTTGTAAAGTAATTTCCTAAAATCAATGAAACATAATCTTCTTTTAAATAAAATTAGTTAAAACTAAGTCTTACTAATGCCATCTAGTAATAAAAACAGAACATTGTGGACATCCCCCAAATGACATATTACTAATATTATTATAATGAAATATTACTAATATTATTATAATGACATATCTTTACTCATCTTCATAATGGGTGGATACACTTGAATGAATTACAAGAACAAAGAAAATTTTTTTTGGTTTTTATAAAAGAGAATTTAACCAAAACACGAACCTGAATTAGTAGCCGTGGTACTTGTTTTTGTAATTATTGAAACGAAATCAATGAACATTCAAAATTCAATGTAGTGTAGTGAATCTCTTGTGTTCTTTCTTGAAATACCTTGTAGATTAAAATGGGTGCAGAATTACCATATACAGAGAAATGAAACATCTATGAACCAAATTTGGAACCAAGTCTTGATTATATTTTCTAATGTCATGTTCTTCAAACCATTTTGATTAAAAACAAAACTATGATATAACAAGTACATTTTTAAAAGCTCTAAGCTATCATTTTTTCATTCAGAACATGGGTTATGACTCTCCACAGCTTCTTTGCTTTTTATTGTTCTAAGTAAATCTTATGTTTTTAGTACTCTTTGTTTCTGGAACATTTGTCCTACTATTGATTCACTCAAGCTCATTAAGTAGATTACTGAGGTTTCTTCTCTTGCTTTCATTATGTCCTGTGAGTATCAAGTTTTCCAAACCTTCTTTCCTTATTATATGTCCCAAAAGTCTCAGCTGTCTTTCTGATTGTTGAACTCAATAATAAAGAGACAAGCTCAGTTTCTTAGTAGGTCCTTGCTAGGACTAGTTTCATTTGATATCACAAGAAGCTATAAAACCAAAACATTAACCGAAGAACACTAATCATATTCTTAAATAGTCTTGTCAGATCATACATGATGTCCAACCCATACAGGAAGATTTGAACTGTATACAACCACATTCTCAAACAATTTTTCTTTGTGGAATTTAGCTGCATAACTATAAGTCTACCATTCATCCATGCTTAGAATATTGCTGCTATATATGGTTCAATGCCCCTGCATTTTACCTGGAGCTCCTTGATAAGATCCAAAGAATCAGCAATATTATTGGTCCTGATCTGGCAGCTCAGCTTCAGTCACTTGCCCACTGTTGCAAGGTTACCTCTCTGTGCCTGTTTTATAAGTATGATCATGGTAATTGTTTGAATGAGCTCTTCGCTATGGCACCTAGACTTTATGAATTTAAGTGCAGTACTAGACTGCTGCTGAGTGCTCATCAATTTACAGTTGAGCTGGCTAGATATAGCCATAAGTTCTATGTTAAGTTTCTTTACTTACACTTCTCGCTTGTGCAACTGCTTTCTGGCTCCATGCTTTCCAGCCAAACTTTACTCTACTAAAACTGAAATGCAATGTCAATCACTATCGACTGTCCTCCTGATGTCTCTCTTCTTATTTCTGCTCATTACTAATGTTTCTATTCCTATTAACCCTTTGTGTGCCAGTGGCTGTACTGCCCTGGGGGTGATACCAATTAAAAAAAAAGATCAATGGTTCAAAATTGCTTTGAACAAATAAAGCCAGTAGGTTTTGGAGAGGACTATCCTTCTTCAAGCATTGTGAACTTGTGCTACAAAATCGCAAAGAATAGTACCAAATAACAGAAACTATATCACTTAAGAAGCAACAACTAAAATGGATAGCACATGCAATTTGAAAAGGTTACGTCTGTTGGTAATAAATCCTGTTAGGTCTTCTATACTATTAGAATCATTATCAATGAAAAGATTAAATAAATCCAAGGAGAAAACATCTCATCATCATATTCTACTTACACTTTTAAGTATTCACCCTAACCAAATGCTAACCCCTGCCCCCAGAACAAGTCATCTGAGCATCCTTTCTGTGCCAAACATGCTTTCCAAACATCCACAGCCACATCATGTTGAAACACTAGTTTCTGTATGATTAAGCAATGTGGAGCCTGGTCAGTACCTAGATGGGTGACTGTTTGGGAATAACAAAGTGCTGTAAGCTTGGATGTGCAGGTGGTGTAATGGATAATTGCTTGGAATTCTTAATAAAAGAGCAGGGTTCCAATTCCACTTGGGTTCATGATATTCACTTCATGCTATGGCTGTAAACCTCTGATTCACAGCTTTTATTCACTGGGCCGTGGATAAAAGAATTGGTTGAATAATCCAAAATGTGACTTGACCCAAAGAATTGTGAGTTCAATACCTGGCCACAGCAAAGAGTTGTGTTATTAAAAGGAATTAAGTGAAACTGAGATATTCAAAAAAGACATAGCAAATGGAATTAGAACAATCTCCCCCCCCCATCAACTAAATAAAGGGGGTCCAGTTTGAAATTACACTAGAAGATGGTTGGAGTGTACAATGGCCAGAACATCATGAATATGGCAATAATGATAAAGCAGTTTGAATAATGTAAATAGTTTAAATAGTTACAATATCTCATCTCAGAAATATAGACATATCTTGAAAAGAGTCAGTGTGTGCAATGGCTGAAACATTGGGAATGTAGCAATAAAGATGAGGACAGCCGTCTGAACGATGTAAATAGTTACAATAGATCATCTCAGAAATATAGACCGATTCTGAAGAAAGCCAGAGCATACAACGGCCGAAATGTTAGGGATGTAGTAATAAAGATGAGGTCAACGGTCCAAATGCTGTAAATAGTGTAAATACCGTACGTTCTGTAGTCTTACAACTGAAGGTTAGTCCTTTCTTCTTGCAATCTTTTACTTCTTTCTGTAAGAGTGCCTTGAGTTTCCTTTCTATATCTGCTGTCAATATGATGTCATCAGCATAGCACATGTTGTTAAGATTGTATCTACTAATAATAAATGCTCGAAGGATTTCTAATACTCTAAGGATTGTCTCATTGTAAAAGTCGAATAAGTCTAGTGAGAAGAAACATCCTTTGTGGCCAAAGTTGTCTTTCTGTCAGGCAAGAATGAATGGATGAACAAAAAGAAAATTTGCAAATTATGGTAAAATTATAGCGCTTTATTTTATGCATGCAATCATAAAGAATGTTTCTTGTGCAAGATTCTTGGCAGAGGTTTGACAATACCTCAGGTTTTAAATCAATATTTTTCATTTTAATTTACTTACATGATAACGCAAAAAGATATTTGTAGATATTTATCTATATAGATGTTTATCTGTGTTTGGTATAGTACTGGCAGAACTTTGCTAAAATCTGAAAGGGGCTTGAAGTTAAATGATATCCAGGATATTGCTTCGTTTTCATTCTTTGTTTTTTTTGTCAAATCTAATTTCTTCCCAAAGGATTTAAAGCTAGCACAAATAATCTCCTGTATTTCTTTGGCAACGGATAACTCTGCCCCCTGGATAAAATAAAGCATTCCATTTTGAATTCCTCAATGATTT